>CM073130.1:51888938-52343938 GCA_037039145.1 Fundulus diaphanus | reverse complement strand
AGGGGGGGGGGGGGGGCACCGAAAGGTCCCCCTGAACGGCCCCCCGGTAAACACCGGGACGCGCTCAGCAGCCGGAGACCAAAGACGGACGCGTAAACATGGCCGCTAATTAATCTCTTCCCGCCAGGTGAGAGACGGTCTCAAGGTGACGAGCTCGTCTCGGAACACGTCCCGGGAACCAGCCGTGAATTCCTGACTCGGTCGGCGGAATTAAACCGGCGTCGCTCAGATGGTTTTACACCAGAGCTTTTCTCCTCCGTTCAGAGGATTTATTCCTTCAGCCGGAGGCGCCAGTGACTCCTGAAGCAGGAGGGCTGTTTTTCCAATCCCCCTGAAATCTCCAGCGCGCTTTGTCTTTATTTTCATGGCAGCTCAATCTGAAGCCACACATTTAATCAGAGAATACACACACACACACACACACACACACACACACACACACACACACACACACACACACACACACACACATTTCATCTGCTTAGCATTTGATTGGAAAGAACAAGGTGGAACAGGATGCTGCGTTCTCCGAGCATCTCCTGTATGAATTTGCACACATATTGTCACAGAGCCGGAGCCTTGTTTGTTAACGCCGTGCGCTTCGGAGAGTGTTGCCATGCCAACCCCTTCACACACACACACACACACACACAGACACACACACCCTCCCTGCTCTCCTGTTTAACAGGATTCCAATGCAGAACCACACGCACCAATCAGAGCGCAGCTCGTAGCGCATCTCCAGCCAGTCCCGGCGCCGTTAACTGCTCGGTGCCTCTGCCTCCAGCTCTCCGGGCCTCCGTCCTGCAGCATGATTGGTAACAAGCCTCGGCAGAGCGGAGGGGAAAGGGGAGGGGGGACATTTAGTCGGTTCCTAATGCGTCTGCGCTCATTCCGCTGCCGAGAAAACGCTTGAAACTTTGGGCATAACAAACAGGAGGAGCAGCAAGGAGGCCGGAGCCCAGGGATAAATAATGAGCGCTCCAGGACCCACAGGCTGCAGCGGGGGGGGGGGGGGGGGGGGGGTGCTTTAAACCAGCTGGGGGTGGATATTTCGTTCATAAGGTTTGATAATGGTGACATTTTTAAAATACCAACATGATTAATGATTGATGAGCAACAAGCGGGAGGTGGGTCTGCTCATTTACAGCGACCCTGCTCAGCAGGTGGCCAGGAAGCAGGGTTGGAGTGTGCACTGCGACCTTTAAAGAACGCGCCTCAGCATTCCGACATTTCCCATCTGACATTTCCAAAATTCCTAAGTATTCTGGAGCCTCAGATCTGCAAACTGAGGCTCCAGAGCCACATGTGGCTCTTAGGCCCCTCCACTATGGGTCTGAAATAAGATGTTTTTTTATTATAAGGGCAAAAAGAAGCATTGAAAAGTAATTTAATGACTCCTAGCTTCAAACTGTGTTACTTATGTATCATAACCCCAAACTATGGGTTAGCCATGTTTCCATGTGATTAGAAAGGGCTCCTCACTAAGCTGCCTCCCCCTTATTTTAGCTTCCAAGATTAAACATTTAATTAAAGTTCATATTCATAAACTATATAGTGTTTGCAGCTCGAGATGATTTTATTTTGTAGCATGGGGGTAAAAAGTGGTTCTTTGCTTTGAGAAGGTGGGAGACACCTGGTCTGCACCTTTAATTCAGGGCTTGATGAGGATGATGATGAGGATGATGATGAGGATGATGACAGCTGTGTTCATCCTCCACCGTTATGCTGTTAAAATAAACAGCAGCCAGATTTTTGTATATGTTATGTGAATTTATGACAGAAATGAATTTTGATGAATCACAAAATGTTTCGACTTAAGTAAATATGCTTCCCTTTTCCCTCTCCGCGATCTGACATCAATATCCCACATATTTAAGGAAGAAATTATTAAGATACAGTATTTCTATACCGCATCAAACCAGGTAATGTTACTGTTTATCTACTTAACCTGAGCCAATAGATTATAATATTGCTTAAAGCTATTCTAAAAGGAAATAAACGCCTAATTCCTGATAAAGCAACAACCCTGAATGAAGGCTTTGTTCCTCCACTTCCAGATTATTAGTCACATTTTACAAAAACCTTCTTAAAGCATCTTAAAAACCATGTGTGGATGATCTGCTTCACTTAATACTTTTGATTTTAGAAAGTGGAATAGAGCTTATTCCATAGCTGACCAGAGTTGGTTAAACATTTATTTCCCAATTTCCCACACTTTTCATTGTAATCTGCTCACAGGAGCCACAGCTCCAGCAGAACTGGACAAAATGTGGGAAAGCGCGCAGACACAGGGTCAAATGTGACGGCAGAGAAAACGAGGGGAGAAGGAGAGCGCTGATGCTGCATCCCTCAGTGACAGCATCACTTAAGAGGAGCGCACCTCCTCTCGCTCTCCTGCACATGCACTCACCATGCTGTCGAAGTGGATGAGCTCCAGCTCATAGTCCGGCAGGATGTCGCTCCGGTTGTTGACCAGGTCCAGGGCCATCTGAGCGGAGGGCATGCACGCCTGGCCGCCCGGCCAGCCTCCGCTCATGGGGAACAGCGCTCCGATGTACAGCTTCTTCTTCCCTGCGGACGGCCGAGGCCAGAGGAGGAGAAGGAGGAGGATGAGAGAGGACCGGAGGAGCGCGGCATGTCCGCGGGATGCGCGGCTCACACGGGGAGGGCATGGGGACGCAAGCAGCATGGTTCAAGGTGAGCCGAGCCGAGCCGAGCCGTGCCGTGCTGCAGCGGAGGCGAGCCAGGCGAAGGTTAGGCGGCGTTTGGAGCCGGAATCAGGAGCGGAGTCAACACGTGTCCGGAGCGGGACGGAGTTTTGGGGGCTGGTGACGCGCTTCTGTCGCCGGGAATCTGCAGATTAGGCTGAGCGATCTGACCCGCTTATGGTTCTGCTGAGTTCAACATGGTGATGTTTTCGAGACAAAGTCAAACCCGGTTCGTCCTGTTCGCCTCCACACGCATCGAGCTGAGAAACGAGCCCAGATTCTGGTTCTCATCTCTGCGCGGCTCCACGCATCCCCCCGGTTCTGATTTAAAAAAAAAAAAAGAAAGAAAAGAAAAGAAATATACGCGATCTGTCGCGAAAATAGAGCAGCGCGTTTTCTGTCCTCACGACTTTCTTTTCTTTTTCTACGCAGAAATAAAAAAAAATGATGCGATGCGCGGTTTGGGAGCGGGCTCGGTGTCCGCGCAGAGGACGTCGGGTTGGGTCAGACGAGCGAGGAGCGACCGCCGCAGATGGGGGAGGCAGATGGAGCGCGAAGCGGCGGAGAGAGCCACATTTCCCCCCCGTATCCCAGCAGATGAACCGGGGTAGCAGGCGCGCTGGAGCTCTGCGACTGATCCACTGCAGCACCGGCTGGCAGAGTGCGAGGGGGGAGAGGAGCGAGGAGCTGGGAAGGAAGGCTGAGAGGGGGAGGCAGGGAGGGGGAGGCAGGCAGGGAGGGAGGCTCTCTCTCTGATGAATTACGCGCTCACTTCAGGTTGTTTAAAGGTGATAGATTATCACATCATTTCCCGAGCTTTTAATGAAATGTCTAAAATATCCCGACAGAAACAGCCTGATTATACCCCCCCCCCCCCCTTTTGCGGGGCTTTTACTATCTGGAGCTCATCAGGGCAGTTTGGTGTATGAGGGGACACCGGAGGATTGGCCGCTATGGAGGACCGAAACTGACAGAATTACAAATAAAAGCAGAAACATATAAATGGCCCAATAAATAAACTAAGAAAAGTAAAATGTACCAATTCATTTAATAAACATTAATGATCAAATAATTATTCATTTGTCTTTGTTTAAAATATTCCATGTTTTTTTAAATAATTTAATTGACCTTTATGTCCCCCCCCCCTCCCCCATTTAATTCTGTATTTAAAGCAGCGTGGTGTAACTTTTAACCACTAGGGGCACGAGACCTGAAGCTTCCAGTTTCAGAAAAATAGTTTAATATATTTTAAATTAAGCTTATACCTGGGTCTTATTAAGCACTATTTTATTTACTTATTTATGTTTTTGTTTATTATTACTTATAGATAGAATAGATACATTTTTCTGTCTCCTTTTATTATTTTTTTAATAAGCATTTCTGCCTCCTGATGCAAATAAGGTGGGCGGTCCTTAATTGGGTCAGCTCCTCTACTATTGGTGCACAATTAATCTGAATATGGATCCTGGACCCGTGAAGGTCAGTTACATTATAAACAAAGACACATTACTAAATATCATGTTTTAAATTCATTGGTACATTTAAAGTGTTTTGGTTCATTTATTGGGGCAATTATATATTTCTGCTTTTATTTTAATTCTGTCTCTTTCGGTCCTCCATGGGTTTTGTTTGGTTTCTGTTGTCAGTTAATTTCCTCCTTTTCTAACAGTTCAATTCCATTATTTATTTCTGCTGTTTACAGGATTTAAGGTTAATTGTCTCTGTATACAGTTGCTATAACTTACATGAACAAGTCAAAGCTGAACGAGGATAAAATGGATTTTCTTTTCAAACATCTTTGGATCAATGGACTTTATTCACAACATTATTATTTCTTTAGAAACTTCAGAACAAAATAGTTTGCATATCATCACATGTAAATTGTAAATTAATAGTTATATTATTAATTTGACAACCTTCTCAGTTTGCTTTTTTTAATTAACCAAATATCTCACGAATCCCCAAACTTTTATTCCTAATTCTGTTAAATGGTTTAAGCAGCAATCTCATGATTTGTGCTCACTATAAAAAGCAATCATTGTTTCCCTGCCCTCTCTGCTGATAACTGACTATAAGTATTGACTGATTTAAAAAAAGGGTTTTTATTGGCACCTTTTTATCAGAGCAGCTGATTATATTAAAAAGCCTCCAGTTGAGCATTTTTTAAAGGTGGAGAGGCTGAAAATAACCAAACATTTAAAATTTCCCACAGACATCTCGGTAAATATTGCGTTAAATTTGGTGCGAAGGTGAACCTCTAACGAACGACCAAACTGTTTTAGATGCATACTAGATCTCTAGTTTTAGGCACGAATAATTAAATAGTACTCAGGTTTATAAAGTTAATCAGCGGTGTATGTCCATAAATAGCCAGTTATGGTGGGAAACCAGGATCACACCAATTTTTCTAATTTAGTTCTTTTCTCCATAATATCCAGGAGGCCTTATCAGTGCTAAGGGTGTTTTTCAACAAAAAATTTGTTTTTCCCACAGTTTTGGAGGACCTTGAACTTAACGTGATGTTTTTGTACCGCTGTTTGTTTTAAAACGTTGCAGACATTTGTTTCTGTCCAGACCAAGGCCTGGACTTTGACTAGACCGTTTCACCATCTCAATCCTTTCCATTTACAGTCTTTCTGTTGTTCATCTGATGTGTTTGGGATCACTTTCCCCCGGACGACCCAGTTCAGGCAAAGCTTTAGCAGAATATTTTGCAGGACAGAGCAGGTACTAATTGAAGCTCAGCTCCTGCGGTGGCCCAGAAAGCCCATATCATCATCCCTCCACTGCCGTGCTTGGCAGTTGGCATTATGGAGAACCCTCTCCACTTTGTTCCTTCAACCCTTCACCCTTACCTGATCTATTTTAAGTGACCTTGCATGAACTTTGACCTTTAATCTGCTAACGGAGACCTGTAGAGCCTGAGCCTCTTGGGTTTTCTGGGTATTGCACGCACTGCACCTTAGGGTGAATATGCAGGTACGTCCACTCCTGGCAGCTTTTCTTTTCCACTTGTGAATATTTTTTCTCTGAACAATTATGGACTTAAAATATTTTGGTAATGGTTTTGAGGCCCTTACCTGATTAACAAGCAGCAATATCTTTTCTCTAAGGTAATTCCTGATGGCTTTCTGACTTGGCTTTGTCTTTAAACGCACCCCTCCCCATTTACTGATGCACCTATTTATTCACCTGTCAATTTACCTTTTATTTCCTATAACTGCTGTCTTATATTTAATATTTTGATTATTGTTCTTTTCATAAATATCCTTATCAGTGTTGCTTTAATTTGGGAAGCTTTTTTCTCTTGTTGTTGTAGTTGTTATAGTTAATTACTATTAAATTGTTTTATTTACCAATCAATCACCAGGGCTGCACAATGGCGGAGTAAGAAAGTTCTGGGTTCAAATCCCAGGCTGTTGTATTTCTGCACGTTCTCCCTGTGCATCCATGGGTTCTCTCTGGGTACTCCGGCTTCCTCCCACAGTACAAAAGGTTTCTCTAAACTAGGTGTGAAAATCTGTGCATGGTTGTTTATCCTGTCTCTGTCCTACCTCGCCTCTCGCCCAACGACTGCTGAGTTAGGCACGTGTCTTTTTAACTCATAATTTAATAAATAAACGGAAACCTGCATGCTCCATGTCTGCAAACGGCCCAAACTCCTGCTTCATAGAGATGTTCACACTGATAAGCATTAGTAGATCAAGTTTACCTGATTTCCTGCAACTGGCTGCTACTTTCCCCCTAAATCCAGTGGAAGATGAAAGTTTTTTTCCTTTTGATCTTATGTTTGTTTAATCAAAGAGGACGCCTCAGATCTGTTTTGCATTTTGCACAGATTAAAATCCTTTTAGAACCTGATGAAGAGCAAATGGTCATTTCATGTTCTGATACATATGCGGTCCATTGATTTCTGCGTATATAGAGTAGAGAACAGGTTATCCTGTTAACTACTGAGTCGTGACCAAAGTTACCTGGTGGGATCTCTTAATAAGATAATTAGTCGTAAGGAGGTTGCGTAGATGATTCGTAGAGTTTTTGGCAGTGGATAAATGTCAGTGTGAACGTCTGGTGGACACTATATGACACAGGCTGACTGTAACTGCTGCAAAGAACCCAAAGTAGACAGGAGAAGTGGAGTGGAGAGGGCGAGTGGAAATCTGAACCGATGAATCCACAACACCCCGCAGCGATACACCATCTTGGCTGTTTGGAGCTTTATGGCACCCTCATTATTTTTTCAGCAACGCCATGAGCCAAAACACACCTCCAGGCTGTATTTGACCAAAAAACAGAGCGACGGAGTGCTGCATGACATGAGCTATAATGCAACAGCTTGCAACAAATTATTTTTCATGAAGGTTTTGATGCTCATGGAGGAGCAGCGAGTTGCTGGTTCCATTTTCCCCTCGTGCTTCGGGACAGATTTATGGGCTAAAAGGCAGTTTCATTTTGAATGTGGGAATCGGCTGCTTTAATTAGTTTCTACTGAAAATCACAGCAACTTTTCTGGCTGATTGTCAAAACAAGACGTCAAAGTAAAAGCTTTTTTGTTGTGTTATAAACCATCTGCTCCCACATTTACATTTAAATACCATTTCATTCAGAGATCACGCTATTCTCTGTGCTGTTTTTTTTTTGGGCTGTAAATCAATACGAAGCAATGTGCACCTCTGATCTGTTTGCAGCTTTACTGATTCATCTTTCAGGCCTGCCTCTTCTCCACAGCCAGCTCCCTGAAATGTTACAGAAGCTGCTTTGACAAATCAGAAAAAAAGAGGTGCCCGGCGTCAATCATGGCTGGTTTATTTGCCCTCATCTCTGACTGAGAGGAGCGGCTGCAGCCATGTAGGCCAGTTAGGTGTTGATGAGCAGGAGGCTGGAGTCTCTGCACACAAGCTGTTCGAACCCTCTGTTCACATTCGGCACAGACTCCGAATCTCTAAACATGACCCATAAACATGTTCAGAACCAGGACTTTAAAACCGAACGATCACACAGCTGCTTTTTATTCCGGCTCTGTTCTAAAATTAGCAGCTGGTTTGTCTTCAGACGAGACACCAGCGAAACGGCAGAGATCTCAGGTTTTGATTTTAAAATCAGTGCAGTGAAAACAGACGCACTGCAGCCACTGAGGCGCTGAAATATTCAGCTTTTATAAAGGGGTTCTGTTTCTATGCACAAATTGTATTTCTACAGTTATACAGAGAGAGAGGACTCTTTTTTCCCCCCTTTTTTGACTGCTACCTTTAGGGGGTACCATCTAAACACAGTGTTGCCCTCTGAGTGAATTTGTCTCTTTATTTTGCACATTTTTAGACTCCTCAAGCTTCTCTTTTACAAAACAGTGACAAAAACGGGGATTTATTTCTTGCCTAATGGCAGATTTTTGGAGACTAGGATATAAAAGTACGCTTCTGTTCTAAAACACTCATAGGCGGTCCAGTCCCAGGAGTCCCTCCCAGCTGCAGTCAGAATAGGAGATGTTCTCCTGCTCTGAGTGCAGGCCCAGACTTGTTAACCACACAGAGCATTTTTACTTACGTTTGTGTCTCCCTAATACAATATTATTCTCCACTACAGCATCCATTATAAATCCATACAAAAACCCAATTTTTGAAACTGGGTGACGACATCATTTATCCACTTCTAGGACAGCCAAAAGCTACTTTTACTACAGAGGATTTGAAAGCAACGTTCTAGCATCCTCTTGTGTCCCATAAGCCTCTGCATATCCTCTTCCGTTATATTTACGACCCTCTGGGCTTCCTGGCAGCTTCGTCTTAAAGATATCGACATCTTTAGCTCAGCTCCTGTCTTTGTGTTAGTGGCAGCTCTCCCTACCATCCTGGAAAGCTTTCATTCCTGCAGCTGTCCTTTTGTCACACATCACACGGAGGACACTCGTCTCCAACCACTCCACCCTGCCTACCCTCTCTTCCTCACTGCTTATTGCTTTGGACGTTCGCCCACAGGTACTGAAACACAAACGCCTTCAGCAGCCACACTTCTTGCAGCTTCACTGCTCCGTCTATCTTCCTCTCATTCAAACACGTGGATTCTCCTCCTCCCCACAGAGCGTTACTCCACACCTCCCCAGGCTCTCTGTCACCTGCACTCTGCTCTCACTGAAGAAGACTATGTCATCTGCAAACATCATAATCCATCTGACTCATATATGATTTTGTTTTTAAAATCATTTCCTAGAGAAACTGAATTTTGGGTTTCCATTAGTTGGAAAAATGTATCAGAAAAAATGTTGCTGGGTCTGAGGGTAGGGATGGGGTGGGGGGCTATCTAGGAGACAGGATACATCCTAGACAGGTTGTCATAGGGAAATTAACATAAATTAACATTAAAAAGATGATTCCATAAGTAGCAAAGCTGTACTTTTGGAATTTATTTACACAAATAAATCTAGTTTTAAATAATATTCTGATTTACTGAGATGCTCCTATATATGGCAAGATAAGAAGCTGTGTGACAGCAGGATTAAAGTCACCACTTTCGGATAACGTTTACTGTGCACAATTTATGAAGGCCTGATGTTTTTAGCAGATATTTCTTTACATTATCCTATTTTCTACCTGCCAGATTGGTAATTTTGATATTTTTCTTAGATTCAGCTAAATAAATGGGACAGAATTTTGACTCAATGACATTGTCAAGGAAATGTAGAACCTATTCTTTGTTAGATTTTCTGTGGAAATTGTCCTGTATGGGACTGAAAGTGTGATAGAAGGCATTCATAACGCTAAGAAAAAAATTATATTTCAAAGATTTTCAAAAAGACAGGAGAACAAAGACCAAAACCAATTATTTTAGAAGAAAATCTGACTGCTCTAATGGAAAAAGATTAATATACTGAGTGATTTGTGTTTCCTAAATTGCAGCCAATACACTAAATTAGAGTTTTGCAGGAAAAAATATCAAATGTTCATTTTCTTCACTTTTTCTCCTCAAAGACCCAGACTGATAAGGATCCCCTCTGAGTGCCTCCATTTAGAGGTTTATTGGCCACTGACTCAGAAAGAATCCTATCTCCCCACTGACTTGTTTGAGGATCCTCCTGGAGGAGATGGGAGATGTTTCCTGGCCTCCTTTTCTCTTTCTCTTGAAACTGCAACACTGAAATAGACTACACAGTTACAAAATCAATGATGATGATTGCTGCGCTGCATTGTATGCTCTTCTTTCTGCAGCTCCTCTCTTAGTGCTCTAATTACGACCAAGCACCCTTTTTTAAAATTACTTATAGCGCCAATCGAGTAGACCATTATTACTCCAGTCGAAATTAAAAATTCTCCCTAGTTGAGCTGTGGAATGGGGCTATTATATAACCCTGGTTCATTACCCAGATCTCATTATCTGGATATCTCTGTGTAACAGAGAGCTATTCAGATCCAGCTGCTAACAAGCCCTCACAGGCTGACAAGAGCGCCGTGATCATCTCTGGCATTTGCCTTCCTCTTCCACCTCCTCTTCCTCTCCACCACCCTGTGACCCATCCAAGGCTCTATCAATTATTCAGCTGTGAACTTTATCTGCTGCTTCACTCCATAAGCCTGCAGCCAACACCAGCAAGAAGCAACAGTGCAGCGTTAACGGCCCCTCATGGTGGCAAACGCCTCGTTGAGGGAGGACGATTAGCTGTGACACGGTCTGAGAAAAGATGCAACGGAGGCCGCAGAGCTGAAGCGCTGCTGAGCTGCTTTAATCAGCCCCTTTTACTCTACATGTGTTTCTGTCTGCGGTTTGCATCCGCGAGGATCCATCAGCCGGCTTCCTCCTGAAGGATGCAGTTTTAGCACAATGAAAGATATTCTCCTCCGCCTGGAAAGCACGTGTAATTCTGACAGCGATCCAAATCAGAGAGAAAAAGCTCTGACAAATCATGTTGCGTAAAAATCAATGTTGCTCTTCCCCAAGATGCTGATATTTATAGATGTAAGGTTTCTGCACAGAGCTGCCAGCCGAAGCAGAGTCAGTTATGCAGATATCAGACGTTGGTCTAAGACTGTTTTAACATCCAATCTGTATCTTCTCCTCCGACTTTCCCTTCTTTATCACATTATGAATCATGTTTATACCTTAATTTTATTAGAATCTGCCAATTTTAGCAGCATACATTTTAACTTTTTAGGCGTAAAGATACTTTACCTGGTATTACAAATAAAATAAAAAAATCTCATTATGTAAATCATCTTGCAGCATCAGCAGATCTAGTGCAGGAGTTATGGGCTGGTTTTCAGTTTCAAACGGTTGGTTTTATCCAGGTTTTTTACCCTAATTCCATATTTGCGTGAAATTAAACAAATGCAAATTGACATAAATAATGATTAAAAAAAAGAGACATTTTGGTTTAGATACCTTTCCCTGCCAAAGTTTTTTTTATTACTCCAAAGCACAGAGTAGGTGTTTCCCTCCCCCACCTGTTGCTGTGAAGTCAGCTGTGTTATCACAGCTGAAGGAAGGAGATTCTTCCCTTTTCAGCCCTCATTTAAATAGCTAATTTAAATAAAAAAAAATTACAATTTAGCTAATTTACCCTGTGAGCTGTATATCATCACCCTAATCTTTATTCCTCCACACCCATAAAAACAAAAAAAAGTTAAAAAGTTCACCAGCAGCAGAAAACAAACAAAAACAGAAAAGTCAGTTGTGGTAAAATGTTAAGATATACAATTTTAAAAAGTCATGTTCATTTATATCATATTCATTATATTCAAAACGCTGCATTAGGACTCCTCCTCCCCCACTAGTTGCTATTTACCTTTTTACTTAAATAAAAGACAAAGTCGGTTGTTTGGAAATATTTTCTGCTGTTAAAAGAAAAGAAGCCCATCCAGATCTCTAGAGACGTGCTTCGGGGTCGCTCTGTTTTCATACAACAGTTTGCAGAAAGCATCAAATTGTTGCCTGTTGCAGATTTTCTGCCGGCGCAGAAAACCCAAATATTTATGCAGCAGGCAGCCAGAGGACTCATGAGACTTACTGTATAATCATCATGACAAAAAACACTCAGTTTTATTGTTTTAAGACATTACAACAAAAGTCTTAAGCAAAAGAAAGTGAGAAATGTATCATTTCTGAATTTCTAATTTGATCTAAAATCGTGAAAATAAATGTGTTGACACCAGACAGGTGGGCAGTGGTGGAAATCTTAAATAATACAGGATAAACAGAAAAATGTGTTGGTTCTCCAAATAAAAGGCTTTTTCTACAGAATATTGTTTGATTGTATTTTTATACTCTTAACGAAATAACATTTGGAGTTTAATAAATGGAAATTTACTGGTTAAATACAAAGCAGTGATTCACCCTAACAGATTTATTGTGGTTTTGCTTTTTTTGTGACACTTCAATGTTTCTCATCACCAGAAAATGTTTGATATCAGGTAAAGTGAGTAATTTTATTGTTTAAGGGGGGAAAATGCATTTTTTTTACCTAATTATCAATATTCTCACAGTCTATGCCTACAGACAAACATGCTGGTGGTTGAGTGATTCTCTGGGCTACTTTGCTGCTTCAGCACCTGGAGGACTTGCTGTGATTTATGGAACCAGCAGAGAAACTTGAAGGAGAATTTGCAACCTTAAAGGAGCTATAAGTAAGATATTTACTGTAAAATCAACCTAAATCATTCTCATATGTCTAACAGGACGGAAGTAACATTCCCTAGAAACAATCGGTCCTCTCCATCAACAATGTCTTAGTTACGTTTTTCTCCTTTTGAACCTAAAGGTATACGCTTAGGGTGACCACCCGTCCCGCGTAGTGCGTGCGCGCACAGCGTTTGAAGCCCAATTCATGCGTCCCGCAAATTGAGACCGTGTCACACATAATTAATGCTTTCTCAAAAAAAAGTTGGTTGCTCTATCCACCTCATTTTCGAACACGGAAGTAACTATGGCCACAGCTTCAAACTATTCATGCTGAGAGGATGACATGAAGAAGTGGCTCATATAACGTACGAGGACATTTTAACCTGTTTTGTGTCACTTGGTGCGGACGGCTCTGCAGTGCGACTTTACCAAAGCGAACCTCCGCAGTGAAAGAGTTGGATCGGTGTTAATAAATATCAACAAGGATAACCTGGTATTCATGGAGGCTGATGGCCGTTCAAGTCAAAACTAGTCCGACGTTCACGCTGCTGGATCCTGACTGCATCAACCGGCTCTACCGAGACGGCCGAAGCGCTCTGGTGCTGCGGCTCCAGGAGAAGCCTTCAGTGATGCAGCGGCGACCTTATGGAAGGTAGGCTGATGAATCATCTGATTCAGAAACATCCTGGCTGTTGGCTCGTTGTGATTAGATTGCTGGTCAGTTAATTTTGTAATGTTTTGGATTAAACTGATGTTATAAGTGGACATCTAAACATTCTGCCCACTTCATGTTTTGGCTTGAAAAGGTTTGAGTCCTAAAGGTGACCCCAAAGTCCTAAAAGTGTCCCCAGAACGCTGAACAGTTTTTTTTTTTTCCCTGCGCCTGCCTTTACCAACATCCAAGTTCACCATCCTTCCTCCCCCTTCTCGTTCTGTGAACCTCTGGAGTCGTGAGTTAAGACTTTTTTACAGTTCCTGTGGTGTAGAGCAACTACAATTCCTGTTAATCCTTTAATTTTAAATTATAATATATTTCAAGTGAATAAATTGTAATGAAAAATAAATAAAATTAAATAGCTAAAGTAAATCGGAATTGGAAGTGCATCTGTTCATTGAATGTTCAAAGTATTATGAATCTTTATTTAGAAAGAAATACACATTGGTTGGCCTATTCATGAGCATACATCAGCAATTACACATGTTTATGGGAATAGGGCATTATTAATATACCATGTAAGGTGGTATGTGCTAGAAATGTGTAAACCACTATCAGCCCGTGAGGTGGGGGCACTGCCGCGCCAAGCAGTGTCCCACTTTGTCCCTCAGAAACATATCCCTTGTCCCCCCTTGGGCTTATTAGCAGGTGGTCACCCTAGGTACGCTCCAGAACTACTTCAGTTCAGACTGCAGCCCGTGTTTACTTCCTGGTTCCTCAGCCAATCATATGACAGTTCCCAGGGTTCCCAAAACAGAGCGCAGCATTTGGTAGGCTATTTTATCTTGTCAAAAGAGCAGCAGCCTGCTAACATGGAAGCCAGTAAGAGAAGCGGACCAGAACTAGAACAGAATAAAACATCATAGACTCGTCTTGTGGAAGTAAAAATTCACAACAGCAACGCACTGTTGTTGTTGTTGTTTTTTTTTTATTAGTTTATTTGTCAGGGACAATGCAGCGCACATTATTACATTCATAATTGTAATAGGCAGAGCCATAACAAAATGTGTAGATGTGTTGCATGAAAGGTTTCTAGCCTATAGGCTAATTTGCAAACCCAGTCCCCAGTCAGGCCTTTATAAAATACATTTTCCTAAAACGTAGCTCACATTGCACAATCATATATAAAATACATTATAAAAGACAACCATTAACCAACAATCTAATATGCCGTTTAAAAACGGCATATTAGATTGTTGTGATAGGCAGGCTGTTGTACCGATTTGAGCCACAAGGTGTCAGTATTACCTATAGCTCCTTTAATGTCGAAATAATCTGGGTTCTGCAGAAGGACAATGAGCCAAAGCACACCAGCAACTTCACCTCTCAATGGCTCGTTTTGAAACGGCCTAGTCAAAGATCTGAGTTAAATCCAGCTTGGAAGCCATGCTGGGACCTTAAACTGGATGTAAAGCCATCCAATGTGGCTGAATTAAACAGAGTGGGTCTACATTCATCCACAGGGATGGACAGGACTTGGCACTAGTTGACGCTTGATGCCAGCTGCTGCTGTCAGGGATGCAGCAAGCACCTTTTAGGTTTAGCAGATATTTACTTTTTCACATAGGGCTAGTTGGTTTGGGTAGATTATTTTTAACACCTTTTTATAGCTTTAATTGCTTTTTATTTTTACTTATCTTATTTATCATACTGTATATTAAAATCAGCCCTGTGATGGACTGGCGACCCTTCCAGGGTGGACCCCGCCTCTCGCTTGTTTACTGCTGGAGATGGGCACCATTGATCAATGCAGGAGTTCTTCTCTGAGCTTTCTGATGGCAAGCTTTGGGTTTATTTGGGCTCGTTGTTCTGCTGACAATGAAGGTCAATTTTTCCCATAAGGTTCCAATGAGGGTTGGACCCACTGTCTTCTTCTGGCGTCCTTACAACAGATCTGGGTTTCCTCTGAATACAGGCTCTGTTTTATTCAATCAACCGGTGAAGTATTGCCGCGTCACGGCCCAATTCTCGTGTTTGTCCTTATTTCGCTTCAGAGAATTGCCTCATCTAGGCTGTTTTCTTCTCAGAGGACTTTCGCCAATTGCCGTCTCTTGTGTTTCGATCAGTAAATAATGTATCTGTGATAAAGCTTCTTCTGTTTTTAACAAAATGGGTTCTGCTCTATAATCTGTCTGTCAAAAC
Organism: Fundulus diaphanus; assembly: GCA_037039145.1. Lineage (NCBI taxonomy): Eukaryota > Metazoa > Chordata > Actinopteri > Cyprinodontiformes > Fundulidae > Fundulus > Fundulus diaphanus. Next base: position 52,328,764 of record CM073130.1, on the reverse strand, counting down.
AAAACTTTGATTCAGCCTCTTCTTTGTGGCTAGAAGCAATCTGACTCCTGACAGATTCACATGCAGCACAGCGCAAAGTATTTGTCCATCCCTCCTTTCTTCTGTTTTCTTTCCAGTCACTTTGGATTCACTTTTAAAGCAATCTTGATGAAAAGGTCTCCAGGCTCTCTGTTGCGTTTTTGCATTCTTTCACTCATTTTCAATCCAGTCTGTGCCTGTTTTCCGAGGAAACTTCTTGTTTCACAAATCACCAAACTCTGAATTGAATAACGGAGGCGTAAAAAGCTCCTAAACTCAAGAGGAGAACCGTTGTTGTTTAGACACAGACGTAAAGAACCAACGTTAAACTGCAGCCTGTCACAAACACACAGTTTTTTCTTATTTCTTAGTGGAACCGTTAGCAGTGTTTCCTAATACCAGGGCAGATTGTTATTATCTTATGAGGAACTTCCATAAATCTGTTGCATCAGCAGAAAGATAAGACGGACCAACATCCTCCCAGTTGACGGTTATTTCCAGGTTTACAGAAAAGCCAGAACCTCTCAGACTTTTAAGAGCAGGTTCTTTTGATTACACAACAGATCATGCAGCTTTTAAAAAAGAGCTGAGCTGAAGAGACCAGCGACGTTCACGAGAAAGCCGGTTTTTCGAGGCCTTTTCCGTTTTCTGTGTGAGTTTGCTGAAAGGACTGGGATGGCTAGGGCGTCTAAAGTCAACCCACCACTGTTAGCCTCTGAGACCCCAGACAAAGCAGCGACAGCACCACAGCTGCTGGCTTACATGAGGCTTAGCTGGTTTTACAGCCTTAGGTTTTGATTCAGCAATTAAAGACCGTCTGTGTGACCAACTGGCTCGCAGATTTGAGGCAGACACCGAGACAGCCATGGCCTGGCGCGTCACATTATCACGTCAGTTTTCCTGTCAAGAACGACTGGTGACGCTCAGGTGTGCCGAGACAGATCAGAACATTGGACTTCGGTCCAATCAGAGATTGACCGAACAGGTACGCTTGAAAACGATAAGGCAGCAAATGTCCCAGATGTGTTCAACCCTCCAGTGGTTCCCCTCCACTTTATGACTTTATAACACTGAATTTTTATCCAGTGAAATTATGTATTTGATCCTTTTTTTAATCCTTTTTAAGCACCAGCAAAAATTTCACCTGCAGGAATTCACCTGCAAATGTGTTGACCGTCTTGTGAGTCAAGCCAAAGCAATCAGCTCTGGATCATGCAGCTTTTAGCCAATCAAATGACAGTCATTTGATCATGTGACACACCAGTGTGTTGGGCAGAGGTGAGTCTCTTAACGGTTAGCTAGTTAGTGGCTAACTATGAAGAGACTGGTTACTAATACACCCAACCTGGTGTGTCACATGATCAAATGATTTGATTGGCTAAAAGCTGCTCGACTCGACCCAGAGCCGATTCCTATGGTTTGACTCTCAAGAAGGTCAACAAAGTTGCAGGTGGATTTCTGCAGCAGAATTTTTACCGTTGAATTTTTGCAAGTGAAATTCTGCAGACGAATTTAAAGTAAAAAAAATGGAATTCATTATTACACTAAAAAAATCTGTTTTAAATATTCTGTCTAAAATTGTCTGATTCTAATGAGACAATATCTCTTCAATATAAAAATATGATGTATTAATGTCTTAAACATGTGCCCACCTAAATTAAGAAGGTTTGTAAGATTTAAAAGTGTCGGACTGCAGCGACACCTAGTGGTAAATAATGCAGTTTGCATCTGAACATTACCCATCATCCTCTGCTTATGAGCGAGGGGAACTCTGACGCATGCTCTGGTCTGGTTTGTCTCTCCTGGGCTTCTGTAAGAGCTCGGTGTTGAGCGCGTGGTTAGAAGGCTTGCTGCATGGCATGTTTGGTTGTCATTTTCCCAAGTCGGGAAAAACATGCCAGTTATTCTGCTTATAACTCTTGTCCATCTTGGAGCTATGAAAATCATGAAAGAACTGAAATTATAAGCCGGCTCTTTAAAACGAGCTGTGGAAATTGCTGGAGTTGCGCGATGGTATGCTTTGTTGCGACGTTAAACACAGAGAAAAGCTCGTCTTTTCCTTCGTAACTGAATGACATGGAGAACAGGCTCAAGGGGAGGAGCGCAGCAGATTGATTTAGCAGAAAAGAACAAAATTGGTAATCGATTTGATTTTGTTTGTTTCTTTTTTTCATACTGGTGCAGAACATAACAGGAAATGCCAAGTTAGTGTAAGCGATCTCCCGGCTAATAAACCGGAGTGTGAAACTAAACGTAGGCTCCATCCGAATACCGTTAATAACAGCTCCTTGCTCCTGCTCCTTGACCTTTAACGGGGTCAACAGTCAAAACCCGTGGGAAGGAAAGGAGCGTCGGACTGCTGTGCCTTTAACTCCGACATCATTACATGACGGAAACACTCATGGATGATGGAGTCAAATCCGGGCCTACAGCCTTCTGAAAATGAACTACAAAGTGCGTCATCTCTTCTCTCCGGATATTTTGGCTGATTTCTGTGAGGTGAGCTGTGTTGATACGTCACGTCATGCAAAGGATTGTGGGATAAGGATTCTTAGCGCCGTAAGGGACGTCGTGAGGTTCCTAGGCTAAACTAGCCGTGGGAGGAAGCTCACAGGCTCCTTTTCCTTCCTCCTTCCTCACTGACTGCTCTATTCAGACACTCTGATCATGGAGACCACTGATGCACTTCTGCTTTGGCTGGAGAGTCCTGACTTTATAAGGGGATTCGGATGGAGCCTTAGTCAAATGCTTATCAGTTGGTCGTTGGTTTAACTGTAACTCATTATGGATTGGTTCCTGATATTCACTTTAGACATGAAGTCATTTGCTAATTTTCCCTAAATGGAAAATGAACCTGGGTAAAAACCAAATGGTATCAGGTGCTGGTGACACATAACACCAAGACGGTTGGTTTTTAAGGAGGAAACCACAACTACGTTACCTTTTAGGCCCCCTAGCTGAAGCTTAACAAATAAAATTTAACAGATCATCATTTAAAAATGATATATTTTTCTGGATTAGCAGCAGATTTGTTGCGGGATCTAAGCTGATTTCACTTCTTTTTTCATCGCTTGCTCTTTCTGCTTCCATCCCTGCAAAACTGCGGTAGTTATGGAGTGAAACAGAAGCAAATATGTCTTCCTGCCACAGATACAGAGAGCAGGGTAGAGCAGACAGCAACAGGAGCAGGGTATTAACCTTTCTCCCGCTGAGGAGGCAGTAAGTGGGTGGTGACAGCACATGGAGCGGCGATGGAACCGAGCGAGAAGGAGGTCAGCATGGAGACGCTACACGGAAATTTCTATTTGAGGAAACACAGTTCGAGGCTGCTTTGTTAATTATCTGTTTGTCGAGTCTGTCTGTGACATTTCCAAAGTTTTCAAGAGAATGTCGCGGGCCAAAATTACATTTTAGGTTCATTGTTGCTTATCTTGGTGCTCACACTGAGGGGGGATGTGAACGACGAGCTTCTGGGAAGGGCTGGTCCAAGGCTGAATTAGGCCGTGGGCAGAATTTGATTTAAGGCCCCTCTTCCTGTCACGTCCATCTCCACCACTGACAGCGTTTCAGGACAGATTTGGTGGAACATTGGAGTGGGGGGGAAAGGTTAAGTGGCTGAGCTTAAAAGCAATCACAGCTCAAACACAAAAATATTATTAAACTTCCAGCATCAGATTGTAACTATGATAAAAAAAAAACTATAATTGAAGATTATTCTTTGCCCAATTAGAAAGTAAACTTTCTAATTACTCTAAATCTTTCATTTCAAACTATTAACATTTTTTCATTTAATCTTTGATGAAATTGTCAAATATTCTTTCCTAATTTACATCCCTGGTCTCTGTGTTAAAATTCTAGCATTTATGGGAGGCCCATTATGGTTTAGGGGCCCTAATCAGCAGCTTAGTTCACGTTTGCATTGCTTCTGGGATAATCCAATTATCCTGGGAAACCCTCATCCGGCCTGTAATGATTGAATTAATCAACATTTATAGACATTCGCCACAGATCCAGTGAAACAGGCAGCAGCACGTTTCTTAGACTGTTTTAAATGCTTATTTCATTTTCAGCAACAACGGCTGGAATAAAACTATTTTCTATGTTGTCTGTTTTCCAGCCTAGAGTTAAAAAAAGATGTTTAAATGCCGACATTAGCCACACATTAGAGACAATGATTTAGCTAAAACAATAGTCACTCATTTTGCATCTGACATTGTTGGTAATTTTAGGTGGTGATGAAACAACGAGAATAAAAGCCGTTATAAACTGCTGCAGTGATAAGCTCCTAACACGGCGTCAGAGGGTGTGCGCTAGCTAGGTGGGCGCTTCCTTGTCACAAAATCTGAATTTAAAAAAAGTTTACAGTGAAAATCATTGTAATCTAAAATCTTCCGTTTATTGAAATTTAATGTATTCCTGCTTCAGAATTTAAATGACCAACTCTGCAATAAGCTTTAATAAACTGTAATAAGCACTCAGAACCAGCAGGAAACGATGGCATCATTAATGACCTTAAAAATAATCAGAGGGAGGCTAAAGAGTGTTTTAGTTATAACTTGAAAAAATAGACAATAAGAGGTTTTCTTCATCATTAAATTTGCCTCATCTGTATCTAATCTAAAGACGATTGTATCTCCCGCCTGATGTGTTCGGAGCGCTGCAGGAAACAGGAAAAAGGTTGTGACTATAAACTTCCTCCATGTCTGGGTTGGCTGGTGTTGAAGCTGAGTGGATAGATTTAAACCCAAATAAACACTTAAAAGAGCCCTTTAATGTTTAATATCTTCATTAGTCCTGCTATGAATGTCAAAAATCAAAACAGACGTTTATGTCTCCCGTTAATGTCATTACAGTTTTATTGGAAACATAGTTGAATAAAATTTTGAGGATTTTTATCCACATGTTGCTTTACAGTAAACTCAAAGTTTTAGGCTGAGTCCGTCAAGCTAAAACCTTCTGAGCCCAAATCATGACCTTCTGCTTATGTCAAACTGCAGATCTCTGTTAAAAACACTGTTGGTGTTGGAAGGAAATAAAGTTTTGTGACTCCAGTAAATCTTTTCCACCAGCAGGAGGTTATTTTGGTTTCATCAGAGGTCCTAACCCAAGATATTTTAGCAGCTAACTGGTGCAGCTCTGTATCAGAACCACAATTAAAAGAAACATTGTGTAAAACAGAATCTTTACAAACTGCTGCAGATTTTTATTTATTTCCTATATTGATTAAAAATTATGTAAATTATCTCAGTTTTTATTTCCACCTAAACTGTTTCTGCTTTTGCTTTAAATGCCAGAGGAAAGGCTCTGTTTTGCAGAGAGCAGCAGCAGAATCCCTGTTTCTGATGCATGGGTGCAGTTAGTAGGTGAGAACAGTGTCATATCTTTCTACTTTACAGAAGGCTGTAGCACTGCTTCAATGATCAGCAGCAAACTAATAAGAATACAATTTCCATTAAAACTTTGAATTTCCAATTAAGAAAAGAAACGAGGGAATTAATTTAACTGAACTGAAAATACTCCTCCACTAATGAGCAAATTACTTTTAATCTTCTCTGTAATATCAGAAGGGTTTGTGGGGTAGTTGGGTGGAACAATGGCGTCCCCCATGTAATGGGCTGGTTGGGAGTCAGAGGAAATGCTGCAAATGAGGGGTTTCTGAAATCATTTCTGAACTTCAGAGCTTCAGCCGTAATCTATTTTTTCCTGCAGCTGAAAAACCTTTAATTGGAAAAGCTTTTAGAAGAAGTTTTTGTCTTTTCTTGCAGCCAGTGAGGGGATTCAAAGCTCAGCTTCCAGATGTCTTATCAGAGCTGCAGGATTTTGCTTCTCCACCAGGAGACAACTCTGGTCCCTTCCTAGAAGATCACCTCTGCCCTCTTGTGGTGACAGCACAGACTGCAGACCCAGTGTTTGGTTAAACTGGCTGATTTAGGTCAGAGTTGAGCTTTTTCCTTCACTATAGCAGCTTTGTCAGGTTAAAACCCAAACCGAAAATGAATGAACCTGCCAAACAGGAACCTTCCTAGAGTTTCTGGAGGACCGTTAAAACTGAGACGCCACCATAGGAAGGACCAAGAGATCTTTAAAATAGACCTGAACAGCCAGCTAACGTCAATAAAGACTTCTTTTTACATTATTTTGCTAAATAATGATCACGTCTTAGTTTGTTTCTGCCCAAACTAAACTCAAATGTTACAGAATTATTTGAACTGAATCTGTTTGGTTTATTAGAGTTATGTTGGGTTTAAATGAGTATGTCTTACAAATAAATTGTATTTTTTATTTAGAATTTTAATTTATAAATGCATTTTTATTCGTATAAATTCTCTCAACCTGAACGTATCTGAGAGAAGGAAAAGAAGACAAAGAGCCGTCGGCCCGTTCTTCCAGGTCAGCCTTTAAAACTCAAGACGAAATTTAAACGCATCTCTATTCCTAAAAATGTCTCCCACATCATGACTAATCGAGAAAAGATTCATTTGAGTATATTTTCCTTTGCTGAAGGTGTTGAACCATCAAAGTACAGATGTGGAATTGCTCTTAAAAAATAGAAACTGAACTCTCGTAAATTATTGCCAAACCAGCATTTTTGGACTCTTCCCATTCTCAGCTGCAGTTAGACCTGAACATGTGCTTTGGGCTCCTGGTTTGTAGTCAAGCTGTGCACAAACCAGACTGACTTTGACTAGGCCATTGCAACTATTTTTGTTTTTCAGACGGTTTGTTGTAGATTCGTTGCTGTTTTGGGGAAAGTTGGGCTGCTGATGACCCAGTTTGGACCAAGCGTCAGTTGTTGGGCAAACTGGCTGAGGTAGAGAGGAGGTTGTAGTTCATGGTGCAAGGTGGCCAGATCCTGTGACTGCAAAATAAGCCCAAATCATCATCAGGGTTACTGTTTTCTCCTATCATGGTGCTGTGCATCTCTACTTTGGTCCAGACTTTTTCTGAATGTCCTGTAATGAACGTTAACATTTAAGACGCTAACTGAGGCCTGTGGATCTTAAGATGGAGCTCTCGGGTTTAAATTAGTAGTCCAGAATCTGACCTTGAAATGACTTTGCTGGGATCTTCAGTCTTGGGAAGATTGGAAGATGTCTCACGTGTTTTCTGCATATGAATAAGCTCACCTTCTAAAATTCTGGACTTTAAATTACTTGAAAATGATCGTATAACCTTGTATAGACAGACGGTTACTCCTCAAAGGGCATTGCTCATATCTTTTCTACTCGGCATTATGAAAACACTTTTGTCCTTTCAAAAGTTCCCACTTTACCAAGGTGGTCAAACGGATGAGGAGATACGATCGACTGCTTGCTAAGGGCCATTGCTGATTCTGACCCAGCGTTGTGTTAAAACTCACCTGTTTGGTCCACAGCAGCAAACTGACAAATCGACCTATCTGTAGTGTGCTTTTGGACATTCAAGGTTAAATTTCAATAATATGACAAAGACTTAGGAGCTGCTCACCACGGGACTTTCTGTACCCGCTTTGACAATGAGCACATTTCCATAACATGTTCCGATTTAGGAAGGAAATAAGGTTTGTGACTCCAGCAGCTTCCACCAGCAGGAGGTTATTCTGGTTTCATTAGAGGTCCTGACCCAAGATAATTTAGCAGCTAACTGGTCTAACTGTGTATCAGTTTATATTGATTGGACTATATGTAGGATTTATTTCCTATATTAATCAAAAGACACTTAAATACCAGTATAATTAAACTGATATTCAAGGGTTGGGTAAGTAGGTAGAATATGGTTTGTTGTAAAATGAAAGCAGAATTGGACAAAATGGCCGCCTGAGGGTAGGAAAGGGGAGCATGAATCAGGGAAAGGGCCAGAAGACCAGAAGCAGATTGAACTGTAGATCACCAGGAAGCTGAAAACATTTTGTAGATTAAAAACGAGCTGACTGGTTCTCCACACGGCTGCACATCATCATCAGCAGCCTTTCCTGCATTGCCTTGGTGTGGAGTGCTTTAGCTGGTCTCTTCAGCTACGCCGTTTCTGTTCTGGCACTGAACAGAAACCTGTGAATAACTGACTGGATCTTCTTTTGGATGAGCGTGGTGATCAGCTGGTACCGACGTCCTCGGTCTGATTGCACGCATCAGAATGTGACGTCTGCATGGCGACAGCTGGGGGTCACCGCGGGTATCGTTCCCTCTCCGGTGTGTTTGTAGAACGATAAGAACATCTTTGACTTCAGATCCGTTTGCAGACGGTTTTTATTATGGCAGATCTGAATGAGGTTCCTTCACCTCAGAGTTTAGATTTAAACTGTTTTTCTTGTTTAGATTTAAATTTAAGTGCCTAGTTTTCTGCTTTTCAATCAGAATCAACTCTGTTCGCCATGTTTGTGAGCACAGACAAGATATTTGACTTTGGATTCCAGCGCTCACATCGTGTCAAAAAAACAGGCAGGAGAGTAACAGTGAGCAGAAAAGCAACGAGTATCTATAACAAAAAGGTATTATTCAGGAACAAAGGTGAGAATGTACTGCAGATGTTGTTGTTTTTTTGGTATTTAAAGGAAGTTTCTTCAAGTGCAGTATCACAATGACTTTTCATAAAGATCAGGGCTTTCATTTAGAAAACTTTGCATGGAATCCATACCAAAAGTGCATGAGTGCCAAGAAAAATAAAATGCCGTACGGCAACAAATAATCAGATTTATGAAACCATGCGCATGCAGACCAGCACCTAATTTCCCTTTGTAGATCCAAGCTGTACCTGAAGTTCTGGTACCAGGTTCTGCTCAGATTGAACCATAAATGGTTGCTGCAAAGCGCCTTATGAATGATAATGTGTGTTAAAAATGGGTCCGCTGATGTTTTTATTTCATGGTCAAATGGCGACCATGTAGAAAACCCATGAAACTGTGAAAAGAATCACAGAGAGGAGTTTATTAAATGTGCAAATCAGAGGTAAAAGCACATATGTTGAGCTATTTAAAAAGTAACAATGCAATGCTTGGAGTCTAAAACGACATATTAGTCAGTCATCGATAATTGACCAAAAAATCTTTGATCGCTGAGACTGCGTTCCCTCCGGATTCTCCCATTTAGAAGGTCTTCCAGCAGAGCCAATGCATCCACCTTGCAGCATTACGCACGAGTGGATTTGACCGTTTACAGCAAGTAAAGTAATTGCCTCACACCTCGTCACAATAATCTGTTAATCTGTGGAATCCTGCTGATCATTAGGGAAAGGAATGTGATGGTAGAAAACCCAGATTAAGTGTTCAGCGGACTTTTATTGCAGATTTTAGATGGCTTAGGCATTCTTTTATTAATTTTAAAGGGTGCTTATGTGTAGTAATGTGTCATCAGCGCAAGCATGAATAACATAGCGGTTTATGATGAATTCGATCTACGATTAAAGTCTGATATGGAGGGAAATTGAACGTCTGAGAGGAATTGGCTGCTATTCAGCACTTCACCATCTGCGTTGCCAATTTCCCCCGTCTTTAAAATGAGAGTACGCCTGGGTCAGAGCTGGTGAGAGGACAGCACGTTTTCCCGTCAAGTTTTGTTTTTTTAAAACTCCTCATTTTGTGCAACACAAGCTTTATAAATGAGACCCCAGATCATTTTCTTTACGTACTGATAGTAAAACTCTCACACTGAATGGGGTGTGCTTTCTTTTAACCAAGACTGTAGCAAGTGATCAAATCTTGTGATTTCACTGTACGTCAGTCTTTAAATTTGTTGTTTCAGTTCTTTTAGATAAGAAAGTTGATTTTGATTCATGGAACCTGACTTTTAATGCAGAGAAGCAGCGAGCACGACGTCCAGCTCGTGTTGTTCTCTAACTCTACAAATAAGATAAATGCACTGAAACGCGCTCGATCCATGCAAAAGCAACACGTTATAACTTTAATAATGCAAGAAAAATATAGAAAAAAACTTAAAATACGAAAATGTTGCATTAGGAGGAGAAAAAAAAGGTTTTGGTCAAATAAAAACAGAAAACAGCACAAAAACAGGAGCAGGTTTCCCAGAAATCACCTCTTATCTTTAAACACAAACACATTTTTATCATTTGTCATATTTTCAGATAATATATAAAACATACATTAGAAAATAGTGCATAAAAGAGTCTTACCTGTGTAGTTTCTGTCGTCTTGGGTGGGCAAATAGAAAGAGAGGAAAAAGCACAAATTAAATAATCTATTTCTATTTTGATCTGCTCCACTAGAGGGCAGCGATGCGTCGCTGCAGCTTCCCTGTAGAAACAAGCAGTTAGTTGATGTGGAGCAGATCTGCTGCCAGGGGGCCAATCATTATGTGAACTGCTTTACAACATATCTCAGAATAAGGAATGAGAAACAGACCACCAGGGCTACACAGTGGAGCAGTTGGCAGCACTGCTGCCTTGCAGGGAGAAGGTCCTGGGTTCAAATTCCAACCTGGGATCCTTCTGCATTAAGCTTGGCTGCTCTCTATGGGTGCTCTCTGTCAAAAACATGACTGTTAGGTCAATTGGTCTCTCTTAATTGTCTTGTGTGTCTGATGGACCTGCCTCTGGTCTGGTGACCCTGCATGGATAAGCAGGTATAGCCAATAGATGGATGGATGAAACATTGTTTCTATCCTGAACCTGTGACTATAGTGGGTTTTTTTTTTAAAATGCCAACATTTCTAAAGGATTGCTTATTCCAACTGTCCTGATAATCCCTTTTTCATCTCCTTTAAGAAGACCATTCCCATAGCAACTTCACTGGTTACCATACCAACATTTCCTTCATCCTTTTCCTTTTTTCTGCCCATAAATCCTCGTTTATTTGCACTAATTGGACCAAAATGTTCAGACAGCCATCTGTTGTTGCTGCGGAGGCTTTAGTTTATGAATGAAGCCACCAACATCCTCTCACACGCTCACCATGGATTCATTCACTGTGTGGACTGAAACGCTACTTCTCCTCCTCCTCCTCAACCTGCCTAACTAACCCGTCAGAGGATGGAGCTCTGATTGGTCGGCTCATTTATTGCCTAGCAACCGAGCAGGAGAGCAGGTGTTGGTAATTATCTTTAAGGCCTGATGTTGTAGGAAAGCTTAGTGAGGGGACGCAGGGAGCTGAATTTACCTCTAAACCCTTTATTACTCTTCACCACCAACCCTAATATTGGACCAGGTACTTATTGAAAAAAGAATAAAAAAAATTAAAGATTAAATGAAAGAAAATCAGAAACTGTGTTTTTAAAATGACACAAATTGACATTTTGTTTCATACTATCAAGTTAAACCATTTTAGCTTCTACAAGTGCAAATAAAAATGTTATATATGCATGATTAATATCTCAATACCAGAATATATGATTTAGCAGAAATTTACATTGTAACAAATGTTTGTTTGTTTGTTTTTTAATAATTTATTCAGTCCATAGACTGCTGGTTGGCGAGACGATCTGCTTGAGCTGTACTGGTGAGATCCAGTCGACTGCGAGAGCTGATACCAGTGCTTCACTCAGGGACCCGGAAAGATAAATGTCCAGCTTGGATAAACACAGGTTTGCATGAACCTTCCCATGATGAGCAAGCATGAAGTGAAGTGGAGAGGAAAAACTCCTCTTTGGGAAGAAACCTCTGGCAGAACCAGGCTCAACATGGCGGTCTTCTGCCAGACCGATTGAGATGTGACAGGGAATACAGTGAGAGTCCGATAAGAATTACACTCTGATAGGGACGAGGTTGAAGGAGCACCATGGGAAAGCCAGATGGAGCTTGGCTACGATGGTGGAGAAGGGGATGGAGGTGCGTTGAATCAGGTCATCTGAGTCCAAATCAGACATTGCACAACCACTGCTTGCACTTGGCTGGGTAGCAGGCTGAGACATGGATTTGAAGATCTTTTAAGATGAACTCTGGATACTGATTGGGCTTCGTGGAGGTGCGGTTCAAAGTCGATTGGCTTGCATCTGAGGCGGATGAGCCTCTGATTGGATGGAGGTAAGTAATTCAGTTTCTTCAGTTGAACTTCCACCTAGGCTTCATAAAGTAAAATGGAATACCAATCAGAAATCAATTTGCAATCAATTATTTACTGTCCCATTAATCAGTTAATCTCTGATTTTCTATATTCATTTTTCTGCTGCTCAGGCCTGCAACGTAGGGGTAGTTTCTGCCGGCATTAGGTTTAGGTGTACCATACTGGGTTATATGATTGGTGTTTACACTGTATGTACATTCATTGATTCATGGTACGGGTGACAATATTATGTTTTTTCTGTTTTGTTTGCATACCAAAAACCTGCCATCTTTTTATATTATTAATTGTGTCTAATTAAAGGAGGGTTACTATGGTCTATTTACATGGTGTGTAGTGTAATTTACTTTAGTAGTGTTCAATGCTGCTTGATCCAAAAGCTTTAGAGATATTTAAACTAAATAGTAAGAAGGTATATGGAGATTTAAGAACCCAAACCTCACTTATCTATTATATACCTTAAGTGAGGGCTACATAGGTGCCGATAGATAGATAGATAGATAGATAGATAGATAGATAGATAGATAGATAGATAGATAGATAGATAGATAGATAGATAATGCCCCTCTTATTAATATGCCAGCCAGACTATGCAGGTTAGGTGGGAAGATTGTGCATATGGACCCTTTCAGGTCGGTAATGGAGTCAGACAAGGAAGCATTTTATCGCCTATATTGTTTAATTTTTACATCAAGGATCTTTCTAAACAGTTAAACCCGTGTAGAACTGGCTGCATGGCTGGAGAAACAATTGTAAACCATTTAATATATGATGAAGATTTTGTGGTTTTCAGTCCTGGCAGCTTTTAATGTGTGTTCAGTGTATAGTACACAATACGATGTTAAATTGAACTCATCAAAAAGTGTTGATTACAGCCAGCGCCGTATGTTGTGCATGTGCTAATATTCTATCACGGAAATTTGGTTTCTGCTCTGATGAATGAATCTGAACTTGTTTAAATGATATTGTGCCTCTCTGCATACGGCACACCTGTGGTGGAATTACAGGAAAGACAACCTCCACTGGTTGTTAGAGGCTTATAATGATGCACTAAGCCGGATCATTATTGACACTGAATGTAGCGCCGTACGTTATGTTTCTGTGCTCTGCAAACGCTGGGGTGAAAGATTAGAGCTCTTTCTGCTTTGTTTTTGTACTTTTGTTCCTTTTATTTTATTATATATTTGTTGTTAGATATGTTTTGTTACTGTGTTCCTTTTTATAAATAGGACTACGTGTCTACATTAAAATCTCTCTATTTATTGCCAACCTCACCAGCCCACAGTTTTCTCTCCGTCCATCACTGGAAATCTACCAACAACAAACCTGCAGGGGTCACTATCATGGCGCCAGACAAGCCCTGATCTTTGATGCGTGTCAGAGTCAAATCCTTCATTTATTTCATATTTGCCAACACGCCTGGCCTGCTGCAGCTCAGTGATGTCAACAATTAAACTATTAAATGTTCATTTGCTGCTGGAACGTCGTTGCAAGCGATCCGCTGGATAAGAATATGTCCTGTTTTTAAGTGCAGCAGAAACATTTTTCTGACATTGACCTCGATCAGAGGCACAAACCCTCAAAGATTCAGTTTCCTCTCAGTGACCTCTTCTGCTTTTCTGCTTTTATTCTCCAGGATTTCCCGCCCATCAGAAATGTCTAAAAACTAAAAGCTGTTTTCTACGGCGAGGACATGATTGAAGATTGAAAGAGAAATCAGATGCTTGAGTTTTAAATCTAACAACCAGACTATTCCAGTCAGCAGACAAAGAGCTGGTGGACCCCTGGTCCTGGTCCTACTCCCCCCCACCCCAGAGACACCGTCCCACTGACAGAGACACTCACATAGGCAGGTGGGTTTAGGAGCATCCCATTTCCCAAGCTTGGTGCAATGGCTGATGTTTCTTCCCTCCAGAATGAAGCCGGCGTTGCAGCTGTAATGAAGAACCGTCCCTTCCACTGGGGGCCCGGGGGGCCTCGCCGTCACTCTGCCGTTCTCCAGGGACGTCCACACTCTCGGGCACAGAAGCACTGGGAAGATGAGGGAGAAGGCATTGGTTAGGAAGGTAAATGCAGAATTTCACTGAGTGATGTTTCTGATTCTTTCCTCGGAGGTGAGAAGGCTGCTTTGGAGGAGGAGGTTAACTGGTTCCTTAAAAGGACCGCATGGAACCCGTGCAAAGAGAACAAGAACCTGTAACGAAGGAACACAATATATTTCATCTTTCACTCTCAGTCTGGCAGTGTGGAGCTGCAACACGGAACAGAAATCTGTTCAGAGGATTATAAGTTAGACAAAAATGAAGACACAACATTGTTCTTCAAACCCAGATGAGCGCATTTCTCCTTCTACCACCCAGAATCTAATCCAATCATTCCATCCAAACAACCTCCAGGAGCATCTTGGACTGGTGATGTGGGTTTTTCAGCAGGACAGAGCTCACTGTCCTGAAATGACAGCGAAACAGCTCAAAGGTCAGAGCTGACATTTGAAACCTGTGGTCAGAAACCTGCCAGACCTGGACCTCATCAGGAAACCCGGTGGCTGGTGGTTTGTGGAGGAGAGATGATGAGGGAGCAGCGAGGCTGGTAGAACGTGCTCGATGTGAGGCAGCGCCGGCCGGGGCGTTGCCAGCCGGGGCGGTAGGGACGGTTAGCTGGGCTCAGAGCAAACCAGTAAACGACTTCTCCACTGGTTTGACCCGCTAAGATTCGATGGGTTGTTTATGTAGAAAAAAAACATATCGATAAACTAGGAATCATATTGATCGATATTGACAATTAACAAATTCAGAATATATATTTTAAGTGCAGCCCTGACTATTTTGTGCTGTTGCTTAGCAACCTATTTTAGATACAGACACAAACACTGAATTTAAATTCAACCCTTTATTCAAGCAACTTTTTACCAAAACTGCAAGTTTTTAAAAAAGAAAAAAGAACGCTGCTCTCTGAACTCTTTGAAGGGGCGGAGCTTGGTTCCTGGGTCTGCGTTGTGATTGGCTGGTAGGACATAATGATGTAATATTAACCTACATGATTGGCTAGAATGCAAAAGGAAGGAAAACTGTTATTCTATTGAACTTTTTGCTGACCCTTTTTTTCTATCATTGATATATATTATTTATTGAATTATCGTCCAGCCCTGCTTATAGCCCTCTGC
Organism: Fundulus diaphanus; assembly: GCA_037039145.1. Lineage (NCBI taxonomy): Eukaryota > Metazoa > Chordata > Actinopteri > Cyprinodontiformes > Fundulidae > Fundulus > Fundulus diaphanus. Next base: position 52,313,597 of record CM073130.1, on the reverse strand, counting down.
TGTAGTACTGATCTGATCTGATGCCACCAACTGTCCAGCACGCTGCTTGGTTACCATGGAAACCTAATGTGGACCAAGGAGTCGCGCTTTCTGTCGTCCGATCTACATCCGAATGAAGATCTGCAGGGAATCGACATTTTTGTTGGCTGCTCTGCGGTCCACTCATGACAGGCTGCAGGTAAAATCTGGATATAAATCAGCAAACAGGGAAAATCCATCCCTGATAGCAGTTTAGACGAATCCCCCTGTGAGACTTGAGCAGTTTTGCCAGGTTTGGCTGTTAGGATTCTGTCTGTTTTCTTTTTTAAATGCGACTAAAATTGCGATGCAAAACCCCAAATGTGGAAGATGATGAAGCTAGCAGCAGTGGGAAATAAATCAGTATGAGCTCTGTTCCTTTGGTCTGACTGCCTGACAGAAAATGTGGCCGGGCCCTTGAAAATAATTGGGTTTAGTTGTCGGGTTTGCTGAATCTTCCTTTCAGCCTGTGAGCGCACAATGCAGCCTGGGCTCTTACATAAGACAGAGAAAACTAAACTCCCGGTTCACAAACGTGCTCTCAGGAGAGCCAGAACTCCTCTGGTGAAAACCGGAAGAACCAGAACTGAAGCAAAACTGGAATTTATGGAATTTAAGACAGATAGCTCCAAGTTTCCCTCATTTCTAAAAGCCTGAACAACTCATGATCAGGAGCAGTTTGCAGCTTTGCACGGTACTGTACACCTCAGCAGACGGAAGCTAAAATCCTATATGTTTAGACACTATAATAACTGTGCAGCAAAACATCACTAAAACTCTAAATATCTACATATGCAAATGTTTTCTGATTCAGCCTTTAATGACGGGTTAGTTCCTGGGTTTCGTCCTGTTCACAACCTCAGCAGGAACTCCTGCAGCACAGCAAGCTTTGCTTTGTTTCTCTAAATGTTGCTAAGTTTACATGAATGAAATGCAACACTTCCCTCAGGGTTTTCACAGTAAAGGTGTTGCAAGCCTCCCTTTATAGGTACGTGAACAACCTGAGCATGAAGAAGCAGCACGCGGAGACAAAAACAATTCTGCTGAAAGAGAAAATGTTCCTGCTCTTAGGTAGTAATACACAGCTCTAAACCTGATTACATCTTCTGCCCCAGCCAGTGTCAAACAGTCATTTTATCTGATTGTTTTAACATTTTCAGCAGTTCTTCAACTGACTGAACTTAAAACATTGAACATTCTTTGGTCAGAACTAAAGAAATCACAGCATTAGGCGACTATGCAGCTTTCATTTAGATGTTTTTTTATTTGGAAACAATTATAGACGACAGGGAATCTGCTTTACTCCGTGGTGTGTGTTTTTGGAAATGAGAAAGGCTTTCCTTCAAAGGCAGATTGTTCACTGGAGCACAAACAATGAAACAAAAAACAAGGCTGGTGTTTCCTAACCCTGGACAACTCACTTCCCCAACCTGTGACACAAGCAAGCTGCCTTTTGTAAAAGTTCAGACAGCTTCTGAAGTTATGGGTTGTTTAACACGCTCTGCCCAGAATCTACACAACATCGCTGTGTTGCGTTGCTAATCCGTCTCTGAAAGTTTGCAGGTGCGTTACCCACGCCAAACCGTTAGTACCTCTTCGGTAGATAATCTTGTCCAAAAAGCGTCCGAACGAACAAGATCCACACGGTCTGTCATTCAGAGAAGAGAGTGGCAGTCTGTTGCCGTGACGCTGTTCACCAGGGGTCCAGAATTAGATGGGTCAAAGGTCCTACACACCTGGATTAAATTGTTTAATTACCTCCTCAGGTTCTACAGAGTCCTGCTAATGGTCAAATTATTTCATCCGCGTGGGTTGATGGAGAGACATGCCTAAAAATCACATGACTGGAGTTCGACGTCGGTGCTGTTTACTTTTCTGAAGTCGGCACCGAAGCGGCCCAAACCACCAGACCACAGCTGGCGTCAGCTCTGCCGCGTGAGAACAGGAAGCCTGGGGCAAGGCCTCCTCATCTCCTTGAACTTCAGTCAGATGAACAACGCAAGAGTGAAGGCTGGACAGAACTTCAGAGTTTCCTCAGCACGCTGTCACACGGAGGTCCGGTTCAGCACTGGACAGCTCCTGTGAAAACCACACCTCAGGCCAGTGGTTCTGAAATGTTTCCTGTTGTTCCCCCCCATCCCAACTAAATGGGTACTTTACCCAGAATTCTTTGTAACCTAGGTTTGTTTATAACATAACAATGGTTTCTTTTTTATGTCCTGCCTGCTGGTGTAGCAATAAGAATTGTTGTCTTAATGCTAAAAAGAGCCCAACAGGTTTTACTTTCACAAGTGGAGCAGTACTGCTTTATCCACAGTTCTCTGCTTGATTTATATATACAAGAAGCTTCTTCTTGAGTTTATTCTGGGACTATTTCATGTTCAATGGACGCAGAAACAAGATGGTAGAAGAGTGGAGAAAAGGAGAGAAACATATGAGACGAAATGCTATAAGAGAGAAAAGGTGAAGAGAAAGAGGAGAGGAAAGGGAGAGAACAGTATAACAATGGTTTCTAACAACTAGAATGTTTAAACTTGGTCACACGTTTTTAACTATATAATAACAAAAATATAAACGGCTTTTACCCTGACTCGCACCTACAGTCAACGTTTAACCAGCTATAAACCTCATATGGAAAAAATTATTGAATAATAAAAGGAAAACTTCAGTTACATTAAGGTTTGTGCTTTTTAGGAGTTTATTAATGGTATTCATCATACTACTGACCGCAGGTTCCGATCAAACAGCAGGGGGTGCTGAATGATTTAGTTGGCCTGCACGTCTCGACAAAGAAATAGTACAGCGTTTCTCAAATAGTGTGCCCAGGAGTGCGCACCATTTGAGAAGCGCTGCCTCAGGCGAACACGGTCGACAGGAGGTGAGTCGGTCACAGCAGAGGACAGTGTCCAAGGACATGGGTTCATGGCACGGTTTTAATATTGGCTCAGGGGTGACCACAACATAATTATATGGAACGCTGCAACGCTCCGGGAGGAAAAGCACCGAGGATGGGCAGGAACACCAACTCTAACCACATTTGTCAAACCAGATTTTTATTCCTGTTGAGCCGCAGACAGATTTTCTTTAGCCAACTGGCATACCCGTTGAAGTTCAACGTAAAAATGCTGACATAGTCCAGCTCCTCATAAACCCGAATTCAGGCCACGCCAAACAGTCTCTCATCATAGATTCGACCTTTTAAAGGCCGATTCAGATTAATTCATCATGCAGTAGGCAGAAAGGTTCCAGATGACAGTAAAGGCAGTTTACGGACCTGTGTACCACAGAGGCGAAATACAAACCATGACCTTTGACCCTCAACATCTGTCCTCCTCACCCAAAGCTACAGGCGACTGACTAAAAAAAGTAAACCTTAACCCAGTGCAGTAAACATTTATGTTCATTATTTAACATTCCTTTCTTCTTGGCAGTCAGGTTTTACTCTGAAAATAACCAAATTTATCTGTGATCCAGTTGCAAATCAAAGGCTAGTCACTATTATCAGCAATATTTGCTACCAGGGGCTGAACGGCACTAAGATCAGTAACTGAATGAAAACCAGTAGAAATTAAAAACTTACAGTTCCTTATTGCTGCTATCACTGTTCTCTATGATCTGCAGCAATTTTGTTTTTATTTAACTCAAATTTGGAGCCAATTAACCTAATATAGATATCAGCCGGTTAATTCTGACGACTACAATTTGACCCCAGAAAATCGCAAAGGACCCGTCCTTTAGAGAAATAAATCATTTATCTGCAGATGTATGATGATGTAGGCGGAAATAAATCCTGACTTTTCTGTGAGTCCTTTCCTCTTTGTTTCTGAAGGCTGACATCAACTATTGTTGCTTTTATGGATTCATTTAAATAAGAAGGAAATCCTTGTATTTTTGCTGCGTTGTTAGCTGGCAGATAGTAAATATTAGAAATTTTAATCTTCAAGTCAAGACCAAGAAAAATTATTATAACTTTTTTGTAGTAGGTATTTATGCGCTTCTCTCTCTCTGAAATAAATTTACTCATATTTCTTATTTAGCTGCAAAGGAAAACATGTGAGGTAGAATCAATGCAGCAGGTTTGGAAGGTGGTGGGTAAAATACAGATGAAAATCGTGGATTTCTTTTCTAAACGGAGGTTTTATTTTAATGCCGTAAATCTAAAGAGCAGGTTGAAGTCCAGATTTAGAAACCAGGTGGATCCAGAAACAGTTTCTGGGTCAATTAGGAGTGGATGGTGACTCAGAGGCCCAAAAGATTAAAGATAACCTTTTTTCTGTTCCTAATATTCTACTTTTTTAATCCGAATAAACTAAAATCCTTACTTTAAATGCTTATTAATTGAAAAGACCAGGGTGGAGGGAAACGGCTACGTTGAAGTGGAAGCTTCACCTGAGTTCTAAACTGTTCAGCTCTTTGGTTTCAAGCTTTGTGCTCCAGTCCTGCACTTTCAGCCAACAGCCTTCAGCTATTTTTGGATGGAAATCTGTGAACGCTCTCTGCACGCTACCTGCTCCGCTTCAAATAGAGTCCAAAACTGGGTTCCTGGTGGTGCCAGCTCGTTCCCTGGGCGCTGAAGCGGCAGGAAACATTCACCAGATAGACGCAGGAGTCAAGCGTCATGTTTGCGTAAATCGTCTGACTTCAGTCGCAGCTTTCAGCGGGAGGAGCTCCGTTTGGCAGGGTCCAGAAATGGTAAAGCCTGCTCTGCTTTAAGTGGACCGAATCAAGACAGGAAGCTGATATTTAAGAGGTTTGGAAGGAAACCCAGATCAATAAACAGCAAGATAATTAACCATTAGCCAGCCATCATGGGGGGGGAAGTAACAGCATTATCAAGCTGTTCTTCAGTGTCGTGTTTTAAACCGTGGCTCAAAGATATCCCCTCATTCTATCGGCAACATTTCCTGAAGGATGAGAAACTGAGGATCATCTGATGTTAATTTCCTCCACTCAGCCTCTAAGAGAGGATCATAAAGTCGTGTTAAATCCTGGTCTCCAGCGGCTGCTTATGAGGCAAACAGATGTTTGGAATTCCATTAGAGTGGAAGTGAGGTGTGACCGGAGCTGGAAACAGAACGCGGCCGGCTCATTATTCTGCCCGATAGACAGAAAACAACCCAGCAGCTCATCAGCTGTTTCCACCAGAATATGGTGGAGCCCAGAAACAGAGCCAAAGCGCTTTTCTGTCAGATATCTGTGTTTTTCTGACATCTTTTGTTCTTAAGCCCTATTATTAATGCTAACTGGTTTAAAAAAAACACGTCATCAGGAAGTGGCTCCGTTTCACTTTTGTAATTCAAACCGAGCCGCGTTGGTGAGGAGGACAGATTACAGTCCAGGGATTTCATACAGAACATCTGTCTGAAGGATGAATTATTCCCTCCTTTTGAACAATCTTTATTAAAAATTTAAATAAGCAAGAAGATTCTCTACATGTCCTGGATCTGGATTCGTTCAGCATAACTACCCTATATTTGATCAAACCCATGTCTACTAAAAACATCTTCCTTTCTTTGTTTTTTGTTTTGTTTTTGTGAGTCAGCATAATCAGATGCCCATTCAGAATCCAGTTATTCTGGTTGGGAGTCGTCAGGGGGCTGAACAGCCAATCAGAGACATACGTTGAAGAAAACATCCCAGCTATGTCGTGGCAGACAGCCAACAAGAAAATAGATTCTTTTTTTACCACTTTGTTTACACAGGAGAAATAGTCTAACCACCCATCTTAGGAGATAAAACCGTAACCTGACAGGAGCTGTTTTCACATTCAAGGTTTCAAACCTGTAATCATTCTGTAGAATAAAGAGAGGGTTCAGACTCATCGATATTTAAAATGAACAAGCCTTCATATTTGAAAGATGACGTTCTCAGAGCTTTTCCACTTCAGTGAAAACAACTGAAACTGAAGCAAACAAGGCTGAACGAAGACCAACGTTCATCTGACCACCGGACGCACTGAGGAGGATGGTAATGGACGTAAAGGTCTCCAGTCCTCACCGCTACAGAGCTCTTGAGGTTGCTGAGAGTCCCTGACAACCATAAGATTTTATCTGCAAGCCAGCTGCTAATTTGGTGCCATCCCAGTCGAAAAACCTTTTCTATAAACACCGTCACAGACAAAAACATCTTAAGTTTGCTAAACTTCACTGGATTTATAACCAAACTGTGGACTTTGGACAGATCGAAGTCTGGGGTTGAGAGAAAGCTGCTGTTACATCTGGTGGAGGATCTGTGATTCCCCTCCAAAGGCTTTGGGCACCGGCAACTCTTTCAGCAGAATAATGACCCGTCAGTCCCTTCAACCCAACACATGAGTGGAGTTAAGGGGCAGGAAACGAGAGGACCCTGTTCCCTGGAACATCTAGAAATACTGCTCAAAGATTAACGGTCCATGATCCAACCCTGTGAAGCGCTGTAGGAGACCAGCTGCTGCCAACAAATCAAAAGGTTGCTTTCTTCTAGATTTTCTGTCTAATATCATGCCACTGTAAACGTATTTGAAATATTTTTACCCGTCTCTACCAGGTGGGGGGTCCCAGTGAGTCTGAAGGGGGATGGACGTTGGACCGGGATGTGTTTGGTCAACCCTGAAGAAATAAAGAACTTACAGCATCTGCTGGGCTGCGTCATGTCCGTCCACGTCCCGTTGGGTAGACACTTCCGGACTTTGGGTCCCACGATCACCCGGTTTCCCCTGCAGATGTATTCGATCTCGTAATCCATAGGCAGGATCTGCACACTGCGGATCTGAGAAGGAAGCGCAGAGTCAGGTGTGAGAGATCTCATCTTATGTCTGGGTTTTCAGATTTAGCAGAGCTTGACTTTAAATCTTAAATGTTTTTAGCTCGAGGGATATTCTGATCCTTTTCTCTTATTTCCAAATCTGTTAAACAATCTGTGTTTGCAGCTATGCGCCCAAATCTCCAGCAATCTGACCGTGTAGGGGGCAAATTAAACAGACGGCAGCTTTCACACACCAGCAATCACCAAATAATTCAGCATTTGTTCATTAAACAGTCTGTCTCTTCCAGTAATCACCACATGAATCTAATGGCTCTGCAGATGACCCAGCTTCCCACCGGCACCTAAAGGCAACACGGCCTCCAGCTCTGAGGAGCGTCTCCAAACCTCAGGAGCACGCCACAGCTGATCCGTGCATGAATGTGTCCTGATCCGAGCACACGTATGTATGTCCCAGGCTGTCTGTGAGCCCTGAGGGGAAAATCTGCACGTCAAACATTATCGGTTGACTGATTTGTGTGAGTTTGCAAAATTGTTTCACGTCTTCGGCCCCTAAGTGTTCCTCCTAAAACATAACTTTCTTCTTCTATTTGACTTTCTATTTTAGCCACGGAGGGAAACTTTGGATGCATTATGAAGGAAAGTTCTAATTAGATATTTTCTTTAAAACAGATATGATTATTAAAAAGTTACTAAAACAGATCTGGTTAAAAATAATGACGTTTAGTTTGCCACCATCAACTTTTGTCACGGTTACATTTTTCCAAACAGCACAGCAGCCAAAAAAAAAAAAGTTACAAAGATTTAAACCAAACTAATTCATCTCCTTCATATCCACTGAGCCTCTGGATGTCCTACACGCTGGAAACATGATCACATTATTCCAGCAGGCAGCTAAAATGCCGTTCAGCTTCACGTCCAGACACCAAGATTCCCGTAAAACCATCCCTGCTTGCTTTGGGTCAGTTCAGCTTCCAGTCAGTTGACTGTCTGAGACCTGAAAGAGAGTCTAATTACAGTTGGATGTCTCTGTCTGACTTTCTGTTTTGCAGATGGACCCATTTTGTCTTTCAGCAGACGGCTGCTGGCTGTCACTCCAGATCGTTACGTACAGCAGCTGTGAAGCAGAACTTCCTCAGATTCATTGTGACAGATATGTCCTGCAGACGTACCTCCCTCCCTCTCTGTTATGCTTCGGCTCTGCACCTGAATCTTCTCTACAGCCGACAGCAGTCAGAGTAATCTCAGTTTAGAGCATCAGGATTTCTCTAAGGAGTCAAACTGACTGTTGCTCACAATAGGAACCGCTCAGGAGGACATCTCTGGTCTAAACTCAAAACTTTTCAAGACCTTTGAACAAATACTTACTAAAAAATTTTCAACTCCATCATTTAGAGGCCATTTCCATCATTTTTCTGACCAGACCACATCTTTATAAAGCTAACTGCTCTTTGCGTCGGCTAATGTCCTGCTGATGATCCTCAGAGTCCACCAGGACTTGCAGCTTTCTAACCAACAGTTCTTCCTCTGGAGGATCGACCCAAACTTCTTCCTACCTTCACATGCAAAAAACTGCTGCTAACAACATTGCTGGTAAAGAAGAGCTTTCTGGATCATCAAGAACTTCCAGCCGAGAGGCTCAGCTGCAGTAAAGATGGTCCAGCAAGCGGCGGGACCATCTGCGTCTGACGGGGGAGCTACAGAGTCAAGCTGCCACCAGAGCAGAGCTTATTCAGATGGCAGCAGGGAGGTGAGAGTGTATCCATGCAGTGTGTGAGATGAATGAGATGTGCTGATGTTCCTCATTAGGTTCTTAATAAAAAGCAACACAGCCTTAAAGCCTTTCTGGGTTTTTCACCTGAGGGAAGAACACAGAAATATCTCCAAAATATGAACAATGAGACAAAATCCTGAAACTTTCATGCTTTGCCAGCAGGTTTGAGCGACATAGATGCTGCACAAACTGGTCAAATGTTCCCTTAGAACAGGTGTTCCTAGACTTTTCGGCCTGCGACCCCCAAAATAACAGTGCCACAGACTGGTGACCCCATTTTGGTGAGTGGGATTTCTTTTCTCCTTTTTTGGGGTAAAATTCTGAGAATAAAGTCATAATGTTTTGAGAATAAAGTGTAAAATTACAAGAATAAAATAGTATGTTTATAAGAGTTCTTACAAAATGTAAGGGTTCCCCGGATCCCCTGCCTTAGAAGATAACCTGAGCAGCCCTGGGCAGCTTGACATCTTTGCTGCCAATCTGGGCAAAGTTCATGCAGAATCATTTGGATTTATTGATTAGGAAATGTTCCTGAGAATCCCTGGAGAAGAACAACTCACGCTGACGGGAATCAGCTGACATCTATAAACACAAGATTATTCATCCAGTCAAGCGGACTCCTTCGGTCCTGCCTGTGGATGCAAGTAACGTCCAGAAAAGCTGACGAATGAAAGGATTATTTAGTAAAATAATTAAAAGGTGCGTGACCCATCATACGTTAAGAAAAAAAATGTAAATGATTCGCCTCCTAACCGAATAAAGGAATTAAATGTATAGTAGACAGTAATAGTTTGGTGTTTCATACATCTGATGTAGGAGCAAATGGCAACATTTACTAAAATAAAAATGTAAGTGGTACATTAGGATCAGCCATCGTGTCCATCGGCTCGGTGCGTCAGGAGTGCTGCTGCTTACTGGGGGTGTAAATCAGAAGCTTTATCACGATACGATGTTATATCGATCTGTTTGGTTGGATGACAATACGATCTTTGCATTTCACAAAGTCTGTTATGATACTATTTCAATAAAATTCAATTTCCATGTCTGTGATCGACATGATGCGATATCATCTGCCCGTCTAACACCAATATTTATGTTCTCAACTCCCAAAAAAATCCCAACATGATTTGACCATTTTATTTCTAAACTCTTACAGCTGTCATGAATTTAAACTAAAAACAGCATTCTTCTCATTTTAAAACAACAATAACAACAAAAGATCACCTGTTCCCCTGTTCACTATAGATAATTTCAAAATAAAGGCGTTTTTTTTTTTTAAATGACGAATATTTTCATTTTGCATCGTTAATCATTTATGCGATAAATCGATGTGAATCGACGTATCGTTGCACATCTGCTGCCTGCAGGACACTGTCGCTTCAAACCGTCCTCCAGGGAGAGCAGCAGCATCAAAAGTCACTCAGAGATCAGGAAATTGAAACCAAACCCGTAAAGTTCTCACAAAAGGCAGGCGGAGAAACAGAATCCAACAAACCGTAATCAAGCACTAAGACGACTAAACGGGTCGGCACCAGTCAGGATGACAGGTCAGAGGTTGACATGCAGAATATCAGAAAGAGCTACGGAGGTCAGGGAGAGGAAATCTTGACTTCTCACACAGATGTGAGGGATATAATGATAAAAGGTTTTGAATGTATAATGTTTCATTAAAGATGAAACATTATAGATTCTAAGCACAGCAGAAGTTTCCTTCCTCTAATCTCACTTTTTTTCCATTTCATCCAGCAGCTGCAGCTTGCCATGTCTCCCAGGTGTCTCTAGTTTGTTTCCGTTATTACATTACCCGCTGATGAGCTAAAGCGTCCTCTTGCATGGCGCAGTAATCAGCAGATAATTCGTATTTAACAGTAACCGCTGTTGTTCTGTACCTGTTCTTGTGTCAGCCCTCTGTAGCGGATCCCTCCATCCCTCGGCGGCCGGATGATGACACAGCCTGCACATGGAGACAGGGAGACGAAGGACAGGAAGAGGACGCAATGAGAGCCCTTTCTTCAGGTAGATACATCACGGTAACATGAGGTCTTAGCGTTTTAAGCCCAAGGATGCCTCGCTGCGCCAATGATTACAGCGTCTCATTCAGGTCACTTAGGAATCTCTGCGGAGCTCCCGCTGTCCGTTATTACAGACACACAGGAAGACTCCCTGCACACGCACCATCCCAAACACACTCCAATTACCTCCCGCCGATGAATTATGCATAGGCACGACGAGCGATGGAAGAGAGCAGAGGATAATCAGAAACAATATCCGCGCCATTTCTGGATCTGGGAGACAGAGACAGAGAGAGAGGGTTTAAAAATAGGGAAGGGAGGCAGGATTTGGAGGAAGATGAGGGGAAAGAAAAGGGAAGACAAATAGGACATTTCCTCAGATAATATTCTTATTGTAACAGTGCCGCTCTCAGCTTTCTCTGACAAGGGGACTTTTTAGAACCATGCAAAATCAAAATCAATTTTTCAAAAAGCCACAAACTGTATTGCTACATTTCCAGGAATATTCCATATTCCCACATTCAAAGGTAACTTTATGTAAGGTTTATGTTCACAATTTGATTGGCTACTCTCCTGTAACTTCTATTTCTGCTGACCTTCAGTCACTGTTTTAACTGTCAGATGCTCCAGTAGCTGCCTGATGACCCCCACACTCCACCCATTTACCCCCCACCCACATCCTCCCATTCCCTTCGCTTAGAGGCGCCGGCTCCTTCAAATCAAATCCTGATGTTTCCATCGCTGGTCTGGATGTGTTTCTGAGAGCAGGTTATGTTACATTCTTACAGTCCTCAGACTTGCTCTTTTTATTTAATGTTTTGAAGCTTATTTGTGGAATATAGCGTGTTTGCTCTTGTTTATGTCCCATCGGTCAGGAAGTTATTATATGAGAGAATTACCAGAGTTTACAGTGGGGCAAAAAATACTTTGTGCAAGTTCTCCTACTTAGAAAGATGAGAGAGGTTTGTAATTTCATCAAAGGTTCACTTCAACCATGAGAGGCAAAATGAGAAAATAACCCAGGAAATCACATTGTAGGATTTTTACACTGCAAAAACGGAACTAAAACTAAGTGATATTTTCTTTAAATGAGTGTACCTGTCCTTGATTTGAGCAGGTAAATAAGATGGTCTGCCAATGGAATAAGAGTTTTGCATTTAAAATAGGAACAACTCATCTCCATCATTTTATTTCAAGTGCAGGATGTCTAATTATCTTATTTTAGGGGTCAAAATATTAAAAATATTAATTCCATTGGCAGATAATATTATTTACCTGCTCAAATCTAGGACAAAAACACAAATTTTAAGAACATTTTATTTATTTTTAGATCCGTTTTTGCAGTGTAAAGAATTTACTGGTAAATTATGGTGGAAAATAAGTATTTGGTCACCCACAAACAAGCACTGACCTGTATCTTCTTCTTTAAGAAGCTCTTCTGTCCTCCACTCCTTACCTGTACTAACGGCACCTGTTTGAACTGGTTACCTGTATAAAAGACACCTGTTCACAGCCTCAAACAGTCAGACTCCAAACCCAACCGTGGCCGAGACCAAAGAGCTGACGGAGGACGCCAGGAAGAAAGACGTAGACCTGCACCAGGCTGGGAAGAGTGAATCTACAACAGGCAGCAGGTTGGTGTGAATAAATCAACTGTGGGAGCAACTGGAAGAAAATGGAAGGAATACAAGACCACTGATAATCTCCCTCCATCTGGGGCACCATGGAAGATGATCATGAGAACGATGAGAAAAAATCCCAAAGCTACACGGAGGGACCTGAGGAACGAGCTGCAGAGAGCTGGGGGCAAAGTAACAAAGGTTATCATCAGTAGCACTCAACGCTGAGAGGGACTCATCCTGCAGAGCCAGGACATGTCCAGGCCCGTCTGAAGGTTGTCAGAGCAGATGGATGATCCAGAAGAGGACTGGGAGAATATCAGGAGGTCAAATGAGACTAAAATAGAACTTTTTGGCACAAACTCAACTTGTGTTGGGAGGAAGAAGAATGCTGAGCTGCATCCCAAGAACAATGTAGCTACTGTGAAGCATGGGGGTGGAACCATCATGCAGAATCGATCCGTGTTAAGGGAGGAATAAACGGGCTCATGTATCGTAAACCTTCCATCAGTGAGAGCACTGAAGATGGACCGTGGCTGGGTCTTCCAAACTGGGCCAAAATAGCAGCTGGAGTGATGCAAAGCTGGAGAAGACTTCCAGGAAACCTTTGACCTCTGTCACTGCCAACTAAAGTTATGCTATACAACGTATTGAGTTGAACTTTTGTTATTGGCCAAATACTTATTTTCCAAAATAATAACCAAGCCCCAACGATAATATAATTAGAAGAGGGAGGACGTTTCGTCACCGTGAGCCAATAGGACGGAATGGCTAAGCCTGGAAGTTCTACTTGAAGAACTGAGAGGGTTCGCCAGGAAGCCAAGGAACAACTGTCGACCATAAAAGAGGAGATCAGAAAAGTGAACGCAAGGATAAGTGAAGTAGAGGAGCGGCTGGGGAAGACGGAGGAGCGAACTCAAAACACGGAGGAAGAAGAAGTAGCGGAGCTGCTAAAGCTACACATGAGTCTGGATGATAAGCTGGTAGACCTGGAGAGCAGAACCAGGATGGAGAACGTCAGGATCTAGGGCGTTCCAGAGGGCGCTGAAAAGGACCTTGAACCCGTGGCCGCATTTGTGGAGACTTTCTTTAAAGAGGGGCTCGGTCTGGAGGACAGCGGGCCAGACGTGCAGATTGAGCAAGCGCATCGGGCGCTGGGAGCGCAGCCACCGGAGGGAGCGCCGCCGCCACGGTCGATCGTTGTGAAATTTCAGTTTCAAAACAAAAAGAGCTGTTGCTTTGAGAGGCTTGGCGGTGTAAAAGATTGGTCTGGTGTGAAAAAAACAATAAATCTGGATCATGATTACCTACCAGCCATCCTCAGAAAGCGCAGAGAATACACCGAGGTTTGGAGGGTCCTGAAAGATAACGGGGTTCCGTTGTTGCGCAACAGTTGTTGGGAAATTGAGTTCCCCTGTGTCGGGAGCGCGCATGAAAATATGTTCCCCCCCCCCCCCCCCCCCCCCACCACCCTGTGTCGGGAGCGCGCTTTGCAGCCAGAGAGGCGGGCCTGACTGTTTTCACAGCGCTTCTAATTGATTTTTCGGTAAAGCAACTCATATAATCATGTCAAGGTTGTAACATTCAGTTTAATCGGCAGCTGTTGTTTACAAAATTGTAAAATAAAAATAAATAAACGTGGTCTGTCAGGCTGCTGAAATATCCATTCTCTCCTCTCCTCCCCCCACTTTGGGAAATAAAGAGCAACTGTTTCCAAATTCTCAAAAATTGTTATGTGTGATAGCAGTATACTAGAAATCTCCTTAATCCAGTAATCTGTCAGATTTTACACTACAACGGGATTTACCAGGAAGTCTACACTCTCGTCTTTTCAGGAAGTCTTAATTTTTGTGCCCTGCTATCAGCCAGTTTCCATCCTCTTATGTCAGCAATGGAAAATCATAAATACACACTACGTGTTGGAATACTGTGTTTGGTGACTTACTTTTATTTGTCAGGCTTAAGTGACAAAAGTTGGAAAAAGACCGATTATCTTGGCGTTTAAAATAACACAAAACAGTGTAAGAAGACCTCGTTTGTTTAGTTTTTATTTTGCAATAAAATTGGCTTATATTATTCCTGCTCATACTTCCATTGTTGTGGAAGCTGGTTTGTAAAAAGTAGTTGTAACTTGCCTTTCCAAATAAAAGTTTTAAAAAAAAAAGCGATTTCCTGGATTTTAGAGTTAATGTGTTGATTCAGATGATTAGGTTCATAGCTCGTTTAGAGACCCTTTTCATGATATGCTAATTTTGTGAGATAGGAATTTTGGGTTTTCATGAGCTGTATGCCAAAATCTTACGTATTAAGACAATAAAAGACCTGTAATATTTCAGTTAGTGTGTAATGAACCTAAAATATATGAATGTTCAAGTTTTATCATTACATTATGGAAAATAATGAACTTTATCACAATATGCTAATATTTTGAGATGGACCTGTATGTTCAACTTTGAGGCCTAAGAAGTTTTAAATTTGTCTAAATTTTACCTACTGGAATTCAAGTTGGTGTTAACTTTATGAAACTCAAAGTGATTAATTTCAGAACCAAGTATGGATCAAACTCCATAGTGTCTAAATTGATCCTCATCAGTTCCTCGAAGCATCCTTTTTCTGGCCGTCTCCAGGTCTCCTCTGCCTCCTCTTGAAGTGCTGCCTCATCTTCTCTGACAGGCTGTGGGTTATCACTTCTCTCCTGACTAAAAGTCGACACTAACAGGTTCAAGGAGACTGTTAAACCGAGGGTTTTTCTGCTTATACAAGTCAATAGAAGGAAGATAATTTGTCCACAGATGGTTCATTCTAACAAAGCTGTTTAAACATCAGAGCATTGGAGGAACCGTCAGAGGCGGATCCAGGATTTTTCAAAGGGTCTTGACATGACCTAAGGGTCATGTCAAGACAATGTGAGGCTAAATGACCAAAGAATGCCATCTTTACTCTTTCACACTACTCTAACTATTCATCTCAGGGTTTTTGAACTAATAATCATTTTAATGGATGAACATAAGTGGAATTAGCGTGATTACATTATTGTAATTGAAAAAGGATTTTTAAGCCAAAATCTCTCGGTTTTTACAGCATGTACAAGGTTAAAAAGTAGTTTGAAGAAAAAATTATCCTTATCAACAATTAATTAAACAAAGATTTTCTTTAGTTACAGAAATTATATTTATTTAGTAAAATGACTTAAAAAGACCCAAGGACTTAAGAATGGTTTGGGATGGTTCAAGTGATAAAGGATTTTTGAATATATTTTAACGTGATAAACTATGTTGAGAAAAAAAAAAACTTTAAAGTAAGTTAAACCAATGAACATGTATGGTGAAGTTAAGCCATAAGCCTATAATAGAACAGTAAGACTTGACAAAGAATATTCTTCTCTTCTACAACAACTTTATGATGACGATGATAATGGGTTTACAAATGTCAACCTTCTGGGATGCTTCTGGGCAAATATGTCTATGATTTTGTTGATGTCTAAATCAATGTCTTAGTGGACATACGTAAGTAGCAAAGCCACAAACCTTTCTTGCCCCATAGTTAACCTTAGCAAAGTTTTTACTGCTTTAAGGCCTGAGTTAGCACGTTCCACAGAAGCACTCGTAACAGGTATAACTGACAGAAGGTGAAGAATCAAAGAAATGTTTGGGTAGCACTTCATATTTGTTATCCTTAGAATTTCAGGGAGAGAGCTGGGTTTTTCCACTGATGATGACCACTTTGTGTGCCACAACTTCATTTCCTGCTTGAATGTTGATCCTGACGGTAGATCATCTTTATATGATGTAAAGATCTCTTTCTCACTCTCATCGTTCAGCATATGCAAGTTGCTTGGCAATAGTTTTAATCGCGTCACATTGTAATAACGCGAGACCTGAGCCGTGAGCAATTCAAATTCATGCTTGGACTGGCTGCAGAAACCAATTACGGGGGGGCATTCCATTTTTTCAGGGGAGCACACTTTTAAAAAAAAACAAAAAAAAGGCATTTTATATGCTTCAGGCTGAACAGTGGCTCTATGACCACTCCTACAGTGCTAAGAAAGAAACTCTCAATAAAATCCCAAAATCTAAAAAATCGAACGAACACAAAGCAATAGTGTATTCAGTGTTACCAAATTAGGCAGGTTTCCACCCAGTTACGCTTCTTTTGAACACATTGAGCTAGAACAAAAATAGCTTATGGGCAGGTTGTAAAAATATGGGAAGCTCTTCACATTTGTTGGGCTTTTAGAATTACAAACAAAATATATATCAAAATAGTTGTCAATGTCTGGAAGAAAACTAAAACCCTTTTAATAAAATGCCATCTCATTGAACTCATTTTACTGGTTGAGTTCTACTGATCAACTTAAAATTATTTCATGCCTGCGTGAAAGAGAAATGTTGGATTGAGCTATATTCTGTAAAAGAAATTACGTTTCAATTAAGGTAGATTTACAGCTCATGTTGGGCAGCTATTGATAAAGGTTTTTTGTTTTTTTTCCGGTTGATATATCATGATTGTTAAAGTGATCTTGTGTGTTATTTGGTTGACTGATTGCACATTTTGTGTACATTGTGGCATGTTCTCATGTGTTTAATACTTCTGTGCTTTTAACATGAGAGAGTTTGAGATATGGGCTTGTTTTTTGTACCTGAAAGTACAGCTTCCCCCCAATGCCCGCCCATGCCGCCGGGTCTGTGCTCAGATATCAGGAGTCTCGACCGCCGCGACGGCGTCAGCGCGTTATAGATGACAGGTACTGGCTATTATTCTTAATTCTATGAAGGATTTTTAAAATGTCGGGCTCTAAAAAAATAATTTTGGTCTCCAAAAGGCGGGTGCGCGTGACCATATTTACTTCCCACCCCTCTGCAGAACAGATGATTTGTTTAGTTTAGCAAATAGTAGCTCTTTCTATAGAGTTTTTATTCAGTTTGACTCAAATAGTTTTTTCTGTTGTTGTTTTTAAGTATATACACATTTGATGAACTACTTTATTGTAATGGACTTTTTATGGGTGAAACATGGAAAGTTTGTCTTTAACATTTGAATTCATGGTGCAATCTTTGACTTTTGACTCATTCAAGCCTAAAATGTTTTGTAAACTCAAGAATATTCCAGTATTTCATCTAAATATGTAAGAAATTGACCAGAACACACTGAATTATTGTCTGAGCTAAATTAAATTTAACTTCCCTACTACTGCCAGAACTAGTTTTGGTGTACCACAAGGTTTAGTTGTGAGACCCAGAGTTTTCCTTATATAGTTACTAAGAAATATGAATATCTTTTACCATATAATGACATCCAGTTCTGTTATGAGAACATTCTAATGAGATTATTCACTAAAAAATATTTGTGACATGTTTTTGTCCAACATATAAAGTATTTCAAATGTATGTACAAAGACTTAGAATAATCTTCTAATGTGATATGGAAAAATACTTTTCTTACCCTTTTTGAGGTTTTTTTTAAGTTTTGTTTGAAAAAAACTGCTTGACATGGACTGTGTTTAAAAAGTGGACAACTTGAGCATAAAAGAGACAGTTATAGAAGAGTCTCACCACAACAAATGAGCAGTATTTGAAAATTAAAAATATCTAACACAGAACCAGTGAGATGCATATTACTTTAGTTCATCATCTGGTGTCTGGCAAATTTACAGCTGATAGATATTTGGGAATCACCTCATTAGAGCTAAAATTATGTTTTCACTACCAAACTGAGCATCTTTGGGATTTTCACAGATTAATCTGGAAATTGAAAGTAACCAAGCATTTGTGATAGACTACCAGTTAAAAAGTGTCTAATTTAGAATCATTTCCTGTTGGTTGTCTGTTATGTGTCAACACATCATTGGTTCATTCCATCAGTTTAGGTGCCATCGTCTACCTGACTGTTGGCAGTCAGTATCCAGATTTTTCAGACCAAAATGTACAAGATTTAACTAATGTTCCTCAATAATTATGCAATAAGGAAAGATATTGTAAAGCAATTTACATTTTTGAAAATAATAAACCCAGACTCTCCAGAACAGCAACACTAAAACCGAATTTAAATCACTAATTCAAAAATAATTGAGCAATAGATTAAACTTTTGTTCATCCCTTAACTTTAGAAAAAAAATACCTAAATGTTTCATATGTCAGGATTAAGCAGCTAAATGAATAGAAATATAGAAACAGAGTGATAAAGCTGCCAAAGTCTGAAGTAAGATTTTAAAAAAAGATTTTAAAACGACCTCCAGAAAGCCTAGGCCAGGTCTAGAGCTTAGCAAATCTGCGTATTTTCAGATCTGAACAGAAAAATACAAGCAATCCAAATATTTATACCTTGAACAGAAGAGAGGGTTAGTTTTATCAGACAGTATTCATAAAGAGAACTAGCTGTCAACACAGAGTACTTATTAAACGTGTTATTTAGAAACGCAATGGGTCCCAATCTAGAACCCCGAGGGACACCACAACTGACTCTAAAACTACTTGAGACACATAACCTAAATTAAATCAAGTGTCTGCAAACAGTGGCTCATTCTGTGAGTTTAGGGGGCTTTTATGCCAAATTACTCCGAGGTCAGAGCTAAACATCGGATTAAAACAAGATTAAAGCAAATAAAAGCTGCTCAGAAAGTCTAGGGAACTGTGGGTCAGAAACACTTTAACAGATCAGATGAAATTATGTGAAAAATAGCATAAATGAGGACTGTATCAGGACTATTGCACAGCATAAGTCTGTTTGGGGCAATGACTGCGGGGAGACACCCTAACTGTACTGGATTCTTTAGTTTCTTTATTTCTAATTGTATTCTGGAGAGGATGTGTCCAGGAGGTAGACTCCAGCAGAGATTTGTGCGGGAAAGGGGGGCATAAAGTGAGAAAATCCCGATGCTTTTACCACCGCAGCGGGAATGAACACAGGCCGAACCAGTTCGGTTCATCAGCTGTGTGGACGGCGGGGAAAATCCACCCAGCGCCTCGGAAACAGCGTAGGCCTGTTAGACCGACACCTAACGCCCAACAGCAGGCTGCCGGAAGCTGCTGGTGCGGGTCGGTTTCAGCACCGCGGACAGCGCTCGCCCCGCAGGCTCTCACGCAGAGACCCCCAGAATGCGGCATTTCGTGCGTGGCTGAGCGTGGACCGCGGAGACGTGCGGGTCACAGCGAGGCTGCCGGTAGTTCCTGATCAGGGACTCCGTGACGGCCTGCAGAGGAAGGCCGGGCATTACACCCCCGCCTCAGCCGTCCGCCTGCTGGGGAAACTGACCCAAAATGTCACCGTCTAATTTCTGGAACATCCACGGATCATCGTTAGGACTCAGGCCTGCCTGGGTCCATCGAATATGCATGCTGCCTTCTGCATTCAAAACGGCATCTGTCCGGATCGTCTGCGCCCGCAGTGGATCGCTCCTCTGAAACTGTGCTGTAAATGTGGACCTGCGTGGATGTGGATGAAAGCTGAGGCTGGAGCACTTACTGTCGGTTCGATGCTCCGGGTCCAGACCAGTCCTCCCAGCCGAGGAAAGCCCAGTGAGGCGGATTACTGGGCTGAAGGGTGCATCCTCCCAGCGCTTTGCATGGCTCTGTTATTATGGCTTTGCAGTAAAGGTGCGAGCTGCTCCGCGCGTAAACACTAAAACAGCGCTGGTTCGGGTTATTTCCAAGTATTGCAAAGAGATGACAAGAAGGGGGAAAAATCCACACATACACACACAAACACACACAAATAAAGATACACAAACGCATCCACAGAAACGACGAACAGCGATTCAGCACTCCCCCCTCCTCCTCTCTACAATCTGGAGCTCATTGGCGACGTCATGATGGAGACGCACCGTGCGTAAAAGCTCCCTCTCACGCATTTATCTGCCTTTTTTTCTGGCAGGGGAGAGTCTGCGCCCACAGCAGCAAAATAAAATCTCCTAGTGAATGTAAAGAAGCGGTTCGGATGGAGGATAATGCCGCAGATTGATCGCCGCTGCGGAGCTGCAGCTATGGCGCTCCAGTTTTAACGCTTTAAGCCTAAAAGCTCTTCGGAGCTTAAGGCAAAGAAGCTGCGGTCAGATTTCTCCACAGCGCTGCTCATCCACCGCGTCAACGTCTTCTGTTCGTCATCTGCTTCACATTTAAACACCTGCTGAATAATTGAAAGGCAGGAGAGAAACGCTGAGACGTAAGGAGCCGTTTCGAAATCCATTTAGACCTTTGAGTTGAGAAAATCTTTACGACTTAAACCCATTTTAACCAGTTAGAATAAATCTGTTTAAATGAAGCTCCCAACATTTACATATAAGCTAAACCGATCTCATTGAACAAAGGTATCAGCCAGGAGAAGGCGACAAACTCTGCAGCGTGTATTTACACACGCCATGTGGCAGCGTGGGCAGTGCTCAGGAATTGGGACAGCGGTGAGAGTCCGGACGCTGGAGTTTTTTTTTTCCAGAAGCGAGATTAAAACCGGTCAGGGAAGCTGCTGAGAGGAGCAGAACTGAAGGAGCAGCTTCCTTTCTGCTGACGCCACACAATCGTTGTTTGAGGAATGGCCGCTACGCCAAAGACTGAACATTATCAGTTGGGCTTCTTTGTAGAGACGTTTTTCCATAACCTTTCCTGCCAGATGGATTCTCGTAGTATTTGTGCGTTTCACAAACAAGCGAGAATCCATCTTGTACCGTTTGTGTCCGGACCAAAAACGGTTTGGGCCAATCACGTTGCAGTATCGTAGTTTAGGGCAGGGCATACTGCCTTGACGAAGGCAAGAGCGGTTGAAGCCACAGCCGACCCAACGTAGACACGGCAGCGCAGGAAGACGGGATACTTTGATCAATCAATAAGAATGACAGAACACCAGTGAAACACAGCAGTGGCAACATCATGCTGTGGGCTCGCTTTTCTCAGCTGGATCAGGGTTTTTGTCCAGGTGGATAAATCAGGAGCATTTCCAAACGCCAGACAGAATCAGGTTGACCCAAATGATGCAGATCCGTCACAGAACAGCGTCACCAGGAGAACATGGAGGATTTGGAAAGAACTCTCCAGAGAGACGAGGGCTGTGGACGCCTGATGTCCTCATGAGCAGAGATTTAGAGAACTAGAGATCTAATGAAGTTAGACTCCTACAGAAGAAAATGAAACTCATCCAACAAAGCTTTAATTCATCAATACTGAGCTTTTATCTTTTTAACTTTCCAACGGATTTGTTTGTCCTTCAATCACCTTTTAGAGCCACTGTGGCGTCCGTCGGTCTTTAGCTTCACATCAAACCCAACAAACATCCCATCCATAGAATCAAAAACCTCGCTGGGGAAAATTCAGTTTATTGAGTACAAGTTTGATGATGATGATGATGCAACAGGAAACGGTGAGACACATTTCACCATTTCCAGGTGATCGAAATCCAGCTCAACTGTCCAAAGCATTTAAATAGTCTCCATCTGAAATAATTACAAACATTTACAAGCCGCTTCGTTTCCTTTTCCTTTAAATAGACTTTCCTCATCAAACAGAAGGAATATTTTAATTCTCTTTTATTTGGGCCGGATTAAAAACAAAAAGGTTCTGAACATGTGGAACATTTTAAAGTGTCAAGGCACACATCAAGTCACAACAGGAGCGTTTTTTTTTTAAGGCAAAAAAAAAAAAAAAAAAAGATGTAAACAATATTTAAATAACACCGATCTGAAGCCTGCGCCTCTCCACGTCTTAAATAAAAAGCATCAGAACCGATCTGCTTCAGCTAAAAGCCGTTAAAGGCTCCGGCTCCGTCCTCACAGCGGCTGCAGGAACCATCAAAAAGCGTCTCTTCTGCGGCCGGACCGCTGCGTTCTGCGTGGAACGGAGAATAAACGCAGAACGAAGCGTGTTGCAGCCTGCAGGGCCGTTTTTCTCATTTTTTCCCGACTTGGCGAGGTTCTGCGGAGCCGTGCGACACGTTTACCCAGCAGCTGATCCGCCCTGACGTGACTTTCCGGACGTCTCTGCAGATCAGATAGGAGAGACGTAAACAAACGGGGACTTTTTAAGGTTCTCGGCTCGTTCCTTCATGCTAAAGGAACAGTTCTGCCTTCAGAGGGTTCTCGCTTCTAACGAGGCTGCAGTGTTAATCATGTCAGTAGAAGCTTAAACTACATGTGCAGATTGATATTTTACATGTCTGGGAATCAGGTTTTAGGTTTCAGCTGGTTCCCTGCTGCCTGGAACCACTCTCCTCCTCGTTCCGGTCCGGTTCCCTCTCGGACCTCACAAGCTGAAGCTTCTGTGGTGCTGCTTGGAGTACAGCTGCTGGCGCTCCTTGGCGCCCGTTTCCATGAACGTGTCCCTTTTACTCATGGCTCCTTTCTCTTTCTCCCCCTCGTCCCCGGTCACGCTGCCCACGTCGCTGAGGTTGCCCAGGTGCTCCACCGAGTCGTACTTCTCCAGGTCGGAGGCGATGGTCTGCAGGCTGTAGACGGAGAGCGAGTCCGAGCCGGCTCGCTCTCTCTCCGTCTCCTTGTACCGGTCCACCACCAGATCCAAGGCGGCGTCCAGCCGGTCCTTCCCGGCGGCGTCGCCGCCACAGGCCCCGTCCTCCTCCTGGACTCTGGCGTCGGACTCTGCTCCCACTGGGGGGCTGCGCCCGCTGCAGCCGGAGGGGGGTCCGCCCTCGGCCGGGTCCCTCCCCCTCTGAGCGTGGATCTGCTCGCTGATCTGCTCCAGGTTCCTCAGGGCGATGGAGTAGCGCGTCTTTACTTTGGAGACGTTCTGCTCCAGCTGCAGAACCTTGGTTTTGTGCTCCTGAAGTCACAGACAGCAACAGAACCGGAACAAAACCTCACCTCACTGCTCTGACAGAGACTACAAACACAGCGCCGTGTTCTGGGTCCACTTTACCTCCAGGATGTGGTTGAGCTGAGACTTGAGCTCAAAGTATGGTTTGGACTTCAGGATGACCCTCTTCAGGGACTTCTGCAGAGTCTGGACCCGGGCCTCGGCCTCCTGACAGGCGTGTGTCACGCGCATGTGTTCCCTCTCGCTGCGGATTCGTTCCTCCTCGGCTTCGTTCACCTGCAGGACAGACGGAGGAGAAACGTGGAGCAGAACGTCTCTACATTAAGTCTGGATGAGTGACCCAAACGGGTCTAAATAAATAAAGTAATCTAGTTTCAGGCATTAATCAAGCCTCCATGTTTTGGCCGTTTATCTGGGATCCTTCTCCACTCATCATATAGATAAATGTCACGTGAGTTTTGGGCTTTTAAGGACAAATTAGACCCTTTTTTTTCAGGGTGGAACGATTGATCAGCAGGCAAACAAAAATTAAAGCAAGTTTGGATTTGTCATTTTAATTCCTGCTGGGTTCGGATCATAAAAGCTCACATATATGCAGGAACATTTGCAAACATTTTAATTGTACAGAAGTTTAATATATTCTGTCCCTCATTTCAGAAAATGAAATATTTGGGGATGTTTTATGTGGATTAATGTCACAGAAATATTTCCAGCCTTCATTTCTTATAATTCACATAATTATGAAAGCCCAAAACTCAGCGTGTCAGAAAATTAGAAGATTACATCAGATCAATAAAAACACATTTTAAACATAAATGTCCGGGTTCTGAAAGATTCTTCCATTTCTATGCTCTCAGTACCGGGTCTGGGCTCCTTCTGCATGAATTCCTGCATCAGTGCACCGTGGCATGGAGGAGATCAGCCTGTGGTTCTGCTGAGGTGCTCTGGAAGCCCAGGTGGCTTTAATAGCAGCCTTCAGGTCTTCTGGACCGTTGGTTCTGGTGTCTCTCGTCTTCCTCTGGACCAGGGGTGGGCAATCCTGGTCCTCGAGGGCCGGCATCCTGCACGTTTTAGTTCTCTCCCTGGTAGTACCAACAACCTTTTCAGCATGTCAGTGTTCTTCTTGGGGCTTCTAACGAGCCATCATTTTATTCAGGTGTGTTAAACCAGGGAGAGAACTAAAACATGCAGGACACCGGCCCTCGAGGACCAGGATTGCCCACCCCTGCTCTGGACAGTACTCCATAGATTTTCTATGTGGTTCTGGTCAAGTCGCTTTGCTGACCAACACAGCACAGTATGGTCATTGGACCAGCTTTTGGTACCTTTGGTATTGTGGGCCGGTACCAGGTCTCTCCAGAAAGTGTGTCAGCAGAGAAAAATCTGAAGTGCTCTAAAATCTCCTGGTAAATGACCCAGTGGACCAGAACCAGCAGGTGGCAGGGGCATTTTTTCCTTCCACTTAACTTTCTATGACTATGCTTGGATCCGGCACTCTGGGAACAACCAGCTTCTTTAGGACCGATCTTCTGTCTTCTGGACCTCTGTCCAGTCAGCAGTCTTCACCATGACCCAGACCAGGACCATGGAGAGGCTCAGCAAACCTCTGCTGGTGTCTAATTAGCTGATTATGGTGCGACGCCTTCAAATGAAGACACTAAATTTGGGGTTTTCAGCCTCAGTAGCCCAGAACCATCAAAAGTACAAGAAATAAAGGCTTGGAACATTTCACTCTGTGATGATGCTATCGCCTCACTTTCTAAAGATGAGAAGGAAAATATCCTCTTAGCGAGTTGCATCTGGACCCTGAGCCTTTTGTAACCAGTCACCAAGGTTCTGGACTCTTCCTGCCGGACATCTGAGAACTTTTCTTGGTAGAGTTTGTTAGAAGCCGTTGGTTTCCTGACAAGTCGGGCTTTTAAACGTAATTCCCTAAATCTCAACAGGGGTGCAGTCTGGGCTTTGGGGAGGCCATCTCAGAACCAGTCGGGATGCATGTTGGTTCTGCTGGAACCACTAAGTGAGTGAATTCCAAAAAAGTTAAAAAACAAAACTGGACTCTTTTTTACGAAGTTTGAAGACATTTTGCTTTCCATCCAGAAAGCTTTCTCAATTCAAATGTCTGGAGTAGTGTGGAGTTCAAAGCTTCATATTGTTGCCCAAAGGCGTCTTTATGGCTTAGATAACATGCAAATTGAAGCGAAACAGGTCCACCCCTTAGCAACGGGGAGTCGTTAAGGTCATAGGTCACTTTTTTGGAATGACCATGACTTGGATGACTGAGAATCTTCACCAGCATAAGTGAGTGAATGCTTTTCAGCACACTAGTCCTGCTTTACCTTGGAGGTGGCGTGGTTGAGCATCTCCTGCCAGGTGGGATCCAGCGTGTTCTTCCCGTCAGCCATCAGGCCCTGTTCCGCCACGTACACCATCTCCCTGGCAGCAGTGTGCATAGAAACGGCCCGCTCGTAGCTCAGAGCTGCCTTCTGGGTCTCCTGCTGAGCCTGCAGGGAGCAGACGGACCGTTCACAGGCTGCAGAGCGCTCCGCCGAACACAATCAATGCAGTTATCACGCAGCATCCCCGTCGCCCTGCTGGTCATGCACCCAGGCTTGGTCTGCCTGGATTTGCTGCTGCTTGCTCTCTAGTGCACAGTAAACATGTTTTAGAACGTTGGAAGGCTGTAATTAAGAAACTACGACTAACTAATTTCTCCAACGCAGCAAAGATCGACTAGCAGCGACGTTTTAATAAAACCTCGTTGAGATGGAAAGGAAACCCCGTCTCTGGGGTCCATGTGTGCCACCAACTACGGCTGCACGACGCTAGAACTATCAGTCGGGATCATAATGCTAAATATTGTGATGCAGAGATCCGATGTCATTTCTGCTTGTTTCCTTCTTCCTCTCCGTCTCGTCTCTGCTTCTATCCGACTGACTGAATATTACGTTAGCATGAAAACAACGCAGGTTCATAACTCCTGGAGTAAATCGACCGACGGCACAAACTACTCCAGTCCTTTCTGGTATGAACAGGGAACGCAGTGATTATGATGTAATATACTACAGCCTATGAGCTTAAAGCAGAAAGGCGTTAATGCTGTTTATTTTTACTTTATTTATGGCAGCTCATGCAGTTGCTGCAGCGTTCAGCAGCATCCTCTCTTACTGCCGGTCCTGCAGCTCAGCTGATTACCTCAGAACATTCAGAGAAAATCTGGAGGAAAGTTTCCTTAAACCAGGGGCGTCCAAACTGCTCTTCACCTGTGCCAAAACTGTCAAGTTAAATAACTATTTTAACTAAAAGTGCACAATAATTACATTGGGAATTCTGCTTTATCTGCTCCGCAAAATCTGAGCGTGCAACAATTGAATTAAACAAAATATTCAGATTTTCTGCAGGAAATCATTGTAGACCCAAAACTTAAAAAGGGTTTTGGACATTAGTCTGATTTAAAGGTGGTCGTCTAATCTGTTAATTATTTTAGGCTCAACTGGGGAGGAAAAATGATAAAAATTGTTTATTCAATAAAAGCAGGATTTGGGTCAATCTGCCTTTAAAAACATTTGCAGTTTTTTGTCAATTTTAATGAATAAATTAAAAGCAGATTTTGATGCACAAAAGTCTGTGTTTTTGGCAAAAGTCAGATAGATGTTATTATATTTACTGTAAAATGTAAGAGAATGTAAAAGGTGCGGTTATTAAAGACGAACACTTTGTGTTGTAAGAAGATTTGAACTTTTCTGTGATCATTTTGCCCTGAATAAAATAAAAAGTCTCCGTCTGGTTTACAGATCTGGGTCAAATAATTCCTTAATTACAGTCGTGGGCCTCATAAAATCAGCCCAGGGGGCCACTTATGGCCCCCAGGCCACAGGTTGGACACCCCCGCCCTCCAGCTATGGTCTCTGCTGCTGAAGGAGTCATCGGTGGATTTCCTGAGCTCAAATCATGTCTAGATCCAAACATCTCTTCTCGGCTCAGACTGACGTCATCGTTTCACCAACAGCATCAGCTGGACGACAGGTTCTTCTTTCCTGGGTGCTGAACAGAACCCTTAAGTCCAAACGGTGAAATGTTTAGTGATCCCAGCACGCAGGGCAGGCTCACTTTGCCTTGTTCTGTCCCGCAGCAGCACTCTGGAAGCACACACAAGCCTTTTAGGGCCAGAACTATTGATCCGTACCTCCTTTGCGAGGCGCCGAGCTTCATAGTACGGTCTTGCTTTTTCGATACAGCCGCCGAGCTGAGAGCTCTGGGCGTTCAGCTTCCTGGCAGACTCGGTGAGGATCTTCCTGTACGCCGACCTGGCATCCTTCGTGGTTACAGCAGGGAAACACAAAGAGAGATTACGTTTATCAGCCGTGGAAGAGCGTATCTGGTTACAGGCAGGAGGAGCGGCCGGAAACCAGCATCAGATATAGTCTCAAACTGCCACCTTCGATATATTCTTCCATATTAGGAGCTAAAGTCCAGTTCAGAGCACAAAAGCATGTTATCGTATGAACAAATATTTCTTTAAGTGGGATTGTTTTTCTGCGGCTGGGTAAATGTACTCAGATTAAATGCTGGATTTTTCATCATTTTCAGCATTAAAGTCTGCAGGATCCTGTTTCTAATAAGCTTTAAAAGACTTTACACAGATTTTATAACATCGCTACGGTCTACAGTCACGTTCAAAAACTGACCTCAGATCCACCTATTATAATTTTTTATAAAAACATTTACAGAAAACAACCTAAACCAGATCTCTCAGGTCTTTTAAAGTAGTTTCTAACTCTAGGGTCAAACTAAAATGATCAGGGAGGCGTTATTTTCTCTGTAAGGTCCTCAAACCGGGAATTTTCCAGCCCTGCAGAAGACGTGAAGACAACTGAGAGAGAAAATGCTTTGTTTGGATTATTTATTCAGACTAATTTCTAATCTTAAATTGTGTAGATTTAAAACTGTTACATCTCTTTTAACATGATACGTAATTAAATGTTATATCTGATGCTTTATGAATATACAGAAAAATCAACCTAAAGTAAATTGTGTATTTCAGTTTAGAGGACAGATATTTCGTTTCATTATCATTTGTTTTGTTGTGTATTTTGATGCTTATTGTTTTGTTGTTGATGCTTTTGTAATTTAGGTTCTGTGTAAATATATAGCTTTAGGTAAAGGGGGCAGATAACATAAGATTATTCTTCTGCTCCCTTTCATTCTGGACTTCAGAATGTTTAATTTTAAGTTTGAATGAAATAAAAAATTTAAATAAATAAAATGCGTGAGGGTTGAGGCTGTGTTTATTACATTTTTACAGAAACTCTCAAACATTTTATGATTTTATGGGTACTATAAACCTTGGTGTTAAATTAATGATTCTCTTGAATTTGACCTTTAAAGCAATACATTTTAATTAAAAGTAGAAAAACACATTATGTAAAAGTCATCCAAGCTCCATATATGTGATATACGTGAAATTAACCTGTAATGAATCAACAGCATTTGAATGTTGCCTGTATGTTTTTTTCTCTGGGCCTCTTTGTTCCTGTAAAACAGGGATCTCCAACCTTTCAGAAGTTGAGAGCTACTTCATCGGTACTGTGTCAACGAAGGGCTACCTGTACTGACCTTTGAACTGGAAGAGTCAGAGGTCACCTTAACTTTACTTAGTATAAACATATTTTTAATGCTTTTAGCGTTTTAAATCTATGTACATAAAAGTTTGATTAAAAAGAAAGAGCAACTAAATAAAATACCATTTTAGATGCAGCTCACTGGGGGGTTGTGCTATTTTTTTAACAGGCTTGAAGGCCCCACATGTGGTCCCTGAGGGGCTACCTGGTGCCCGCGGGCCCCATGTTGGTTACCCCAGCTGTAAATAATAACACATCTGGGTTGAATCGTGATGATCGGCGCCTATACTTACGTCCAGTTCCAGTTCCAGTTTGTTGATTTCTGCGCTGGCTTCATTGAGGTGCTCCAACTCTTCCTGCGGAAAATGCAAACAAAATGTCATCGGCTGCACCGCAGCATTTGCCTCCGGGATTACCGGGAATAAGAGCCGCTACACCTGAACAACGATGACTAATCTGAAAATGAAAGATGGCGATGCACTCCCGGTGCAACCACGATAATCGCTTCCGACAGCGGGATTAACAGATTATTGTGATGTACAACGAGCACAAAGAGCTCTTAAATGATTAATCAGATCTGTCTCCGTCAACAGAGATCAGAGATCTGCTTCTCTCGGCGCACGTGAAGCAGCCGCCAGCAGAGACACCAGAGGCCGGTGGTCTCACCTGGATCCGGGGGTCCAGCTCCTCCTCATACGGGCTGTGCAGGTGCTCCCTGACGCCTCTCTCACCGTCGCCCTCATCGCAGGCGTCTCTGAGCGCATTTTCCGCCTTTGTCCCGTTCGCCTCGGAATCCTTCTCATCCCCGCCGGGAATAACCTCCCTCCAGTCCCCCGCATCCGACTCCCCGGAGCCAGCGGGGCTTTCTCGCAAGTCGCCCGGCTCCATCCCACGCCCCGCCAGAAGCTACCAGATCGCTACGGCCCCCCGCCACCAATACTGTCCGCCCAGCAGCGACTGAGGGTAGGGGGAGCGGTGGGGAATCAGAAAATTATCCCAGCGGCAGAGAGAGAGGACTTTGGAGCAGCGGCCATTTTTACTCAGCGCAGAAACCGGAGCCCGCTGCAGCTAGCCTAGCCTATCTTAGCCTAGCCTAGCCTACTCCGTACAGAGAGCCGCTACGATTAGCCTAGCCTAGCTAAATATGCTAACGCTGCTGCAAACCGTTTTCCATCGAAAAGATGAGAACCAACAGCTGCTGTCAGGTGTAAAACAAACGAAAAAATGTCAATATAAACCTTTTCCGAGAGCCCCTTTACCACATCTCCTATCCCCCGGTCTAAAGCTAGGCCAGCTAGCCGCTTCGTCCTCACATCATCACGACACGAAGTAAACAGTCGGCGCTTGAGCCCAGACGGCCACCGTAGACCCCAATAACAGAAATATGCCCGTTAACCGAACAAGCCCATATCGGGAAAATGTTCACAATTTCATATCGACGATTATGTTTCAAATGTTTATTTGAAACTGACTTTAGTATGTTGTGTGTTCTAGAACATGTTTCAGTTGGTTTTTATAACATTTCAATCAAGCCGTACAGCTTCATTATAAAAAGGGATGTTATGATTACTGACTTTTGTGGGTTTTCCTGTGAGGTCTGATGTGTCATAAAAGGGAAAAATAAGCAAAAGTTTCCATGAGGAATCATTTGCTGCAGAATATGAGATAATTATAACATGATCCCCATTTATGCATGAACTGACTGACTAAACTCTGAAGTGCCTCAAGGTGCACAATGTTAGGTGGTGCATTTGTAGATAGAAAATAGTGGAAGCAATTCTTAAATGGGTGGTTGCCTGGTGCATATTAATTAAATTATGACTTTGGCTTTGAGAATACGAGATGTATGGAGCCCCAGGCAGTTGCAAAGGGAACTTGTTGACTGGGGTGGCCCTGGGAGGATCAAAAACAGTAGAGCTCAAGCATGACGGAGCAACACAGAGACACACAACCCTGTATGTACATTCAGTCTTCTAGGGTGACACCAACTAGCCCAGCATGCATGTTTTTGGAGGAAGTCTGAGTACCCAGAAAGAAATCATACGTGCAGAAGGGAACATCCACCCAGAAAGACCACAGGCCGGGATTTGAGCCCATTGTTGCTGTAAGGTGCCAATGCAAACCACTGCACCACAGCTCAATCCTTCTTAAAGTCGACCGCGAGATTAAAGGAAACTCTGGCTGCTTGGAAAAAATGAAAAGTGCTTCTATGACAGTTTTGCATAATTTGTTTTATAGAATCCTTTGGAAATTATAAACAAATGACAATAAGGGCTTCATTAATTTAGACTGTAGAGCTGACATTAAGAACATCCCAGTTTAGAATATTAGACGATACATGGATCATAACCTTGTGTGTAAAAGTAAGTTGTGTTATGATCAAAACAGAAAATTCAGCATTCATTTTGTTTTTATTCCAAAAAAAAAAAAAAAAAAACATACAATTCCCCACAGTGATGTCAAGGCAACAAACCTCCAGAAACATCCCAAACAAAATCATCCGACAAACTATAAGCAGGAAGAGCAGATTTCTTCATCAACAACGAGAATCATGTAACAGATGAGATGAACCGCTCTGGCCACAGGGTTCCTTCTCAGGATTTACTCACAGAAGCCTCCAATAACTTAAACTCCATAAGGCAAACTCGGCCAGTGCATCGAATGCATGGATGAAACATGCACAGTCAGCATCCTAGAAAAATAGACCTCTGGTGATTTACAGCAGATCTGTGTTCGGCGGTTCTGGCTGTGTTCTGCACTCCAGAGAAGGTTGCTTTGGAAAAAAATGGAAAAACCTGAGTAGTGTTGGCTGTAACCTCCTAAACCCATCCTGCATCATTAAGGGCAAATAGCATAAATCATATTTTTTTAATCTTTGGTTTGGAATGTGTCAGAGGGCTGCTGCACACAGGCGCTGCCGTGGATTCTCAGCTCCAGGTAGGATCGTACTGGGTCCATCCGGGAGGCGGAGCCAGGTAGATCCTCCGACCTCGGTAGAAGAAGCTGACCACTCCTCTGTACCCTGTCCTCGGCACCCCAGACTTCAAGTCATCCATGATTCCCAGATTTTTGGCCATGACTTTGAAGCTGTCCTTACTGGAGTACTGAAGGCGGAAAGGCCCGGATCCCGTCAGCTGGCCCTGCTTCACGTCTTCATACGTTACCACGGCAGCACCGTAAACCTCCTTGTTGAAGTTGCTCCTGTAGGTCTCCTCCTTCAGGTAACTCAGGTCCAGCTTGGTGAAAGGCACAAACTCGGAGTTCAGCTTGATGTATTTAAGGTACTTGTCGTAGAACTGGCCCAGGCTCACGCCCTGGCGGCCAAACGTCAGCGTCCGGGAGATCTCCGGCCGGATGCAGGCCCGCCCCCGCCGCTGCTCCGGCTGACGCATCCAGTCGTCCCAGAACGAGGCGGGCCACTTGGGCTCCAGCTCCTCCCAGGCTTCCCTGAGGAGCATCCAGCCCAGACCCGGAAAGAAGTCGGTGCGGTAGAGGAGGTCCGCCTTACCAGGGTCCACATATCCGTCCCTGCCGTTGTCGTTCCAGGCAGACACGCACCACAGGCTGGGGTCGGATTTCAGGACGGGCAGCAGGGCTCGGAAATACTCAAAGAAGTCTGGCGCCACCTAGAGTGGGAGATAAATCATTAAAAGTTTTGAGAGGAGAGACAGAAAACATGCTAGGCTGTGGAAGGAGTGCTGGTACCTCCAGGTCGTCCTCCACAATCACCACGGAGGAATGGGAAATGTTCCGGAAGGCCTGGCTGATAGCCCAGCGGTAGTGTCTGGAGATCTTGTAGTAACCCTGAAACTTCTTGTGCTCGGGCCGGACAGCGATGCCCGACAGGTCCGGCTGTTTCAGATGAGTGACTTTATTTCCGTAAGAGCCGATGACCGCGGCCGTGTCGGCGTGCCCGCAGTCCTGGCTCACTATGATGGGATGGAGCTCCGCGGAGGGGCGGTGCTGGAGCAGCTTGTCCAGGCAGCGCCTCACCGTGACCCGGTTGCAGGCGATCACCAGGATGGGAATGACGGGCTGACTGGGAGCGTTGACCTTTGGCCTCTTTCTGTTTGGCCTCGGCTTCCACAGCGACTGGTGGCTCAGGATTTGGGAAAGGATCTCCTTCTGCTTTCCCAGCTCCGATTCGAACGACTCCGCCATGCGGATCACGTCTCCCACCAAGTCACTGGTGGGCATCAAGGCCAGGTCCCTGGGCCCGTTGCCCAGCTGGCCCTGGGGAGTTCTGCCCCAAAGGAGCAGCACCAGGACGGCGTTCCAGGTGACGAACAGGAACGTTCCACAAAGTATAAGCGAGCTTCTTTTCCGAATCATGGCACTGGAATACAGGGAGGGGTTGGCTGTGAATAGGCAGTGTCCTGGTTCCAGACAAAAGGAATGGGATATGGGAGGGTCCGTCTTCGTCCTGTTTCATCACAGGTTCATATTCTGAGCGCTTTCTGGCCCAACGAGCAGCTGCTGACGTCAGAATCCGGCATCTTATCAGGATCAAAGCGGAATCATCCTGGAATAATTATCCTTAAATTCCTTTCTCACCTGAAACAACAAGATCAGAAAGTGTTGATCAGAGCCGAGCCGAGCAGGAAAGCCGCGTGGAGGAGAGAGCATCGGAGGAATGATTAGCTCAGCGTTGACCCATTGATTTTTCCTTATCACCTGTGGCTGCAAACAAACAGCGAGCAGAGTCAGGAACCTGCTCCACAGACCTTGACCCACTCTCCAACCCTGGAGCAGTTTCACAGACACTAACCCGCCCACTCACAGCGCTGCAGATGCCCTGACCCACTCAGCTGCAGCTCCTAAGACACTAACCAGCAGCGCCGCAACCTTTCAGTAACAGCCGTGACCCAGATTATCCGTTAGGTACACAAGCACGTCGATCAGGTCAATTAAACAGAGATACTGAGAGAAACTGCGACTATTTCCTTTGAAAGACACTAAAATCTATTTTAAAGGATCCCAAGCTCATAAGTTTAGGTTAAAAACTAAACTAGCTGCAGCTTTCTGAATGCTGAAACACTGCAGCTGTTATTTATCTTCAGTTAGACTGGAAATGAAAAGGTTGTGACCAACAAACCACACAAAATAAAATTATCAAAGTTCACAATCTGTGATTAATATTCTGCCTTTTAATTGGTTAGAATAAATGCAGGTTATTGGCCTTTTTTCCAGACCAAATGTCATGTTTGTTCCTGCAGAACGTGATATTTCCAGCATTAAAAGCAACAACAGAGAAAAAAAAATCAGCTGGTTTTCAAGGTAAACATCGCAGCTAAACGCTTAAATCGAGACCTAGATTATTAATTTTTTTATTGAATCTGGACCCTGGGCGAGCTCACTAAGCACACGATCAGTAACTGGGCGATAAAAACCCAAAACCTTTACTGGTCCACAGCCACCGTTTTAGTTTTTTATTGCTGCAGCTATAAAACATCAGGAATGAAAAACATAGATAATTAATGGTACCCAGGGTGTCTTTACCTTACCACTGGGGATTCTCAGAAGAGGAACCTGCAACCTTTAAGGGATGGAGACGCGTAATCAGCTGCAGACTCACTGATACCAAGAGGCCTGCATCCAGTACCGACTGAACCCATTTAGCAGCACCACTTTGTCTTTTCTAAAATTTGTGGCAAAAACATGTTTTTTAACCGTTATTGTACAGTTCCACAGACAGACTCACTAACCTGTAGTTCCACAGACAGACAGACCCCCTAACCTGTAGTTCCACAGACAGACCCCCTAACCTGTAGTTCCACAGACAGACCCCCTAACCTGTAGTTCCACAGACAGACCCCCTTACCTGTAGTTCCACAGACAGACAGACCCCCTAACCTGTAGTTCCACAGACAGACCCCCTTACCTGTAGTTCCACAGACAGACAGACCCCCTAACCTGTAGTTCCACAGACAGACCCCCTTACCTGTAGTTCCACAGACAGACAGACCCCCTAACCTGTAGTTCCACAGACAGACCCCCTTACCTGTAGTTCCACAGACAGACCCACTAACCTGTAGTTCCACAGACAGACAGACACCCTAACCTGTAGTTCCACAGACAGACAGACCCCCTTACCTGTAGTTCCACAGACAGACAGACCCCCTAACCTGTAGTTCCACAGACAGACAGACACCCTAACCTGTAGTTCCACAGACAGACAGACCCCCTTACCTGTAGTTCCACAGACAGACAGACCCACTCTCCTGTAGTTCCTCAGACAGACCCACTAACCTGTAGTTCCACAGACAGACAGACCCACTCTCCTGTAGTTCCACAGACAGACAGACAGACCCACTCTCCTGTAGTTCCTCAGACAGACCCCCTAACCTGTAGTTCCACAGACAGACAGACCCACTCTCCTGTAGTTCCTCAGACATCCTAACCTACTAACCCCCTCCCCCCCTAACACCTACAGCCTGTCGTGGATCCCCCACCAGCAGCTCCCATCCTGCTGCATATCCACAGACACCAAGACCCACCCTCGCAGCCTGCCTGCCTGCCGTGGATCCAGCACCAGCAGCTCTGATCCTGCTGCAGCTCCACAGGTACTCAGACCCACTCAGCCGAACCTCCGCAGACCCACTCTCACTCAGCCAGACTGGCGTGGATCCCCCACCAGGAGCTCTCACCTTGCCGGAGCGCCCTCCGCCTCCTGCCGGCTCATTCCCTCGCTGACAGCCGGGCTCAGGTGGACCTCACGGCGGAGTGGGGTGTCGGCGGACTTCGCCCCTGTCGGATTTCCACCCTTCGGGGCAACTTAAAGCCGCCGAGTTCGCGTGTTTTCTCTCCCACGGACCGAACCCGTGACGCTGGAGGAAAGTAACACGACGACTTCCCTGTCGGAGCGCTCGCTCGGGCGGAAGTCCCGCCCCAACCGTCACCTTGAGGAGTTATGCAACAGTTGGAGGAAAGAAGGCATTAAAGGCGATGAAAAGCAGCTGCTGGCCCGCAGAACCTGGACACAAAGTTCCGACCCAGACAAGCTGCACCGACGAGGCCCTTTTCTCTGCTTCTGTGTGGCCAAAGTCCTCGGTGTTCATCTTGAGAAGTAAAGAAACACGGGTTTTATCTCCGGGCCAGCAGCTTCCTGTTAGATGATCCAGACCCGCTGCAGCTCACTGGGCAGCCATTAGTCTGCTCCTCAGGAGAAGATCCACAGGAACCCGGGGAGGAACATGTCTGGAGAAGACATGAAGGCTTGAAGGTCTCAGCTTGTCCTCCAGAAATGTTCTCGATAAACCACAACTGAACCGTTTTCATAATCAAGACCTAGAGCTCCACAGATAGTTATTTTTGTCATAATTAGATTTATATTGCATTAAATGTTAAACATATTGATTATTAATTAACTACTGTCAGGTTGAAACACCTAAAACATTCATTAACAACACAAGAAGGAGAGACAACAATGAGGTTAGTTTTCAAATAATCTTGCAAGGAGATCGAACGGAGATGCTTAATACAGATCTCCAAATTAGATCTGAAGCAAATCCGTCGCCTCCTCTCTATTTAATAGAAACAGGAATCCCTGGTTCCATTGTCAAGCTAAGAGGTAGGGATAAGCAAAGCAACTGTGACCTTCGAGATAATACCAAGCAGTTCACACAGTGCAGCACTCCAGATGGCTGAATAGAGTTTATAAAAACACTTATTATAGTCACAATATTTCTCTGCTTTCTGCAGGCCTTCTGCAACTATAAGAGAGAGATCTAAAACCTTAAAACTTCTTAGTGGTAAAGAGTAAATATATAAGATAAATGCAATGAAAATAGTAAATAACATAAAATATGTAGAAAATAGTAAGAATAATTCTATCAACTACTTAGAAGATACAAGAAAAAATATAAATTTGGCTCAGCATTTATAAATGATTCAATACATAAATGTTTATTGAATTTTGGCACCTTTGGCTCACTTAAAAAAATAAAGGTATTTTCTCTTTGAACATTTCCAAAGACCTCTTCGGTAATTTAGGAGGCTTAAACACTTGATTCTGTTTATTTTAATGAAAATACTGATTATTTTTGTTTGTGTTGTCCCAGGGGCTCTGAAAAGAGAGGCTTTTGGTCTCAGTGCTTCTTCCTGGTTAAATAAAAAGGAAAAACCAGCCATCTCTTCCATAAATGCATTCATCCATTCCATCCACCATGAATCAATCCTTGCTTTTCCAAGCCTCAGAGTCCCAGACGTAGCAGGTTGAGCTGGACATCTCTCCATCTCCATTCTCCAGCTGGACTACCTGTTCACAGGTATCAGAAGTTGGTCGAGTTCATGAAGCCAGACGAGAAGCAGTTTCTCTGAAGCATTCATTATATAACTGAATATCAGTGGACCTCATGTTTTGATTTGGAAGAGTTCCCGATGTATTCATGCAACAGGAAGTTTGAACAATACTCATTGTTCCCGTTGTTAATATTTTAAATAAAACTACCATGGCAGCCCAAGTCCAGCCATCCAGAACTACTGACCTCGGTTTAAATCCTATCTCTCTGTGCGATTTTTTTTAGTGTTTTTGGAAACCAGTTCATGTCCGACTCAAAATACCTGCTATGTGGGGTACCACAGGGCTCTGTCTTGAGACCTATTCTTTTTCTTTTATATATTTTCCCTCTTGGCCAGATAATAAGGCAGTTCTCTGATGTATATTATCATTTCTATGCTGATGACATTCAGCTCTATTGTTCTTTTAATCCTACTGAATATTTTAAGTTGTCCTGCTTGATAAACTGTTAATGATATTAAACAGTGGCTCTGTGACAACTACTTGCAGGTAAACTCTGATAAGACGGAAACAGTTGCCCCTGAGAACCAAATAACAGAAATTAAGAAATATTTGGGTGTATTGGCCTCCTCTGTCAAATCAAACCTCACACCTTGGTGTAATTTTTGATTCTGCCGTGTCACTAGAGTATAAATTCCTGCATATTAATCAAAAACTGCTTCTTTCAGCTAAGAAATATTTCTAAGCTTTGAACTTTGGTGTCAAAGGCTGAATTAGACATGATTATTCATGCCTTTATTTCATCTCGTCTCCACTATTGTAACAGCCTTTTTATATGTTTGACTAAGAACAATCTTGGCTGTCTGCAGTTAGTGCAGAATGCTGCTGCAAGACTTTTAACCAACACAAGAAAAAGGCAGAAAATCACCCCAGTTTTAATCTCTTTACACTGGCTACCGGTACATTTTAGAGTTCATTTTAACAAATGTAGTCTTTACTTTTAGAGCCCTGAGAGGACAAGCTCCAGCATATATCACCAACCTTTTACAACCTTCTCGAACCTTGAGATCCTGCAACCAAAGGCTCTTAATGGTTCCAGGAACTAATTTCAGGACCAAAGGGGTCGGTCTGTTAAAGCTGTGGCCCCCAGAATGTGGAAGTTGTTGCCTTCATCTTTACACTGTCTAGACTCTGTTCGTTCTTTAAGAAGCAGTTGAAGACCCACTTGATCTTAATGGCTTTTAACTAGTTTTATGCTGTGATGTTGCATTTATGCTGTTTTATCTTTTTATTTTGTGTTGTTTTATGGTTGTTTTTATTGAGAATCACTTTGTGGTTTTTATCCTGTGAAAGGTGCTATATGGGCCTCAGACATGCATCTGAGGGAATTAAGCCATTTGATTGAGGCGTGTTGGAGGAGTGACGCATCTAAAAGTTGGACAGTAACTGAACTCCAACTACAGTCCAGAAGGTACCAGATTTGGGGCCCCCTGAGCTACATAGTCCCTCCAGTGAGTTCTGGGTCTACCCCTTGGTCTCATGTAGCAGGATGAGCCCAGAAAGGTTCATATGTGGTTCAACCAGATCAGATGAACCACCTCCTTTGGGCCTGTCATGGGTTGTGGGAACAGGAGTCAGCTGGACGGATCAGAACTTTGTCTCTGCAGCAACGAGGGTGTTGTTCAGGTCCGTGGGGAAGAAGAAAAGGCTCTGGATTCGCTGGGCTGTCTACATTCCAGGCTTCATCCATGGTTGAGCGATATTGGTCATGATGCAGAGGATGCCAGGTACAAGAAGCTAATGTGGGTGGTCAGCCTCTGCCTTCTTCTTCTTACAATGAACAGGCTTAAACAGACCAGGATTCATAAGTTATGCAATAAAACCGCCCAAAACCAGGTGGTAAAACATTAAAAAATATTTTTTTTCCTCAAATGTCATCTTTCCAAAATGCATTCAGGGGTTGAGGATAAGGATGAATTCAGGTGGTGTTGAATTACAGGTTGATAGCAGAAAACACAATGTTTAACCAACAAACTTATTTTCCTGCAATAAAATTCACTCCGTGGGGGAGTGGTGGCCTAGTGGTTAGAGCAGCGCGCTTGCACTCAGAGAAGGATGCAAGTATCCGGTTCAATCCCCACTGCCTGCACTCTGGGTCCCTGAGCAAGACCCTTAACCCCAGATTGCTCCCCGGGCGCCGCACATGGCAGCCCACTGCTCCCCAAGGGTGATGGGTTAAAAGTAGAGAACAAAATTTCATTGTAATGTATGTTTCAATGACAATAAAGATGATATTACTATTACTTTTATAGAAACTTTGAAGATGTTTGTTAAAATGACCTTTTGCATTTAATCTTTCTCCATGGAGTAGATTTAGCAGTTAACATCTTTAATACCTTGTCTTGATGAGCTGGTTTTGCGGTCCTGAAGCTTTCTAAAGAAGTGATTGAAGCTGATTTGTTTTTCATCAGCAGGTCCGGTTTGCTGAAGAGACAGATGTGGTTTTCAGTAGCCAGAGAGGAAGGGTGGAGGGGTTTTGCAATGCAAAAAGCTTCCACAAAGAAACGCCTGCAGAACAAAACTGTGGCTGTTACTAAAAACAGATTTTTTGTTTCACACTTTACTGAATATGTTACTCAAGCTTCGGTTCCCTGAAAGGTTTATTCAATTTCAAACAGACGGCTCTTTCTGTTCAGGGTGAGAAAGGAAATGTGTCCACCTGCTTTTCATCCACTGTAAAAAAAAAAAAAAAAAAAAGAAGTGGCGTGTCAAATTTAAGTTTACCTTATAGGTCTCCGGGACAATGCTCATAACTAGGCTCTTTGCAGAATATTTTGGATGATTTTTCTAGATTGCCTAAAATAACGAGTGTCATCCAAACAAATGAAATCAGGGAATAACATTTCATCTTCTTTTTTTAAACCCTAAATTAGTCTCGGCCATTTTATATAAGAAAACACTGCCTCATTTGACTAGAATTAAAATAGCCTTACTGCATGCAGTTATCTACGGCTACATAAAAATTAACTGTTTATGCTTTTGGAGTCATCTTCTTAATTCAGCGTACACATTAGGAGGCTTCAGGGTGGCACAGCTGCCCTGCAAAAAGAAGGTCCTGGGTTCAATTCCCAGTCTGGGGTCATTCTGCATGGATTTTGCACGTTCTCCCTGTGCATGTGCGGGTTCTCTCCGGGTACTCCTTCAGTCCCATGGTCCAAGATCATGACTGCCAGGTTCATTGGTTTCTGTAAATTGCCCTCAGGTATGGGTGTGTGTCTCTGTGATGGACTGGAGACCTGTGGACCAACCCCTCCCCCCCTCACCCACCGACTGCTGGAGATAGGCATCATGCATGAGTTTGCATGTCCTCTCAGTGCATCTGCGTTTCCTTCCGCAGCTCAACAACACGGCCGTCTGATAAGTTTGAGTTTCTGTCTTAACTTACTGTGCGTGTGTGCATGACGGCCTTTCCATTTGACCCGGCTACTGGCTGCCAACACGTCCAGAGCAGACCCCACCGCTCAGACACAAGCCCACCTCTGACCCAGGATTAAGCAGCAGTAAAGGAAACGGATGAATGAAACAATGCAACAAACTGTATTTTCTGAAGCTGAAACGCCACGTGTAATGATCTGTGAGGTGCATAGATACCTTTATTTTAGTCTAACCCCCTTTTTCCTGCGTGCTGCAGATAGTTTCTGTGCAACTGTGTGAAACGGACAGAATAAAACACACAGTTTGTAATTTCATCCGTTTTACTAGATTTCTGCTTTTCAAAGCTTTGTTGGACGTTTCCTGACTCTTTAGAAACGGCAGGTTGCTTGACTGCATCAGCAGGGTGAAGTCCAAACTCTCAGTCCCCAGAGCCGGTAAATGTAAGCAGATCAATGATCATGTGGAGTCTGTTTTTGGAGCTCAGTCAGGTCGGTCATGGGTCATCTCTTCGGAGCAGCAGCGGCCTTTTTCTGAGGACTCGTGGATTTGTGTGTTTTCCTGAAACAGGGTGCAGAAATATGAACTCGCACACGTTGTACTGCAGACATTATGAACATCCATTTGGAAACATGCCCCAAAAACCTCACCTGTCGTAGGTCAGCGCTGATCAGCTTCGTCAGTCGTTTGGAAAAGATGAGCCAGGACACCAAAGAGGTGAGGGGTGAGCCGCGGTTTTGCACCTTCAACTGAGAGGTGATGGAGAGCTTCAGGACTCCGGCTGGGAGCTGCACAGACACTCTTCGTGCAGCTGATGCTTCAGGTATAATAACCTGGATTATCTTGGAGAGCTTGTCTCCTCCCTGCAGGCTGGAAGACAGGCTGAGCAGCAGCTGGTGCAGTGGCGCGTCCCGGCCACCGGGGGCGGCAGGCTGCGAGGATCGGGAAAGTTTGGAAACAATACTTAACTTCTGATTTTCCCTGAAAACGTCCCCCACCGGCGGAGCGTCATTCTCTCCACCGTCCCACCTGCAGGAGACGGACAGCCCTCCTGCCGACACCAGGCGCTCCCCTCGGGGGAGAATCCTCCACTCTGACGCCCGGGACGACCCGCTGCGCTCAGTCGGAGAGTCGCGGAGCGTCCCGCCCGCCAGTCCGAGGCTGTACGCCGCCGAGGCAGGCCGCTTGGTCGGAGGGTTCCTGCTCCAGATATTGCCCCTGCAGCGCAGCACGGCGGACAGGGCGGAGGCGGAGGGGGTGGAGGCCATGGCGAGGGGGTCTCGGTTTGTCCTGGAGGTCTTCAGCTGAGCGCAGAGTCACATAATGAGGCCTGGAGAGGCTCAGCTGGGCTAAAGGAGGGGACCAGAGGAGGGCCGGGAGGCCCTTCGACCATGTTCCCGTCTGTGGGCGCAGTGGGGGGGCCCGGAGGGGTGTGTCTTCAAGGAGAAGCTGTCATGAGACCCAACACCAAATAGAACTGGGTCAAAGGTCTTAAATATAGCGTTCAGAGTAGAAACACCTTTAAATGAACAGCACCGCTGATAAAAGTCAGTACGGTCATCTGTAAACTACAAGCTCGCTTATTTCAAGTATTTAATCCAAAGAGTGAATATCTGATTTAAAACAGCTCTGCAGGTCAAGAGTTTATTTCTGGTAGTTTAGATGGTTTTAGGTCAGAGCTGCTGAAAAAAAAGATGCCGACACCGTTGATACCAAAAAAAAGTTTCAGAGCGC
Source organism: Fundulus diaphanus (assembly GCA_037039145.1). NCBI lineage: Eukaryota > Metazoa > Chordata > Actinopteri > Cyprinodontiformes > Fundulidae > Fundulus > Fundulus diaphanus. Next base: position 52,271,656 of record CM073130.1, on the reverse strand, counting down.
GGTCAAAGCACGCTAATGGAAAGGTTAGTGGAAGGAAAAACTCTGGCAGAAAGTCAGGCAACAACAAAGGCTAAGTTTCTATTGTGCAGCAAATTCCCAAGATGTGGACCGCTGGTGTCAAAAGGTCCAGAACCGGCACACATGGACAGTTTGGGGATGTAATAGTAATAATATCATCTTTATTGTCATTGAAACATACATTGAAACGAAATTTGTTCTCTGCTTTTAACCTATCACCCTTGGGGAGCAGTGGGCTGCCATGTGTAGCGCCCAGGGAGCAATCAGGGGTTAAGGGTCTTGCTCAGGGACCCAGAGTGCAGGCGCTGGGGATCGAACCGGGTACTTGCATCTTTCTCAGAGTGCAGCGCGCTGCGCTAACCACTAGGCCACGACCCCCATCGAGTAGCCGGCGATGTGGGGGCCGGCTACTCGGGAGTGTGCGTCCTAAATCCCTCGAAGCGGTGGGATTTGCTGAGCGATGGACAGTTTTTTAGCCAAAACACCATCAATATCAACAGCCACAATGTTGTAGGACACTATTTAGTTGGAGACCCTGCGTACCTTTTGAAAACTGGGGCCCAATCTGAATACCCTGGAGTGAATTTCTGACCATTTTTCCAGAAGAGCATTTGTGAGGTTAGACACTGATTTTGAACGAGAAGGCCTGGCTCTCAGACGTGGAGCCATGAGCTCAATCTGAAAACCTTTATTACGTCAAGACTCTAGCAAAGCAGAAGTGCGTCAGCAGTCGCCATGATCAGTGCTGTCTGAATACAGCAGTCGGTGAGGAAGGAGGCAGGAAAAGTCCTCCCACGGCTACCTGTGCCTCTAAGTATTTTGTATATGGCTAATTCACATGTACAAATGCCTTTTTGTTTCTACATAAATGAAGAAAAATGTTTGGGAACCGAAATGGGCTCCGAAACGTGTCGGAGAACATGGTGCTGGAACCCCTAAATATTTCAGTGGGTTCTTTAGATTAAAAGTCAAAAGCACAGACATCTGAAATAAATGTTACCTTCAGCGATTTGTTTAAAATGTAAGATGTAATCTTAGAAATCTTTCTGGATGACAAATTAAGCAGATTATTTTGAAGTCAAGGCTCTAGATCCAACTGGACGGGCGTCAGCATGAGCAGAAGTTCTGTTGGTCCAACGCTCTGCGGCAGGCAGGCGCGTTAACCTGACGGCAGGCCGGACGGAGCTCAGCGATAACCTTAGAAAACGGCTACTGCTGTTTATGTAAGCAGGGATTTATGTAAGCCAGGTGTGTGGAGGCAGGGGGAAACAAAAACACGCAGAATGGCTGATAAAGAATCGAGACGTTGCGATGGTCTAGTCAAAGTCTAGACCTAGACACATCTGAAATTACAAGACTGTATATTTCTTATTGTGTTCCTGTAACAAGGTTATTTTGATTTGGACACTGAGCCCGGATGTGTTCGTCTGACATTCCCGCAGCCTCTCCGTTGACACGGATCACCGAGCCGGCACCAAACGGGCCGCAGGGCTGAGCAGACGTCACTCTGAACGGGTGTGTTTACACCACTAGAGGGTATCAGGTGTTCAGAAACCGGCGCCGCCGATCAGTTCTGACGCAGGCAAACAGGCCGGAGCTGTGTGCGATCAAAGTGCTGAAAACATGTCAAATAAATCAGATTACCTTGGGAGAATGTTTCAATAAAAACTGTTTATTGAATGTGCTTCTGTTTAAAATATATACGTAATTTATAGGTTTGTACAAAGGGTTTTGGGGGTATAAATAAGGAAGAGCCACTGAGGGGGGATCCGTCAGTCTGGAGGGATTTAAATCACCAGGCTGAGTGCTTTTTAACATCTGGAGATCATCCTTCTTCCTGCTTCTATGAGTTTTGATTTTCACATTGATCACGGAGACGCGGACAAGCGGCAGCATCGTTCTGGTTCCTTCACACAGCCGGTTTGTCCTCTGCCGGAGGAATGCAGCCGTCCCTGTTCTTCCTTCACCGTTTCACACCAGAGAAAAGTGAAAGTGTCTTCCCTCCGCCCCGCTCAGGGATCAGAGTTCTCCTGGCTCTCGGACGAAGAGTGACCCGTTGAGTTTCCGGGTCCGCCAGGTCCGTGGTAGATTGTCACGTTGGGGATGATCACGAAGGCCAGGATGCCCACCAGCATCAGCGCCACCGTGATGGTGATGATGGACGCCACCACCACGTAGTAGCACTGGTCTGAGTGGAACAAGCGGCGGATGCGGCCTCTCACCCGGCTCGGGGGTCTCCCGACGTCCACCGTGGTTGCCGGGGACACCCCCTCCTCCACGGCGCTCAGGTTGCCGCCGCCGCCTCCCGCGGGCGGCTGGGGGTCGGGCTTCTTCTTGGGCAGAGCGAGGACGTTGGTCTTGCTGTGGGCAGGGGGGTGCTTCAGCTCCAGCTTGCCCTTGCTGCGCTTGAAGCGGACGGACAGCGCCTTCTGCATCTCCGCCGGCAGCTTCCCGATGATCTCCTGGTTGTTGCCCAGGCGGGGCAGGTCCCGGCCGTGGGGCAGCTCGGTGAGCACGCGGCACACGGGGCAGCACAGGGTCTTGATCTCCGGGGACGTGACGTTGATGCGGGCCAGGCACTCCAGGCAGAAGGTGTGGCCGCACGCCAGCAGCTTGGGGGTCTTGAAGATGTTGTCGTAGGAGCAGAAGCACACCGCACACTCCGTGTCCTCCACGACGTCCACAGGCTTCTGCTGCCTCTGGTCCCCTTCCTTGCCGTCCCGTCTCCGGGTCTCCTCGCTGCGTCCCCGAGGACGCCGCTCTCCGTGGTGCCTGTCCCGCTCTCGCCTCCTGCCTCTGTCCGCCCTCTCCGAGTCGCTGCTCTTGGAGCGCCTGACCTTCTGGGGCTTCTCCTTCCAGATGAAGTCCTCTTTGCGGTTCTGTGCCGGCTGGTTCGGTTTGGGTTTGACGTTTTGGGGCATCCTGGTCCCGCGGCTCCCTTCTCCTCCACTTCCCTCCCCGTGACCGCTCATGATGGAGCGCTCTCAGCGAACAGCAGCTGTGGAGAGTGAAAACCCGGGTTAGTGAAAGCCGTGGACTCCCTGCAGCGCCGCCACGGCCCAGTCATGGTGACGAGGCAGAGACGTGACTGATCCAACCTGCATGTGGATGAGCGGCGAGTTAAAAACGTCGCTGAGAACCTCTAAAGAGCCGCTGCCCTCCAGCCGGTTCTGTTAAACGTTTTCTCGTGGTTGGAACCACCGTGAAGGCTAAACTTTGTCTCTTTTTATCATTTTAGCAGAAATCTAAACAGCCATGAACGTCGCTGTGGCGCTCAGCGCTGCCAGCAGGAGTTGAAACAAAGGCACAGATTGTAAACACTGACCCGATGAGGTGGGAATAACGTCCGATCCGATCCAAGCCGTCAGGTAATCCTGCTGCGAGTCAGTTCTGTGAAGCTCGGATCAACAAACGTCATTACTGGTCACAGAAACGAGGCCCCAACGTCTGATCCGCACTCTGAATGCCGCCGTCGCTCTTATCCTTCCTCTTCACACCTTCTTTGCTCCCTGCAGCCTGCCTCCTGCCCTCCCTTCTCCTCCTCTTCTCGTCAGACCAGTTCAACCAGCTCCGTCCCTCCCGCGTCTCTGTCTGCGACACACCAACAGATATTTAGCCAGATAACGCGCATGTTTGACCAGGCTTCTGTCTAAAGGTTATTTTTAGCCACACGCTTGCATAAAGCGATCTGATGCGAGACGCAGGGCCAGGTGGACATCACAGCTCACATGTAGGAATATCTTCCCCGCCTGATGCGATGGATCCGAGTGATCTGAGCCGCTGCAGCCAAAGGAAAATTCCACCGGAGCTGCAGAAACCGGCCGAGAAGAGCTTTGTCAACGGTATCTGCAGCTCATACCTGTCATACCTCTGCAGCCGGCCTGCAGGTCCAGCACCCAGACAGGGTCAGAACCAGCTGACAGACCCTTCTGCAAGCGCAACGTCCCCGCGCCTCGCTTTCTCACTCAAACGTAAAAAATTAACCCCGCAGGTGGGCGTGTTTGGAGAAAGAAAACCTGTCAGTGGAGATTTTTGCGACCAAAGAAAAGAGAGTGAGTGCAGAGGCGTGACGAAGCGTAACAGCCCGCTCACAGCTTCCTGCCGGGGCCCAGGGCACAAAACCAGCTTTTTTTACCGTTAATCTGCCAAAGATCAGAGGAAAAACAGGTGATTATAAAAACTTTATTACAACAGATAAGGAGAGACTGTAACCTGATTCCTCAGCCTCACACAGAGCTGAGTTACAGAAGATCGATAAAGTCTCTGTTTTTATGAGGGGGACGCCGCGTGTTTGTCACCGAGCAGACAAACCCAGTCTGAGTCTCAACGCTTCCTCCTACTGACCCGGCTGGTTTATGATTAAACCCGTCCAGAAGTGCGTGGCCCACTTTTTCCTTGACACTCTTTTCAGCACGATAACCCCTGCAGGGTTTTACGGCTGAAAAGATCCAGCGGGTGCCACGGCGCCGCTCGGCCGGCCTCAGCCCAGCTCCTCCTTGGCCTTGCCCTGCTTCCGGGGCATCTTCTTGCTGCTGCTGTCCTCCAGCTCCTTGCTCTTGTAGTAGTGAGGGGCCACCTCCAGCAGCCAGCCGCTGTCGATCTCTATCACCTGTTCACAGAGAGAATCAGCGTGATCAGCCCTCGCTCTGCTCACACTGCTGGGAGAAAACAGGCAAACCAAACCAACAAAGTCTCAGACTGATTCAGCGGGTCAGAACCAGGAGGACCTGACGTCATCACACTCAGAGCGTAAAAAAACATTAAAGGTATCAAAACGCTACCTTGGGCAGGGAAAGTTGAACTTTCTGTGACGGGTTTAAACTTAAAACGGGTTTTACAGTTTTTCTGCCAACTTCCTGTTTAGAGGGAAGCGTTTGCAGTTTTCAATGAAGTTTCATAAAACATTTAATTTCTGCAGATTGTGTATCTCCAAGTCATCAAATGAGCGTTTTGATAATCCACTCATCCCTGGTGCTTGAAAACTTGTTTCTTCCACACAGTTTTTGCACTTAAAATAGGAATAACACATCTCAGGCTCCTCTCCTGTGGAACCAACTCCCAGTTTTGGTCCGTGAGGCAGACACCCCGTCTACTTTTAAGACTAATCTTAAAATCTTCCTTTTTGACAAATCTTATAGTTAGAGTGGCTCATGTTACTCTGAGCTACCTCTATAGTTATGCTGCTATAGGCTTAGGCTACTGGAGGACATCAGGGTCTATTTCTTTCACTCTGCTGAGTTCTCCTACTGCTCTCCAATCTGCACTGTTTGTTGTTATTTCAGCTTTTAACTTTTGTTCTCTGTCATCTTCCTCTTCATAGAAGGTACACCTGGTCTGGTGTTCTGTTAGCTGTGACATCATCAGGGGAGGCAGATCATCCTCTATTACCATCTAACATAGAAAGTACTCCTGGATCAATGTGAGCTTCTGTGCTTTCTGTGTCTCTGCTCTGTCTTCTCTAAGCCCCAGTGGGTCGAGGCAGATGAGCGTTCACACTGAGCCTGGTTCTGGTTCTGCTGGAGGTTCTCCTCCCTGTTAAAGGGGAGTTTTCCTCTCCACTGTCGCTTCATGCATGCTCAGTATGAGGGATTGCTGCAAAGCCATCAACAATGCAGACGACTGTCCACTGTGGCTCTACGCTCTTTCAGGAGGAGTGAATGCTGCTTGGAGAGACTTGATGCAACCTGCTGGGTTTCCTTAGAGAGGAAACTTTCTGACCAACCTGGAGGATTTGGTGGAGTCTGATTTTTTGGAAAGAGCCTTGAGTTGACATGTTGTGAACTGGCGCTATATAAATAAAAATGAACTTAATTAAATCTCCATCATATTTCAAGTGCACTATATCTAATTATCTTATTTTAGGGGTGAAATACTCATTCTACTAGAAGATAATCTTATTTACCTGCTCAAATTAGGGGCAAATGCACTCATTTCAAGAACATTTGACTTATTTTTTGTTCTGTTTTTCAGTGCAGTGTCGGCCTCAGCATGCCCACAGCATACATTTCCACATTAAAAGTCCTTTAGAATCAACCTATTGCAGTCAATTAACATCTCTATTTTTTCTTTGCCCTATGGATATATATGCACACTGCAAAAGGTAACTAAGAGTAATTAAAGTTTTGTTGAATTTAGAGTATTTTGACAAGATTTTGACACTTAAAATAAGATAATTAGATATACTGCTCTTGAAATAAGATGATGGAGATGAGTTGTTCCTATTTTGAGAGCAGAAATATTATTCCAGTGGCAGATCATCTTATTTATCTGCTCAAATCAAGGGCAAATACACTGAATTCAACATTTTACTCACTTTTAGTTCCATTTTTGCAGTGCAGGGAGCCTAAATAGTGAGACAAACCTGCTGGATCGTAACATGTTTTAATCAATGCTTACATATTGGCACCATTAATGGATGGAGACAAAAGAAGATTATCTGTGGGAATCACCTGGTTGGAGCTAAAATCTGTCATCTTTGTGTTTTTTTTAGATTCAGGTAAAGAAATGAGGAAAAATGTGCATCTTTGCAACAAGCTGCAGGCAACAAACAGCTCAAAGGTTCAACACACCATCATCTCTTGTGTTTGGGAGTGGTTTTATGACCGAATGATTCAAAGGTCGGCGTTACAACGGGCTGCTGTGAATCTGGAGTCAAACAGCAGCAAAATGAGTTCAGAGAAGCTGGAGAAGTGATGATGGAGACCATTTAAACAGACTTCAGGGAAGTCTGGCTGCCTGGAGGCAAATATAATAAAAAAAATGATTCTTTTTATAGTTTTGTTTGCAGGTTTGACCCCAGCAGGACACTTCCTGTCTAATGTTTCCCAGTGGAAAGACTTTAAGGTGTGCTGTTTACATTTCAAACATTATTCTGCATGTGAGAGCCGCCTGCAGCCGGCCGCAGGAACTAACAGCTCAGGTATCTGAGGCGGCGCACCTGTCTCATGAACTCCTTGGTGGTGAAGACGAGCTCGTGGTAGATGAGCCAGCGGGGCTGCTCCTCGAACAGGGAGCTGTTGGGGTGGACGTAGACCGTCTGCTGGTGCTTCACCGTCTTGTAGCCGCCTTTACTGAGCCGAGCCGTGTGGTAGAAGTAGCCGGCCGTCACCGCCTGCGAGGAAGAGCGGAGACGAGTTCAGATTCATCGCCGTACAGAGCAGGAATTAACTAACCCCCAAACTTAACCCATTAAACAATATGCAGTAGGAAACGATATTTATTGAGAAGGAACTTCAGAGAGGAAATACAGTGACTTGGAGTAAACTTTTCCACATTTTGTCACATTACAACCACAAACAAATATATTTTGTTGGAATCGGATGTGAAAGACCAACAGAAAGTGGTTTACAGTTATGAAGTAGACAGTAAATTACACGGGATTTCTTTTAAACAAAATAAAAAAAACCTGAATAGGGCATTGTGCAAAATATGAGCCCCCCTGAGTCAATACTTTGTGGAAGCACCTCTTGCTGCAGTTCCAGCTGCCAGTCTTCAGGGTTTGTCTCTACCAGATTTCTGCCCATTCTCCTTTTGAAAACAGCTCAAGCTCAGTCAGATTACATGGAGAGCGTTTGTGATCAGCAGTTTTCAGATCTTGTCACAGATTCTGGATGGGTTTAGGTCTGGACTTTGACTAGGCCATTCTAACTCATATAATATGTTTTAAACCGTTCCATTGCAGCCCTGGCTTCATGTTCAGGGTGGTTGTCCTGCTGGAAGTTGAACCTCCGCCCCAGTCTCAGATTTTCTGCAGACTCCAGCAGGTTTTCTTCCAGGATCACCCTGAATTTGGCTCCATCCGTCTTCCCATCTTCCCTGTCCCTGCTGAAGAGCAGCAGCCCCACAGCATGACGCTGCCACCACCATGTCTGACAGTGGGGACGGTGTGTTCAGACTGATGTGCACTGTTAGTTCTGCACCACACATAGCGTTTTGCATTTTGGCCATAGAGGTCAGTTTTGGTCTCATCTGACCAAAGCTCCTTTTTCCATGTCTGGAAAACTGCAAACGGGACTTCTTATGGTTTTCTTTCAGCAATGGCTTTCTTCTTGCCATAAAGACCACATTTGTGCACGACTGCCAGTCGTCCTGTGGACAGATTCCCCCACCTGAACTGTGGATCTCTGCAGCTCCTCCAGAGTCACCATGGGCCTCTTGGCTGCATCTCTGACCAGTTCTGTCCTTGTTCTACCTGTAAGTTCAGGTGCACGGCCTTGTCTTGGTTTACAGTTGTTCCTCTTTCCATGTCCAGATGATTCAAAGACGTTCAAAGCTTAGGAAATGTTTTTATAGCCTAAACCTGCTTTAAACCACAACTTTATCTCTGACCTGTCTGCTGTGTTCCTTGGTCTTTATGATGCTGTTTTCTCCAATATTCTCTGAACCTCTGAGGCGTCACAGAGCAGCTGTAGCTGTGCTGAGATCAGATCACACTCAGGTGGACTCTATTCAGTCATCAGCGATCATCAGGCAACTTCTGAAGGAAACCGGTTACACTCAGAGAAAAGTTTTCAGTTTTATTTGTGAAAATGTTTTAAATCATGTACAATTTTCTGTCTACTTAACAACTGTAAATGACTGTGTTGGTCTTTCACGTCAGATTCCAATAAAACATTTATGTTTGTGGCTGTAATGCGACAACATGTGGAAAAGTTTACAGGGTATGAATACTTCTGCAAGTCATGTAACTGCGTATGCTGCTTTATAGGAGGCTTTAAATAGAAACAAAACGCATGTGAGTCAGCAGGCTAGAAACTGGTCCTTCCAGTTGAATTCCCCGTAAATGATCCAAACCATTTCCCTTCAGGCACAGAGCGGCACTGAAAGTGCAAATATTTTATTTACCCACTGGACCACAAACAAATGCGTCTCGCTGGGTTTTTGCTGAGCAACTCTTTCAGGAAACAAGCAGCAGAAGTGGAAATATGCTGGACGGTTAGAGTCTGAAGTCCAGAAGGATCCTGGGAAAATAACTTCCCTGCTTCCTCGTGTGACTCAGCAGAACGGAGCCAGAAGATCAGAACCTGAGCTGAGATCGGGCTCAGTAAAGGTCCTGTTTACTAAAATCCGTCACTACGTTTTACAGACGTTATTTCCGAGTCACTGTGCTATGCAGAAATATGCAAACCTATAAAATAAACAGCAGCTTCTCTCTCACAGACCAGAGTGTCCAAAAGTCCCGACCCAGTCGTTTGTCCCTCCAGTGAAGGAGCAATCACGCCGTCTCTGTCTCCCCTCACCCTCCTCAACAACACTCTGCTGTGGATCCCTACATGGTTCCTAGGAACCATCCTTTCTGGGGGCCTGAGCTGGTCCTCTTACGTGGACGCTGTAGAGACTGGACGTCCTGCAGAACCTCCAGGAGTCCAACCTTCCCAGGAGCTGCTGCTCATCTTCTCCACCGCCATCATCCAGTCTGCCCCGTGTTCCTCCGTCACTGGGTGGTTCGGATCATCCACAGAACCGGACCGGCCCAAACTACAAACAATCAGGTCTGCAGAGAGCATCATCAGGGCTGACCTTTCCTCCATCCAGGACCTGTAGAGGTCAAAGGTCAGCTGACATCTCTGCAGACCCCACACACCCTGGACACAAACCGTCCAAAGTGCAGCCGAGGGTTCTGGAGTTATGGTCCGATGTGCCGGAGCGACTCAGACACTTTCTATCTTTTAGGGCGACGTTTTCAAACAAAAAGACAAAAAAAAATAAAATAGGTACAACAGAAATTAAGTCTCAGTTATTAACCAGACAGATGATGATTTATCTTCAAACTTCATATTATATAACTTTAATAACTTTTTAACTATATTCGTGGCTCTTGAGTGCTTTACACCTTATGATTTTGGCCCTTAAGGCAGAAAGTGTGGACACTCCTTGTTTAAGCTTTTATCTCCAGGTAGCGCTAGAGACTTATTTGCTTAAACCAGCCCCCAAAGAGACAGGAGCTTTGTTTATATGCATAAAATTTCACGATCGGAATGAAATGTATTCGGATGAAAAAAAAAAAAAGTAGAAATAATGTGATTGCACCGTTTATATGGGAACACAATCAATTAATCCGATCATAATGTGGGTGTAAATGCACCAGGCTTTATTCAGAAGAGAACCACTCTGACGTGCGCAGTTATCAGATTCCCCTAAAAACAACAACACAGGAGAAGAAGTACTTCCGTCTTTGCTGAACAACAAAAAATAGTAAAAAGTTAAGAGTTTGTTTGCCTACTGGGCGCCCGGCATGGACTTGCACGATGTTCTAATTACGGTTGAAATCTTACTGAATAAATAATTTTAAGATCTTTTAATATTTTGACTAGAACGGTTGTATCTGGAGCACAGACAGTTTTACTTCCCGACGTCTCATTCGGATTACAATTTCATTCCCATTGAGCTTAATCCGATCACAATATTCAGACTGGCTTGTTTACGCGACGCTTTTTTATTCCGATTACTTTTGTCCATGTAAACGTAGCTAGTTTCTCCCCCCAGGCTGATTTATTTTTTATTTAACCTTTATTTCTACAGATATTCCTAATGAGACCTACAGAACCTAGAGAAAACCAAAAGGCTACATCACATCTCATAACCTCCCGTTGATTTCTGAAACCAAACGTCTGTCAGCTGTGACCCGAGTCAAACTCCTCCGCCGTGGCTGCGAATGGCCAAACAAACGACTCATTTCTGTTATTTGTGGGAATCAGATTCAGTTTGTCCATCCTTTACTGCTGTCAATAATGCAGCAGAGGAATATTACATTTTTCACCATTTACAAACCTAACCTGACACTCCATGGCAACCAGACCCAACATAATAGCCTCAGCTGCCAGGACAGTAAAACATTATTAATGACAATAAAAACGTGTGCAGAAATGCTATAACCGGCGCTTGACAGATCAGTTTTACTGGACACAACAACTCAGTAAATCACATAAGTGAAAACGTGCCAACTGTCACCATGTGGTATTTTAACGGTTGTAAAAAAGCAATTATATGATAAATGCAAAGGGCTGTGGCTGAGGCCCGTACTGTTCTCGGGATTCGTTTTCTCTGAATGTTCTCAGAGGCGTGAGGAACATTTCACTTTTTCAAACAGAACAACCCCCCCCTCCCCAGGGAATTATACGATCCTCTGGAACAAGCTGGAGCAGAATAGCGGTCAGACACTGGAGGCGTTATTGTTCTGGATCTGCTGCTTGTGATGAACACACCCCTGCTCCGCCGCAGATAAGCACAGGGTGTTGGGTTTCTCTGTGGCTTTGGAGCTGATAAACCGCCTCCCAAAAACAACTTCAGCTCCTCTGTTTCTCAACCGTTTCTCTTGTTTACAGCCATAAAACGTTTACCGTTTCATGGAAGCACAAACCATGACTACACCAATGAGAGTAGATCTTGATATTAATAAAGAACGATTCCTTGTTTGACCCAACGTGACTCACATGTCACTGATTTTTTTCTGCCACTTAGCTTCTAAAAAACGTGTTTTCCGAGTGTCAACATACTCGACCCCTCCTGTCCCACACTGCAGCAGGCGGGAATATCTTTTCAGATAAGAGGATTATAAAGTAGGTGTGAAGGTTTAACGTAAAGTTTAACCAACTTAAACCCAAACCTGCAGGTGAACACCTGACCTGTATTCATTCCCAAAACCACTGTCAGAAGTTTCCATGCGCTCATTCTGCACAGGAATGTCTTTGTTTTGGGCTTTAAATACGATTAAAGGTTCAAAGGTAAACATAAATTCACTAAAATCATTGAATATTGCTTTTGACTCTACAACTATCTTCTGTTTAGTGATCATGATGGCAGTGCGGTTGGTCGTTTCTCTCTGGCAGGAGAAAATATGGGTCAATTTGACGGTACGCATCGGACTAAGAGGAAAACTAGATTTAAACAAGAAAGTCTTTGAAACCATTTCTAATGAATCGAAGATAATCAGCCAGAGAAAAATGTTATTCAGATGGAGGGTTGACACGATACAGATTCTATTACTTTAAGCCGCGGTAAGATTTTGTTTAAGGCACAGAGTCATTTCTGTTAAGAGCAGAAAATATGATTCATTACAATATGATAAAGTTAAAGTTAACTTCCTTTATTAGGGAAAAAACAATCATTAGGGGACCGGTTAGTTTGGTTGCTTCACTTCTTATTAGCGGACTGAGCCGTCAGCTGATTAAGAATTGAGTCGTACAGCAGCAGTCATCTGGATCCATGAAGCTAATATTTAAACAGACAGCATTAGCTTATGTTGTCTGGGGGGTTTATACTTCCTGCTGCAGATCCAGGAGCTTTACTGACCTTTTAATGTTGCTCTCAAACATTCCTGTCATAGCGTTAGCTCGTAGCATTAGCTTGTAGCGTTAACGGATTTTGCATTTAATTTTTTTCTTTTTTCTTGCCTTTATAGGGAAAGTTCCTCCTGACAGCACTTTTGTATTTGTCCTGTTGCTAAAGAGACTCTCGTACATTTTTCTGGCTGAACTCGACATGCTAGCAAAGCTTAAGCTTCCAGCAGCAGAGCGTTGTTCAGATGAGCGTCAGCAGAGAGGCTGAGAGTCTCTGTTGTTGAAGTGCTGCGGTCGGAAGAAGGCCCACAATTAGAGCAAATGTGGACGGGTCAGTTTATACTCATCTAGACACAAGTGAATAATTCAAAAATAATAAATTTTTAGTATCAAATTTATCAAGATATTTAATATTTTGACAACTCAGATGTGTCACCAATCTGTCAAAAACTTGCTGAAGATCCAAACAACGCTCCTCAGATCAAAGGAAATTGGGAAAGGTGTTCAGGAACAACCCAGGAACCACCAAGGCTGCAACCTGCCATGACCTGGAAGCTGCTGGAACACCTTTGGCACCGGAATTAACGACCCAAGGAGAGAGAACACCCAGAAAGAACGCCCTTCTGCAGAATAAACACCTTCAAACTGGGCTGAAATCTGCAGCTGCACACATGGACGAGCCTAATCGTTTGGGAAAAAAACCTATTTCTCTCACTCTGCTGAGTTCTCCTACTGTTCTCCAATTTGCATCGTTTGTTGTTATTTCAGCTTTTAACTTTTTGTTCTCTGTCATTTTTCTCTTCATAGAAGGTACACCTGGTCTGGCGTTCTGTTAGCTGTGACATCATCAGGGGAGGCAGATCATCCTCTATTACCATCTAACATAGAAAGTACTCCTGGATCAATGTGAGCTTCTGTGCTTTCTGTGTCTCTGCTCTGTCTTCTCTAAGCCCCAGTGGGTCGAGGCAGATGAGCGTTCACACTGAGCCTGGTTCTGGTTCTGCTGGAGGTTCTCCTCCTTGTTAAAGGGGAGTTTTCCTCTCCACTGTCGCTTCATGCATGCTCAGTATGAGGGATTGCTGCAAAGCCATCAACAATGCAGACGACTGTCCACTGTGGCTCTACGCTCTTTCAGGAGGAGTGAATGCTGCTTGGAGAGACTTGATGCAACCTGCTGGGTTTCCTTAGAGAAGAAACTTTATGACCAACCTGGAGGATCTGATGGAATTTGACTTTGTAAAGAGCCTTGAGATGAGAAGTGTTGAGAATTGCTGCTATATAAATAAAATTGAATTGAATTTAAAGGAACCAAGAGTTTCAACTCAAAGAACACAGCACCACCCATAAAGCATGGTGGTGGTCGTACCATTATGTGGGTCTGTGAAACAGACCCACATAATGGGTCAGGTGGCACTGCATAAAATACATAAAACAAGATGGAAATTCTTTAACTTCACCTCAAATCAACAGTTAAATGGTTGAAACTTGGATGTAGGTGGATGTTCTAACACGACAATGACCCCAAACCCACATGGACATAGGCAATATTAGTGAAAGTGAAAATCAATGAACTGTGCTTAATAATTAATATGAGCTAATAATTCAAACTAGTGCAACTATTTCTTTTATTTATTCTTCATTTATTTCTTGTTTTTAAATCCCACTGCAGCGATCTAATTCCACCAAGACCTCATTGGGATGCGATATGAACAGATCCTCAGCTTGTCCATCACATCTTTATTGAAATTCTTTCCTTTTTCTTTTAGGTCTAGTATTTCCTGTTTCTCAGAAGATCTCCCAGTACCTCAATCTTCCTCAGAACCTGTTTGAAACATTAGTGGAAAAAACTGTTCTCCCTGAAAAGTCCTTCCTGGCAATGAGCTGATTCTGCTGTTTTCTCTTTGACTAGAAGGTGTCGAGTCTTTCTGAAAGCGCAGGGGAAACTTGAGTCTTCTTTTTTTTTTATTCAACTCTTTTGTTTAGCCGATTTTATCTGATGCTGCTTTCAGACCAAATGGCTTCTGAGCATCAAAAAGGCGTCCAATGCCTGAACTTGGGCGCTTGTGCACATAAAAGTGTCAAAGTGGCTCCTGTTGGGAGGAGCTACTTCTTTTCCTCTGCCGGACTCTTTGGAAAATTGCTGATGAAATCAAGAGAGCGGCTTGGCTTTGTTTACTGAATAATATAATATAATCTGCGCCGTGTCTGAATTCAGCAGAGTCTCTATGACTGCCTGACCCCCGAGTCCAACTCCAAAATGTTCTAACTCTTGCGTCGGCCGCTCTACAGGCGCTAAACGCGTCAAGCCAGATTTGCAGCACTAAACGCACTAAAAAATGCGCAGCTTGGGACCTTTGGAAGCCCCCTGGGGCCTGCCACCGTAGACTTTGCATGGAAACCCGACGCCGTTGATGCTTTAAAAGGCGTTTGCTTTGGACGCCGCTTAAAGGAGACGGCGGTTTCCTCTGACCACCTTATTGGTGCCGTCACACACAGACAGTAACCTGACAACAGCCAGCTGTATGTCGCTCCGCCTAGCTCCACTCACATACATCTGGGACAACGCCATAGGAATTGCCTTTACAGAAGGCTGGGCCTTATCAAAAATTCTTGCATATGATTGGATATGCCACTTGTCTGTCATCTTTATTGACGTGCTATTTCAACCACTCACACCGAAGCTAACCCGTGACGCTGATGATAGCGACGCAGGAAAAAAAAAAAAATAATAATAATAATGTGTTTGCGGCTCTAGTGGCACGCGTTTTATTGACAGTGAGCTGACAGGAAGAGGGGGGAAGACAGGCGGCAAAGCGCCGCGGGTCGGAGTCGATTCCGGGCCGACCGCGTTGAGGACTAAAGGCCTCCTAACATGGTTAGCGCTAACCGCTAACCGCTCCGGGGCGCGTCCGCGTCTGCACGTCCGCTGGCCCCGGAAAACAAAACTTGCCAAATCCGGTCGGGAGAAGGGCGAAAACATGGTTTCCACCAACAAAAGCCTTCAGAGCCGTTCTCTGATGTTCTTTTAATGAAACAATATTAGGTAGATTGGACAACACGGAAGAAATAGCAGCATCAATGCTAACGCTTGCTTCCTCGACGAGCCGCCATTGCTATCAAAACAGTCTCACGTCATGGTCGCGTCTCCACTACGTCACATCTATGAAACTCCAGCCCTGCGTCCTGATTGGCCAGACCATAAATTTGGTTGGAGAAATCACTCTCTACCGGCGGTGTCCCAGATGTATGTGAGTGGAGCTAGGCGGAGCGACATACAGCTGGCTTTTGTCAGGTTACACAGACAGACCCTCCAGATGGAAAATCCACTCAGTCTGGTAACGGAAAGTCTTTACAGAGATCGATCTGTGAATGTGGGACTTGTTGTGGCACGAAAATAAGACGGACATGTTGACGAGAACCGCTTTGATGCACAGAATTTCCCAGACTTCCTGTTGAAGCAGGAAGTAGTCGTTCAGAGAACAGCTAACGTTTTAAAACCTGATCCAAGCCGGCTGGACTGACCTTGCGAATGGGGATGTTGTCTTCGTTGCAGCTGACCACCTCCACCTCGATGCGCTCCATCAGACCCTCCAGCTGATCCCGGACGTCCCGGGCTCTCCTCATGGAGCGGAACTGGATGAAGTTCTCGTAGCACCACTGCGTGGAGAAACCGCTCTCCACCCACTGAGGAGGAAGCACATCACGACTGCAGTTAGGAACAAAGACGGCTGAGAGAAGCCCCGCAGCAAGCAGATAGAAATCTGCCTTTTATCTGAAGCGTACGCCTTCTATAAGTCTACGTTTTCATGTTTCAGACGCCTGGAGTCTCTTCGACTGAACAATAAAGGTGTTAAAAGGAGAGCAGCAGACAAGCTGGGCTGAGAAAGCTTTCTGACAGATGGAAGAACCACTAACTTTAATAAAACCAGGAGATTTCACCACGGTCCAGTACTAGGAAAACTAGATTAAATACTCGTTAGTCTTTTGCATAAAGTCTGATTTCTCCTCATCGAACCAGCTGGGATATATACACTGCAAAAAGGGAACTAAAATAAGTCACATTTTCTTGAAATTAGTGTATCTGTCCTTTATTTGAGCAGGTAAATAAGATTATCTGCCAATTGAACGAGTATTTTGACGCCTAAAATAAGATTATTAGATATACTGCACTTGAAATAAGATTATGGAGATGAGTTGTTCCTATTTTAAGTGCAAAAAGCTTGTTCCATATTTACCTGCTCAAATCAAGGACAAATACACTCATTTCAAGAAGGAAATTTGACATACTTTTAGTTCCCTTTTTGCAGTGCAGTCCCTTCAGGGAGTTCTGGGTCTTCCCCTGCGTCTCCTCCCAGAGGGACGTGCCTGTAAAACCCAAAGGGCGGCGACCAGGAGGCATCAAGTTCAGACCAGAAGAAGTCAAAAGAACCACGTCATCAGCAGAAGGAGTCTTTAAATCTCCTTTAGAGAGACGGCTGAAAACCCACCAGACTGGTCAACACTACCTCACGTTGTAATAGAATTTATTCATTTATCGTAAAGGTTTTTGTGGAATTACTGTTTTTTGGTGATTTAAAGGGGACATTTCATTCAAAATCCACTTTTTCAGCCCTTAAACCCATTTTTGTTGTGTACTTGGAGCCTCTAGAACAGCAGTACAGTTGAATGTAGTCTCTCCAGGAGCTGCATAGATATCTTGATATTCAGTTTAAGTCATATTTTTCAAGCTTTTCAGTTTTCTCCATTACATTTTTTAACACTTATGTCACAGTTTTTGCCGCAGAACCGCAAAAGAAGGTCAAGGATCCGGCATATTTATTTCTCTGAGTGGTTTTGTTGTCCAAGCTGAAGGACGCAACGCGATTGTTTGGTGTTATTAACCCACACAGTTCATGACACCGTCGCCCAGCAGACTACAAAAATGGCCGATTGGGGTGTAGTGGAACGCTCTGCAGGCTGGAGCGGTGGGAAGAGGCTCCTTTACATTTAAAGAGACAGAACCAGAACAGGTTGCTCTCACAAAGGCTGTTAGGCAACAATAACGAGGAATTTAGACCAAAGCGTTGCAGTTACGCTTCATACAGACCACAGCTGCATGATTTAAAAGTAAATAAGAAGATCTGGAAAGCAGGATAAGTCTCCTTTAAATAAAGTAAACCTTTTTAAAGCATTATTTCTTACTTTTCAGCTAACCTAAGGTTTTAAAAGGGGTTTCAGATTTATTATGTGCTGCTTATAGTACCTTTTATATATTGTTTTATCCAGGTGACTTTGTTCCACCTGTCCAGGAAGAACAGAGGTAAGGTACTCTTTAGCCAATTTACTTTATTTGCTCATTAATACGCTCGACCCAACAGCACCGGGCCCTGCCTCCAATCAACGCTCCCAGAGGATGTCGGCCAAGTCTGCCTGGCAACACCCGGCCTGGTCCAGCAGGTTCTCCAACCTCTGCTTCTACAACCGGAGGTGAATCGGTTCTTCCACTGCTGCACGTCGGATGAATAAATGCAGCTCCAGGACCTTCTCACCTGTGTGTAGACGTTGAGCAGCACCAGGTGGTCTCCGCCCGGCACCACGAAGTTCATCCTGGCGTTGTCGGCGTGCACCACTTTGTCTTTGGGCCGGTAGAAAATGGAGTTGTTCACCGAGAGCATGGCTGCGATGGTCAACACTTCCTCTGAACACTTGTACCTGGAAATGCACAAAATATAACACGTTAGCAGGAGGCACCAACGGGCCTGAGCTCCTTTTATCAGCACCAGAGACGCCAAGCTCAGAAAGTAACCGTCTGTGTCTGCTGTGTAGCAAAAGCTTGGGACACTCACTGCTCAGAGGCCAGGATCATTTTGCTCAGCATCGGATCCACCGGTAACTCGGCCATCCTTCGACCCAGCTGGACCCAAATAAAAAAAAAATCAGCTTCAGTGTGGATAAAACAATCTAGAGATCAGTCATTAACTAACCTGCCCGGTTAGTAAACAGTGAATCATCTCTTGGTTAGAGGAGAGCAGAGGATCATCAGCACAGCGACGAAAACACCCGACCTGTTCTCAGACGATCCAGTAGGACGGGTCGGCTTAAATAACTCTACTCCTGCTTTATTTTGTTTATCGTTCCTTTAATTTCCATTTTCTCTTTCGTCTGATGTGGGAAATAATGAGAACTGACCCCCAGTTACTTATTAAATAAAGGAAACGATGATTTCATCAAGTTCCTGCACTTTATTGAGACCCCTCAGCCGGCCTAACCAGGGGTAATCACACCCCTGGTTAGGCCGGCTGCCAGCCCTGGTCTCCTCTGGATCTGAGCCTTCCTCCCCCTCTTCCTCCTCCTCACACCCTGCTATATCAGCTGCATTGGCAGACGTATCAATAACAGCTCGTAAACCAAACATTTACAGTCCTGCACAGAAAACACGCAGGCGTTGACTTTGAGTAACCAGGGCAGAGTGGAGCTGCTTACATGTTTTTGAAGGAGATGGTTTAGTTTACCTTACACTAGGTAATCTATACCTTTATGCCATTATTATATATATCAAATTCTTCTACTCTCATTACCCGCCCACAAAAGGTAAACAGCGCTTATGGATAATCCAAAGTTACTAATCTCTTAGTCACAGCAGTGGACGCTGAAGTGGGAAAAACACCCAAAAAATTTAGTAAAAACATTGCAGGCTCCAGGGAGACAAACTGAGCCTGAAGACCCTGTTTTGAATCTTAAAGTTACCATCACCCTCTAATTTTGAAGGATCTTTAGAGCCAATCAGATCCCTTGTTTGTCCCACATCAAAGCAACAGATTGCCTAAAACATTGATGTTGGTGTGACTCTGAAATAAACTGTTTTCATTCTTCATCATAGTAATAATTCAGTTATCTAAATAATTCAGGAGGCATGGATTTAACCGTCGCTGCCTCTTTACATTCATCATTACTGCATAGATGAGGCGTTTATGTCGGTCCATCCCTTCCTAGACAGGCGGGCTGTTTAGGGGACTAATTAAGACCTGACCTTTGACCTCTGTTTTGACTCCCGATGAGAAAAATCAGCGTTAAGATGCAAAGGAAGAGAGTCGGGAAGCAGATTCATGATGTTGAGCCAAGCAGGCCTGAGGCCTCCGCCATGCGGGTTTGGCTCCGCTCCTACGCAAGGCGATGCGAGACGCTTCGATGCAGCTGCAGCGTGCATCACGCCCCGCTGCGCTGCCGGCATCAGTAACCACGGCAACACGCTCAGCCTCGAACAGTTGCTCTATTCACGATCAGGCTGGCCGCATCCAGGTGGACGGAGGGTGGATGTGGTTCTGAGCGGCTTACAGTCCTTCATTGAGGTGCGCTGCGGTTTTAAAACGTTACAGATTCAAAAGGGCTGAAACATTTCCTTACAGCGTTCCCAGCTTTCCCCTCATTGCTGCACGCTGCCAGTCAGCTGGCTGAAAGAAGACCAACGCGGTTTTCTCGCCAACCCTAACCCACGAGTCCAGAACGAGACCCTGTTCTCCGTCTCTGCTCCACTCCACAACGTTGGTACCGCTCGGTCGGTTTCAGGTGAAATAATGAAGCAACGAGGCTCCAGAAAGCAAAGCAGAGCTCCTGATTCCTTCAAGCTGTAACAAAAACCCAGAAAGGCGCAAAGAGCGAACCTTTGTGAGCTCTCCTAGATGGTTCAGAGCTCCCAAAGCGTAGAGCTGCTCCAAAGCCAGAACCAGCGTCTCATGGGGAGGCGGGTCCATGAAGTCAAAGTGGATGAGATCATTGATTCCTGCGGGGAAGAAGAAGAAGAGTCAGCTGGAAGATCATCATCAGCAGCAGCTTCATCATCAGCATCATCATCGTCACCTAAACTCTTCAGCAGCAGGACCACATTTCCCAGGTTGGTCCTCTGAATCTCGGGGACCGTCGTCTCCTCCATCTCGTGTTTGAAGGCCCAGGCCGTGTAGAGGCGGAAACATTTCCCAGCAGCCACTCTGCCTGCTCTTCCTGCTCTCTGATTGGCCGACGCCTGACAGCAGGAGACACATAATGAGCAGGGAAGGTCTATTGAAAACACTAAACATGCAGCAGAATCAACGACAATGTCACGGTTTTTACACAGTGACTTTCTGAAGGCGCTGCCATCACTTCCACTCCTCACATCTCAGGGTAAAGAGGATTTTTGAGGTCAAGCTTCCCATTTTAGTCCAGAAGACGACGGTTATGAAGACCGAACACTTCAGTCTCATCAGACAACAGGACACGTCTCCAGGAACGAAGGTCTTGTCTGTTGGTTCTTCTCCCTTTCAGCCCATGTTGGACTCGTTTCACTCTGGATAATAAAGTTCTGAGGTCCAGTTGTCATCTCTGGGGCACAGAACCCGTCTCCTTCCTGGACCGTATGCTAACTGGACGTTCCCGCAGCAGAACATGACGCCTTCAAGGATCTGGAAACTAAACTGCAAAAAGGGAACTAAAAGTAAGCAGAACTTTCTTGAAATTAGTGTATTTTTCCTTGGTTTGAGCAGCTAAATAAGACAATTTGCCGATGGAGTATTTTTACCCCTAAAATAAGATAATTAGATACCCTGCATTTGAAATAAGATGATAGAGATGAAATGTTCCTATTTTAAGTGCAAAAATCTTATTCCATTGGGAAATTGTCAAGGAAAAATACACTCATTTCAAGAAAATTTTAGTTTCCTTTTTGCAGTGTGGAACCCAGGATGAACCGGACCCGTGGAGACCCGCAGCTCTCCTCCTGATATCTGGACCGGCTTCTGGGGATTTCTCCATGACGTCACATCAGGAGTGAGGATTAACACCCGCAGGCGTTCCTCCGGTTATCTCTGAGGTTGGGATTTAATGTCTAGACCAGTGGGGATCTTGGTGTATGTAAACCTCTGAATGACAAACTAACAGAGAAATCTTTCACTATTTTTTTTTTTTTTTGGCAAATAAAGATCCAAACAGCCACAAAATGGGAATATTTTAGTCTGATTTAACGTCAGAAGGTGAGAAGAAGAGACAGAACTCTAAAACTCTACTCCGAGGCGTTAAGGCGGAGCGAGGATGGGTCAGAGGAGACTCTGGTTGTGGTTCCTCTTTCCTCTAGAAATCAGTTCAACCATCATTGACAACGTAGCAGAATGAGCTTATTTGTATTTGGGGCAGCAGCAGCTACACTTCATCCAATAAATGTCTGTAATTTGATTTTAAAGCAACTCCAGGAGTGTCTTTAAACTAGCAATCTCCACAAGAGCAGCATGGAAATAAAGATAAAACGATTAAATTTACAGCTGATCGTATAAAACCTTCCAGCAGGTCAAAGGTTAAGGAGAGTAAATAAGAGCGTACCCGTGAGCAGGGCGTGACGATGAGCGACTCCATGCCGGTGCGCGCGTTGTAGCTCTTCTGCTTGCAGAAGCCGGGGTCGATGACGTAGATGATGCCGTCTATGGTCAGCGAGGTTTCTGCGATGTTGGTGGCCACCACCACCTAGGAGGGACGACGGAGACGTCACAGTCTGACCCACAGCCGGACCACGGCTCCGCCTGGGCTCAGGGAAACCGCATGGAGAGGACCAGACGTGGGACTCACCTTCCGGGCTCCGGGAGGAGTCGGGCTGAAGATCTTGGCCTGCATGTCGGACGGCAGGTTGGCGTAGATGGGGAGGACGACCAGCTCGGCGATCTTGGACCCGAGACGCCGGCATCTCTCCTGCAGCATCTCGCAGCACGCTTCGATCTCCTCCTGCAAAACACAGAGTCCGTTAGTCGCACCGAGCCTCTCGATGCCGGGTCGCCCGGGTTCTTGAAACAAAGACGATCCGAGCCGTAATCGAGACACCCTGTCGGTATTTTTACACGTCACAGACCCATTTAGCTTTTAGTCAGATTAACAATGAAAACAGGACCAGATTCATCATGAACCTTTGTAAACTTGAGATCGGTTTCCTGACCCAGATCAGGCGTGTTTACTTATAAACAATAAAGACAACGCCGAGAATAAAACACAAAAAAGGAACGGACCCAAAACACAAGACAAAACCTGTTATGTAAAAAGAAAGCGGGTCACGTTTTCCCACTGCAAACAGTTCTGGCAGCTCAGATTCCCATGAGTCCAGTTTCCACTTAAACGGCACAGAACAGCGCCACCTACTGCTTAACGCTCCTAACGTCAAGCAGTAGGTGGCCGATGTGTCAAGTGAATTTCTCCAATGTGAGATCAATAAAGCCTATCTTATCTCTTATCTCTTATCTTATCTTAACTGCTAACTAACTCAGAGGGTCTCGTATCAGTAGAGTATATTTGGTAAAACTTTTTAATTTTGACTTTTCTCTGCATTAACCACAAGTAACAAAAATGGCCTGTAAATAAAGATGTTTTTAAACAAGGACTATTTAAAACAAGAAATGTAACTGTTTTTATTAATCCAAATATTATTCAAGAGAATAGCTTTTTGAGTGTGACATCAATCCTTGTTGAACATAAAGAGCAACCAACAAACAACTCTATGTATTAAACAGTCTGACCGCTACTTAGTGCTATGTAGAGATTCCTGAAAGTTTCTGATTAAAAAGAATGATTATATAAACTCTAAAACAAATAATAAAATTAGGTTATATCACTGCTGCAGCCTTCTTCCCTTCCATGTGGAGCAAACCCACTTTACCGACACCTAAAGGTGATCCATTAATTGTTATGTAACTAAAAACTGCAGACCTCTGTAATTTGGAAATTGTGTTTTTTTAGATTGCGATTATATTGCAAATGCGATTAATTGTTCAGCCCTAATTGATATTGAAAGAAAAATCTATAATCAATAGATTGTATTTGATAAAAGGTCACTGGTTCTTCTAAATGTTTTACAAAGAAAAATCACGCATGTGTTTGTGTTCGGCCTCTTTACTCTGACACGCCTGAATAAAATCACCTCCTTAGTGAATATTGTCCAGCTGAGTGTAATGTCCTCTCAGGACAACTGAGGATCAGGACCATTTTAAAAGTCTAACGTTAAACACCACATTTCTACAACAGTACCTGTCCGGTGAGGAAGACCAGGATGTCCCCGGGAGGCTGGGTGACGTGAATCTGCAGCACTGAAACCACGCAGGCATCCAGGTAATCGGCCTCCGGAGCCTTCGCAGACCAACAGGAAAAAAGGAACGCCGGTTTTTAAGCTCAGGGGTTGCTTTCTACAGCAATATTCATACAGTTTAATAATTCAAAGCGCTTTATACAGAAATAAAGGGGCAAAATGTGAAGAAAACATCATTAAAGACCAGCAGTACAATAAGAGCAACAGTAAAAACTTCCCATTTCATAAAAAATAAATCGCTAATACACGTGGTGGCAGAGTAGCTGTCATCAGCATTGATTTAATGTTATAGTCCTCCATAATCTGAGCTAAAGAGAGAATTTATGAACTGAAAGGGTCCCAAGAGTTGAGCCTTGAGGAGCCCCACATGTGATTTTTACTCACTTAGATCAAAAACTCCCAAGTGACACAAAGCTGGGGTGAGTTTATTTCAAACATCCCTGGAAAATAAGGTTAAAAAGAACAAAAACAATATAATACTAGGGCCGGGTGATATGGCTTAAAAATACAATCTCAGATTTGAATACACCAAATTCGATTAACGGATTTTAAAAGAAATTATGTTAAAAACTTGCTTTTATGTCAAGCATTTCCCCTGGGAGTTCACCTAAATCCAAGCTGTGAAACATGCTGGTAAACCAAGATGGCCGCCCTGCCGTTGTAAACAATGGAAATATAACTAAATGTTTGCTGCTGCTGGTTTTACACAATGAGCTAAAAACAGACTTCACTTCACTGGTGGAACTTCAAACTGGCTTAAAAAAATAAGTAAATGAGTAAATTAAAGTTTCCTTATATTACAATATTTTGACAATATATTTTCCTAAAGGTATATTTAGCATTGCTGCTATTCTCTTCATGGAAGCCCAATAAGAGCATTTGAGAAAATAAAATCCTGATTTTCCAAAGATTACATCTTAAAAAAAAAAAGCCAATTCAGATTAATCAATTTAATCGATTTATCGCCCAGCCCTGTATAAAACTGAAACTGTATGTTGAACAGAGATTGCACACCGTTTAAAGTATAGCAGCTCAATAATGTGTTTGAAATGGAGAAGAAAGAAGTACAAACTTATTAAATCCTCTGTAGCCATTAGGCTTTAGACCCAATCTGTCAACTTTATTATTATTTATTATTAATACTTATTCTAACCAGGAAAAGATTCCAAATCTCATTTATGAGGCTCACCATAAACAGCACTAAAAAAAAAACAAAAAAAAACTTTATATATCAATTAGTTCTGTGGTGGAAAAACCCGACTGGAAGAATCTGAAGAGATTGTTTTTGTCAGAAAGGAGAACATTTGTGGAAAATCTGCCTTTTCAATTATTTTGGCCCAAAATATATATTAGGTCTGTAATTACAGCCAGATTAGGCTCCTTTGTTTGATCCATGCAGCTTTTGGGTTCTGGGAGTGCTGGACCTGACAGCTACAGACCTTATTAATAACCTGTGGGAACATTTAAAGGCGGCAGGTTGTGGATTTCTTTTTAAGTTTGAAATAATAATTTAGATGCACTAATGATTCTGAAAACACAGAGTTAGAAGAAGTGGAGCCTCGGCTGACCTGGTCAAAAGGGTGAAATGTAGAAAAGTTTAATAACTTTATAAATGTCCGTTTTCCACGAAGCAGGAAGAAAAAAAACTACATAAAAAGTATCCAGTGAAAACATCAATTTATCAGAATAAACAGGTGTCTTCATGCTTTGTTTTTTTTTTCACACCTTGATTATTGCTCAGTGGTTTGATCAAATACTTCATCAATTAATATAAAAAACTACCAGTAATTCAGAATAAAGCTGCACGTGTCGCTCTCTCGTGTGCGTTTAGATCAAATGTTGACAAAATGCATGACGGCCTTTTGTGGTTAAAAGTTAAAAATAGATTGGTGTATTCACTAATGGTATTTTTATATAATGTTAAAACAAATAAAACACCTTTAACCTTATATACAAAACTATCCTTCGGTATTGATACACATCATTATCCAACGAAACATGCAGTAAGGAGGTAGTTTTATTTTACCTGGAGTTAAAACGTTCAGTTAGTTACAGGGCAACGTGTGAATGGAATTCACTCCCAAATACTATTAAACAACAAAACACTGTTTGGTTTCAAAACTTCACTTAAGAAACATTACCTTCAAAGAAAGTTTGATAGTTAATGTTAATTCAATTAAGGAGATACTGTTGTAGGGTTCTTGTTAGATTATTCTTTGATATAGATCTATTTGGAGTAGCGACATTTTATTTTATTTATTTATTTTTTAATTATTATTATTTTAGTGATCAATGGCGTTAATTGTGAAATATGTCTTAAATGTTGTGTAAATGTCCTGTGCGTATAGTGTGTAACGTGATGTAATAAATTGTTCTGTCACATGGAAGATTGGAGGACCCCAGGCTAATGGGGGTCCAAATAAAACTTACTTTAGTGTAGAAAATATCGACGGGGAACCTCCTGCCGGGAATCCTGAAAACAGGAGCGTCATCGAAGAAGCAGGAAAAGCGCTCCGTGTCCAGCGTGGCGCTCGCCACCAGAACCTTCAGGTCGGGTCGGAAGCGAGCGATGTCCTTGATGAGCCCGAAGAGGATGTCGGTGTGGAGCGTTCGCTCGTGGGCTTCATCTATGATGACCACGCTGCAGAGAGACGGAAACGGAGCGCTTCAGGACCCGGAGAACACAACGTCTACCATGTGCAGAGAGAACTGATCAAAAGATTCCTCAAAGGTTCCCAGAGACCACCCTTTTCCACACAGACCCTGCTCTGAAGACGTTTCTGCAGCAACTCAACCGACAACCTTCTCCTGGAGCTGCTGCTCATCTTCTCCACCAGCATCATCCAGTCTGGCCACAGAACCGGACCGGCCCAAACTACAACAATCAGGTCTGCAGAGAGCATCATCAGGGCGGACCTTCCCTCCATCCAGCACCGGTAGAGGTCAAAGGTCAGGAAGAGGGCAGCTGACACCTCTGCAGACCCCACACGTCCTGGAACTGTTCAGACATTCGCCATCAGGTGGCGCTACAGAGCTCTGTTCTTAAAACCAGCCTCCACAGAGAGTTTCTCCCCCCAGGCGGTCTCTCTGATGGACCCTGGACAGCCTGATAAGTCAGCAACTCTGCTGGGAGACTAAATCAGCTTAGTTGCACTAGTATAACCTCTTTTCCCCGTTCTAAAAATGTTGTGTACATACCCGGCCATATTGCTCCTTTTATCTTTTAATTTTATTTCCATCGAAATTATAAGTATATACTTATTTTCTATGCACTAAATCCTTGTTTGTGCACAAAATCTTGGCCAGATTTTAATCTAATGAGGTTATTTTTCCAAAAAGCCAACATGAGACCCAGAGTTATCTTCCTTACCACATTGTGTAAAGAGTCCTGAAGTGTTTTTTTGAAAGCATCTGGTTTTCTGTCCGTTATTTGGGTCAGAGAGTGAACAGAACCAGGAGGGAATCCGCACATCCCAGCCCTTCCTAACCACATATTCAGCATTGTTGTTATTTTCTTCATGGAAGCCAGATTTTCCAAAAATTAAAATCTTAATAGATTGCAAATTCCAATTAATGGATTAAATCGTTTTATTGCCCCGCCCTAGGACCAGTAAAGAAAAACAAGCGAATCTAAAGTTATGATCTAAAGCAAAAGAAAATTAAACAAACTTAAGGACACGTCTGGTCTAACAGATACTTGGCGCCCCCGCCAGGAGCTATGCAGGAACTACACCAGACAGAATGAATTAGAAGCGTCTGGTCTTTGTATTATTTTATCACCATGTCAGTTTTACCGCGTTATTAACGCGTTAACTTTCTTAGACCATTAACCGCAACAATTCTTTTTGTCACTGTTAATCTCGCGTCAAAACACACACGCCGTTCCCTAATGTTTTTTACCCGCCGCTTTCCGTAGTTCCAAGAATGCTAGAGACTTTAGCAACACAGACCCGCGCTCACTGTTGCCAAATCTGCTTATTTCATGCGACTTTGGGCTCCTTTTTTCTAAAGTCGCTTGTAAATTTCATGAGTCGCGGGTTGCCTTTTTTTAAAATCTTGTTTCTAAAGTGAAGTCGCTTATTTGGGCTCTAAAATAAATGATGATAAACAGGAGTTATTAAGAGACCTGCTTGCGCTACAGACACTTTGAGTATAACCAGCTGAAATATCCCTCCGCCATAGGAGCCGACGGTAGTAAAGGCAGAGGGAGCAACTCTGCTCGGATTTTACAGTTGCAATAACCGGTGATAACTGCTGAAAGTAGATCATGCGGTGCAGATCACCATTTCGAGCAGAGATTGGTTCTGAAGATGAGTTTTCACACGCTGATAACATTGCAGAATCCCAGCCCATAAACCATACTTTAATGCTTATTAATTTGTTGTCTCTGTATTTGACAAATAAGGCTGAATCACGTTGCCAAATGAAGTACCTGGAGTTACAGTGTCAGCACATGAAGCTCTGCTAAACAGTCTCTTTCAAGGGTATTAAGCTCCTGCCCAGTTGCAAGAAAAGTGTAAGACTCTGGAATGACCTGGAAATTTAAAACCTTTTTCCAGGCTTTAAAAAAAACTGTATGAATGCGGATATAAACAGCATGCAAAAATATACAAAGAAATTATTGTTGTTGGTGTGAACGCTCAGGATTATATGCGTGAGAGAGAGAGAGTGAGAAAATTAATAAAACTTGTGACTTCATAAAAATGTAAAATTAGTATTACTTTATATGTAAATGCTTAATACCATGTCTATCTTTGTTTAAGAGGCAAAAAAAATATTTCGGCATGAAATATTTTATTTATTTACACATTGTGTGAACATCAGGGCGTTATGATTAGTAATTTAGCCATTATTGGCCAAAGTTTATCATGTTATGACTCCAGCATGTTTTCAATCCAATTCTGAAAAGTGCTTGAAAAATAAAAAATAAAAATATTTTTTTACAAGCATGTTTTTTTTATTAGTTATTCATTGCAAAACTGCACATTAAAATGCCCAAATAGGCTTTTACACTTTCAGAAATAAAAAGATAAAATATGTGATTAACTTGCGATTAATCTTGAGTTAACTATTGGATTAAAATTAAAAAA
This sequence comes from Fundulus diaphanus, assembly GCA_037039145.1. NCBI lineage: Eukaryota > Metazoa > Chordata > Actinopteri > Cyprinodontiformes > Fundulidae > Fundulus > Fundulus diaphanus. The sequence continues at coordinate 52,243,199 of CM073130.1, read as the reverse complement.
TTTTAAGCGTTTGACAGCCCTAGTTCCAACACATTGATTGTTGCGTCAGAGTAAGTGAAGGGGACGAATCCTCGGCGTACCTGTAGCTGGCCAGGTCGGGTTCTGTCAGAAACTCCCTCAGCAGCATCCCGTCCGTCATGTACTTCACCACGGTCCGCTCAGAGGTGCAGTCCTCAAAACGAATGCTGTAGCCCACCTGGACAGGAACCAAAGGTGACCGCACGGCACGGGCACGTCTTTACAAACAGCGGGTTTTAATTCGAAGGGGCCGGGCTCACCTCGTTACCGAGCTTCACGCTCATCTCCTCGGCCACTCGAGCTGCCACAGACATGGCCGCCACCCTGCGAGGCTGCGTGCAGCCGATCTTCATCCCTCCTTTAGTGTAGCCCTGAAAGACGCAACCCTCGAGTTCAGACTCCCACCTGGTAACGGAGGTTCTGGATAATTGTTCTGTAGCTCTTGGTATGAAGAGAAGAAAACTTAAAAAGTGTAATTTTCAACTCATCGTTTTCCCCAAGAGATATTACCGTATTGTTCGGACCATAAGGCGCACTAAATATTCCTGTTAAGTGTGTAATATCCCTCCTTCACGTCCACAGCTCTCTATCCGTCTCTGTGGGGAGGACAGAGTAGCTGGACTACACTGCCCTGTTTCCAACATAAAGCTAAAATAAACTTTATACTGAATTAACTTACTAGGTTTATTGTTGCTAGTACGTACTCCGGGCTGCCTTACATGAATGCACTTCTAGTTTAATCGTTACAGTCAGGCAGTCTGGTAGACAGCTCAGGGGTCCTACAGTGTACCATAATGCTCCTAATATCCATTGAGCGGAGCAGCTTCGTTGTTAACCAAAGTCATACTTACACATTTTAACAAATTTATGAGCACATTGTACCACATAAAATCAGTCAGTAAGCACAACGGTGATCATAGATAAGACGCACCATCAATTTTTGAGAACATTTAAGGATATTAGGCGCGCTTTATAGTCCAAAAAATACGGCGATGTTAATATTGAAAAGCAAAAGAACATCCCAGGACTTATACAGCAGCTTGAATTCATTAACATCATGTCCGTGGAGCTCATTACTGATCCAAAGTCTGACCGTGACGGTTCAAAGCATTTTAGGGATTTGAATCGTGTACTGTTTATTTTTAATCTGAAATGTGGTGACGGACTGTACTCACGTCTTCCAGCAGGTACTGGGGGATCTGCGTGGTTTTTCCTGAGCCCGTCTCCCCCTCGATGACCAGGATCTGGTGCTCCTTGATGGCGGCCAGCAGGTCTTCTCTGTAGGGGAAGATGGGCAGGCTGCGGCGGACCTCCTGCATGGAGCGCTTCTTCAGCTCGGCCTGCGACAGCGCCGGCTCCTCCTCCTCCTCCTGAACACGACAGAACGGCCTGTTACCACGAGGCATCGGGGCGGCTCCACCTGAGCCTTACGGGTCAGCAGGTTTTGTTGTTGAACCGTCGCGTTTGCATTTCAGTTTGGGCTTTTAGCAAATGGTGGTGAATTGCAGCCGAACTGCATCGTGATTCCACTAAGACGTTCAATTTCCCTCCATGTCAGACTTTAGTCATAGATCAGCTTCATTATAAGCATTAAAAACCTCTCAGTTATTCATGCTTGTGCTGGCGACATTTCAAATAATAATAAAAAACAGCGTTGCCTCTTCCATTCTACAAGGGGGGCGACCCAAGAAGGTCACGGCAGGTAGTAAATTATTATAAGTCTGTAGGTGTTCACGGGTAATTTTATTAAAATTAGCCTTTCTAAATAGTGCCTAATCTATTTCTGCAAACAAAACTCCACCTTCCTGATACCATCACTTAAATAAGACGGCTGCTTTGTTCTTGGAAAACGCATTTTTGTTGCCAGATAAATGGATCAGAAAGCAGATCCCAGATGTAATAAAACTAAAACTTAATTAAGTCACGCTGAAAAATATTCTGAACTCTGGCAGATCTACATTTTAAAGAGATTTTCATTCATTCAAGAAGTAACAAGGAAGAAGGGCAGGTAGCTTCAGAATATAATATAATAACAGTTAAACGTTTTGACAAGAAATACTGTACTTTTTATTCTGATTTCTTTTATCTGTACCTGTAAAGGATTGAACTTTATTGATGTCCTATAATTAGCTGAAATATTTGACGAAGTGAAGTTCGTATTTCTATATTTTAATTTGAACGCTGAGGTATAGACCCGGAGCGGCCCTGCTTGACTGAACTAGCGATGTGCTGCTGCGCCCTCCGGTGGACGATCCCTAGAACAGCACATCCAGCTTTGTGCAACGTCTCCTTTAATCAGCAGAGGAGTGTCTCCAAAACTGGAAAACACCTTCCTCTCCTGGAGTTTAGGCCCAAACTTTATATTCACCAACAACCAGTTTTGGGACTTTCTATTGATTCCTCTGTGCATCTGTGCGCGGGTTCCTACTGATGGCGATTGTTCCTCAGAGGAACCGGCCTGAAAGCCGAGGGTCCTCACCTTCTCTGCGCGGGTTCCCTTCATGGTGATAGCCGTGCTGACGAAGTCGATCATCTCCTCCTCCTCCAGGATCAGCTGGTACTTCTCCTGCTCCTGCTTCAGACCCAGCTCTCGCTCCTTCTTGGCTCCGAAGCTGAGGGAGGCCGTCTTCAGCCTCTCCTCCTCCCAGCGCCCCTGCTCTCCTCCCAGCTCCATGGGGGTTTCCTCCAGCTCCAGCTCCCTCTGGGGCACCTCCTGGCAGAGGGGAGAAGGTTGGTTAGCCGTGCGGCTTTGTTTCAGCAGCCCGTGTCAGATAAACGCTCTGCTCTCACCTTGCTCCTCTTCTCTTCCGGCATGTAGTATCTGTTCTTCCTCTCTTCCTGCTCCTTGGCTCCGGCCTTCTTGTAATCCTTAGCCAGGTCCCGGAGGGTGCGCTTGTATTCCAGTTCCTTCCTCTCCCTCTCCGTCAGCTCCTCCTTGGAGAAGAGGTACTCATCGTCTATGATCTCTGCCTCCAGGTCCTCCAGCTTCTCTGCCTCTCTTTTCTTTAAATAGTCCCAGCGAGAACGCTTCCGCAGCTCCGGCAACTAAACGCAGAGAGAGAGAAACTTCAGAACTCGACTAAAATCAGGGTGAGAAAACAAAAGCTGAAGGTGTGACTGAACCGACCATGTTCTTCTGATCGTCTTCAGCCATTTTTAGCCGTTTCTGAGCTTCTTCGTAAGCCTAGGGAGAGAATTAAGAGATGGTAAAGTTTTTCTTAATTATTATTTATTCATGAATTAGGACAATGCACATTCATCAACATGTCAGCTTAAAGCATCAATGTAAATATGCCAGAATTAGCACAAGAGCTAATTTGCATCCGCTGTCCTAAGGCAGGTAAGAACAGTGAACATTAAACAAGACACTAAGGGAGAGAACAGAGTGGACACGAACAGATAAGATGCCAATAACATAAAATCACAATAAAATTAGGTTAACAGGCCCAAAGAAACAGATCAATTCACCTGTGAACACACGTCTGGTTAGTTTTCAACCAACGTTTCAAGGAGATTTTAAAACTTATGTAGGTTGCACAGCCCCTAACACGAGCTGGCAGTGTGTTCCATAACTGCTCCTCTGACGGACCAAATTTGGTCCTACGCCGCTGAACATTACAGTCTCCTCTGGTTAAAACTCTGCTGTTTATTCTAGTAATGTTTTTTTTTTTGCTTATAAAATCTGTTAGGGGAGGAGGAGCAAGTCCATTTAAAACTTTAAAAACAAGGCAAAAAATATCTGATGACGTTCAAAGTCTAAAATGTTGTACTTACTTAAAATGTTACAATAATGATAACGTAAAGGCTTTTTGTCAAGACCTTTCAGAGTTTTCTTGAAGAGAGACTGTAGGGGTTTGTGAGACCATGTGGTATGGCAGTAGTTTATATGGCTAAATATCATGGCATGCATGTAGGTTTTTACTAATTCAAAAGTCAGAGAGGGTCTTATATGTTTTAAGTTTGAAAGCTTAAACCTAATTATATTTGAGATTCCCTTTACATGCTGCTTGAAATTTAAATTAGAATCAAAGACCACTCCAAGATATCTAAAGTGTTCAACCACATCCAGTCACTCTCCATTGATTAACACAGATGGTTCATCGCTGGCTGTGGGGAGAAGAACATACAGATGTTTTTCTATTGTAAAGATGTAGGCAGGAGTCCTGGAGCCATTGAGACACTGATACCATGGCGCTGGAGAGAACAGCAGCAGCTTCACCTTTAGTTTTTGCATGGACATATAGTACAGTGTCAGCATATAATTGCATTTTTGTGTTACAAGAAGAGATGGTAAAGTTTCCGCCTGTAGGGGGCGCCGTTTCCTCTTTTAAAAGGTTTCATTCCCACCTTTTTATCCGTGCGCTCGGCGATGTTGCGCGTCTTGTCTTTGTCCTTCTCCCTCACTCTCAGAGCGAAGGCATCTCTCTCCTCGATGTCCTGCAGTCGCTCCCTCTCCTCCTTCTCCCACTCCTCCTCTTCCTCCTCTTCTTTCTTGACAGATTTGTGCTCCTCCTGGAGAGAAGTGCCCCTGAAATGACAGAAGCACCGCGTTGTTTACAGCCGCCGTCAGGATGCTGTAGCACAGCGCAGGAAAACTGTAAAAGCTGTTTTTTGTGTCGGCGGCTCCAAACGAGCTGCGGTCTTCACCAGACGTCGGCTTTCAGGGATTCTCCGTGTCTGAACCGTCCGGCTCAGAGATCTGGCTGCAGATGTGCTATGAAAAGGGCGGGTTCTGTCCACCCTCTACAGCTGATCCGCCACAGGAGCACGTTTACTAAATGGTTGAAACTCCTCCCTACCTCTGGCGGTCAGATTGTAAACCTGTGCAGCAGTAAAGCACTAATCCTCTTTGTACTTTATTTAGAGGCGAAGTGGAGGAATATAACAATCAACTAAATTGTTATTGTTGTTAACTTTTGTCATATTTTATTCTGTCTTTAATTTTATTCTATTTCAGTAGGGGCTACCTGGTGCCCGCGGGCCCCATGTTGATGACCCCTAGTCCAGACATTCTTAAAAGTCACAACTAGTTAAATCTTTTCTATTATTTTCTCTTTATTTCATCATTTTCCATCTTTTTTTCGAGCATATCTTATGAAACCGCCGCTATGTCTGTAACTTTTATGCCTCAGCAGAAACACAAAGATCACCTCTTCGGCGTTTCATCGTCACCCGACGACTCGCTGGCTTTCTTCTGTCTGATGTTCTTCCTCTTGTTTCCTCTCTCCTTGTCTTTGCTTTTCTTCTTGCCTCTCTGTTTCTCTCCCACCGTCTCTTCGCCGCTGTCGCTGTCCTCCAGTAGCGTGTAGGTCCGATTCTTCCTCTCCATCTCTATGGCCTGTCGCTCGATGGCTCTGGATGGTTTCTCAACGACCTGTCGGCGAGGAATCTGCAACATCGCAAATATTAGGGATCCCGGTTTCATCGACAGCCAAAGAACTGGAGTCCAGAGGAGCCATGAAAGTTTATGATGCTGATACTAGGGATGCACCCACTTGGGCAGATATGGACATCCGATATTAACATTGCTGTTATGACTGAGAAGAGACATTTAATGATGCATTACTATCTTTTTCTCATGACCAAACAAATACCAGCTTCTACAGAACACAAACAGGATGGAAATAAAGATGGTTACTAACATCAGGCCAGTTTTACTCGTGGGGCCGATACCGATGACAATGCCGATATATCGCTCCTGGATACCTTTTCAAACAGCTCCTTTGCGAAGGCGGAGACGCTCTGGTCGATGTCAATCGTTCCCGTCTGCTCAAGGCGGCTCACAAAGTCCTCGGCGCTCGACGCTTTCCGAGCGACGCCGATCATGAACTGGGAAACGTATCTGTCGCTCAGCCCGAGGATGTCGTGCAGACGGTCGTTCACCCACTGCTCCAGCTGGGCCATGGTGCCTGGAGGGGGAACGCAGGGAGCAGAAACTGCTTAATTTAAATTCTGAAAACGTCAGGAAAAAGAACAAAAAGGAGGTCCAGGAAAAATATTTGAGACCAGATATTTCAGAAAATAAGGAAAACCTGTAAATAAATAACAAAAAAATTGCAATAAAGAACTAAAAATCAGTTTTTCAAGCAGAGTTTTAGATCTTATCAAAGCAATTTTATATAAAAATAGATTTTTTTTAAAAACAGAACCATCAAAAAAGTGGAGAAAAAGTGCACTGAGTGACACAGATGGATGGATGACTTTCATTTTCTTTATATTTATCGATTTATAAGGCGTCCACGTTGAATCCAACATGAAAGAAATAAAACAATTAAAACAGAGAAAGTTCTGTCAGATAAGAGGCGAACCACTTCAGGGATAATTGAACAGAACGATCCACCGTGCCAAAGGCTGCCGTGAGGTCCAACAAAACCAGAGCCACAGCGGGCTTTCTATCAGCAGACACAGCTATAACATTATGTACCTTTAATAAAGCAGTCTCTGTACTATGTCCTAATCTAAAGCCAGCCTGACATTTTTTCAAAGATGCTCTTTAAAAGGGTTGAAATGGAATAAAAATTTTTTTTTCCTAAAACATTGGACGGAAAAGATAAATCAGAAACGAATGGATACAACTTGAGAAATGTGATATAACCAAAAACAATCTGGTGATAAAATACCATTCTACACTCAAGTTTTCGTTTTCCAAACTTATCAATTCCTGGAAAACACTATAATGTAATTCAAAGCTTTCCCAGCTTATTCCATGCTGCTGGAGAATCCTGGCAGAGGAGGCTTCTGGGAAAAAAAGATAATTAAAAGCTCCATCTGAATACCCTTAATCAGCTCCTAGCTCCTGTTCCTTGACCTTTCGTGGGGTCAACAGTAAGGACTCTATGATGGGGAGGAAAGGAGCATCAGGCTGCTGTGCCGATTTCAGACAGACTTTAACTCCGATGTCATTATGTGACGGAAACACAAATGGATGATGGAGTCAGATCCGGGCCTCAACCCTTCTGAAAATTAACTACAAAGTGTGGGCTCTCTTCTCTCTGGACATTTTCGTTGATTTATGTGAGGTGGGCGGTGCTAATTGTGGGAAACCTTAAGGCTTCTTAGCGCCGGTACGGACCGTCGTGGGGTTCCTGAGCTAAACTAGCCACGGGAGGAAGCATCCAGGCTCCTTTTCCTACCTCCTTCCTTACTGACTGCACTATTCAGACACTCTGATCATGGCGACCACTGATGGACTTGTACTTTGGCTGAAGAATCCTGGCCCAATATGGGTGTTCAGATTGAGCTCATGTTTCCATGTCAGAGAGCCAGGCCTTGTCGTCCAACATCAGTGTCTAACCTCACCGATGCTCTTATGGAAGAATGGCCAGAACTTCACTCCAGAACCTCATTAACCACCAACCCAGAAGAGCCGAGGCCGCTATAGCTGCACAGACTGGACCAACATCCCGTTGATCCAGTCTGGATCAACGGGATGTTTTAGAGAAAACCTGAAGAAACTTTAACATCTAGCCGTCAAAGCTTGATTCCTTATCAGTGCTGGTACTATGTCAGAGGCAGTCAGCTTGTGGATTTTAGAGAACTTTGCCTCTTTTACGTGTTAATCCACAGTGAAAAGGACCCAAACAACATAAGCAGATTCATGCTGGTGAATATTCTCAGTCCTCCAGGTCATGATCAAGCCAACAAAAATGTTGAAAAATAAAACGACTGGATTCTATTCTGTAGCTGAAGATGTTTCGCTTCCCAGATTCACTCACCGATTTCAAAACGCTCCAACAACGATGTTATTACGATGAAAAACCAGCCGAATAAAAAAAACTTCTTCCACCGCAGCTAAGCGCTCCGAGACGGAACACTTAAAAGATTCAAACAACCGCCAACCGCCATGGAGAAACCTTTATCTGAGCCTTTATGGCTCTAAAACAAATTCAGTTTAGTTAACTTAGCTTAGAGCATGTAACCGGACCACAAACAGGAAACACGTGACCATTACAGCCGGAAGAGGGAGCGGCGTTCACTGCCACCCTGTGGCCAACAGAGGAACTACTGGTAGACGCTACGAACGGAACCAGTTCCTGTTGGCAGTTCACGGTTCGAAACCTCCTAAACCAGGGGTCTGCAACCTGTGGCTCTGGAGCCGCAAGTGGCTCTTTGGACCTTCCACGGTGTCTCTTAATAACTTTGGCTACAAATTATATTTTTATTATGGCATTTAATGTAATATTGATAATAAATGCAGGCAGGCCAGCTGACAGCTTTGCTAGGGCCCGGGACAACGCAGTCTTTTTGCCCCCCCTCTACACCTGCCGCCACCACACACACACAAAAAGTCAACTTAACTGTATACTTCATGCCCTGGAAATCTCGGTATTTTATATTGGATATTTTCAACCCATCTATTGAATTTAGTACACTAGTAGATTTTTTTCTTCATCCGAGAACAGCAAGCACTGCAGTCAAAATATGGCCTTTTTTTTTACCTGCTGTATATTAGCCAGTCCCTAACAATTTTTTCCCTTCCATTGCAGGAAGTAGAATATGTTAGATACTTTGGGAATTCTCTGGCCTCTGAATCTCTGAGAAAGGCTTCCTTTTTGCCATTAAACGCACAACATTCACAGATACTTTTGACATTTAAGCTTGATGTACCATGAAACTGTTGACCTTTCGGGTTTTGTGATTTTTATTCTATTATTACAATTATATAATAATAATAATAATAATAATAATAATAATAATAATAATAATTTTATCTTTGTTTTTTTCTTCCTAATCCACCTCATATATCTTTAAATCCTTATGTAATTTTGTCTGTGTTCTGTGCACCTGCCTGTTGCTTTAATCCTATAAATTTCCCCGTCGTGAGATAAATAAAGGATTAGCTAAATAACACTTTTTAATAGGATATATGTAGTGGGTTCTTAAAAGGTTTTAATTACATTTTCTGTGTGGGCTCCAGTAACATATGATAGATAATATCTACTTTGAAAGTTAACATGAACTGCTGCTGAAGATGACCACTCTGATCTACCTGGATGTTCTCTGGAGGACTGAAACGCTTCAGTCAGTGACGTCAGTCTGTGGGTCTGTCGGGGCAATGAGAGAAGTTTCGTCTCCTTTTCTGTTTCTCGACGTTTTCTTGCTCATGGTTTTTCACGTGCTTAGATAAATTTGTTGTGTTTCCACTGAATTTAACCGGCTTTTTACAAAACATACAACTTGATTTAATTTACGGTATTAAAATAAAGCCAAACGCCGCTTATTTCCCTCTTCATGCTTTTCAGCTGCTGCAGTCTCTCTCCCAGTCTGAACAGGAGCCGCGCAGTTGTTTGCGTGTTGAGTGAAGAGAAGCTGGGCGGGCCAGGCTGAGCCTGCGTGCTGATTAACTGGCGCCGCTGAGCCATGTACGAGAGGGGAGGGGGAGCAGCAGAGAGCCGTGACACACAGACTGCTGCTGCAGTTAGCGTGCGCGCTGACTGACACTGACCATTTTAATGATCAGAGTGTCAGTTTTGGGCCCCCCCTCTGTCCTGGGCCCGGGACAACTGACCCGTATGTCCCCCCCTGTTGGCGGGCGTGAATGCAGGTTCTAGCGATTTTTTCTTGGACTAATTGCTTCTAATTTTCACAACATAATGATGCTAAAAGTGCCAGTAATATTTAATTCTAAATCAATATTGTTTCATTATGTTGGAAACTATGATTTTTTTTTACATCATTATCCACAAATATCAACATCCCGTCCATCCGTTTTTTTCAAACCTAAAAATAGACAAAAAAGGGCATTTCTTTAACAATGGCAATATATTTCCTACAGTAGCTCTTTATCACAAATTATAACTTGTCTTTTTTCAAAGGCCAGGCAACATTTGCGGCTCTGAACAAGTTTAAAATTGCTCTTTAGACTGTAAACGTTGCAGGCCCCTGTCTTAAACCAAACTGATTCAAGAAACAAAGAAAGGGCTCACTGAGTTACAGCACATTTGGCTTTTTGAAAACCAATAATCCATCCATCCATCCATCCATCCATCCATCCATCCATCCATCCATCCATCCATCCATCCATCCATTGTCTTCTGCTTATCCAGGGTCGGGTCGTGGGGGTAGCAGCTTCAGTAGGGAGGCCCAGACGTCCCTCTCCCCAGCCACTTGAGCCAGCTCCTCCGGGGGAATCCCAAGGCGTTCCCAGCAGAGAGACATAGTCCCTCCAGCGTGTCCTGGGTCTTCCCCTGGGCCTCCTCCCGGTGGGACGTGTCCAGAACACCTCACCAGGGAGGCGTCCAGGAGGCATCCTGACCAGATGCCCGAGCCACCTCAACTGGCTCCTCTGGACATGGAGGAGCAGCAGCTCTACTCTGAGTCCTCCCCGGATGACTGAGCTCCTCACCCTATCTCTAAGGGAGAGCCCAGACACACTACGGAGAAAACTCATTTCAGCCGCTTGTATCCGGGATCTCGTTCTTTTGGTCATGACCCAAAGCTCGTGACCATAGATGAGGGTAGGAATGTAGATCAACCGGTAAATCGAGAGCTTCGGCTTTTGGCTCAGCTCTCTCTTCACCACACGGACCGGTACAGCGGTACCGATCCAATAAACAAAATTCTTAAATCAAAATTCACCGCTCGAAAAGATTTACAGCGAAAGGAAACTTTTTTTAATCAGAGTATAATATGTAGTCGGTTAAAGGTGTGAAACATTGATCTACTCAGTTCAGTAGTAGTGGGGGTTTGATTGATTGATTTCATGATTGGATTATGCTCAGTTGGAATGAAATGGTATTCTGAATGATAGAGGTGGTTAATGCCGATTGATAATTCGATCAGCGTGCATGTAAATGATTGTGAGGATCAAATTAGTCTGGATGTGGCAAACGGACTCGAGTACCATACGTAAGCATGACGTATTTCCACGTTGGTGAGTGGCAGAAATACGTTGGGAAGCAAAACTGTCGGGGCTCCCGATACAACCTTTCTATTTGAGAAAATAAAAGAGCTCAAAGTATGTGTATGTTATATAAACATTTCAACCGTAATTAGAAGATCGTGCATGTCCAGCCCGGGCGCTCAGAAGACAAGCAAACTTGTATAATGCTACTTTGTTTGCTGTTTTTGTTGTTTTTGTTGTTTAGCAAAGACAAAAGTTCTTCTTGTGTTTTCTTTAGGGAAATTTGACATCTGCACATGTCTGAGAGGTTCAATTTTGAATAAAGCCAGGTGCATATACAAGCACTTTATGATCGGATTAATTGATTATTTCCCCATGTAAATAATACAATCCGATTATTTAATCCAAATACTTTTCAATGCGATCATGAAATTTTGTGCATGTGAACATAGCTACTGTCAGCTCTTCTGGTGATGACAAATTTAACAGGTGAACTAAATGTGATGACCCCAAATAGGACATTTTCCCTTTCTCAGTGTCACTACTGGTAACATGAGGCAATACCTGGAGCCTGTAAAGTTTGCTAAGGCCGTCCAACTCACCCATCAGCAGAGCTGGTATCTGCTCCTTTGTGCAAGGAGGAACAGAGCGCTGCCAGAACCTCTGGTAGATGACTAGGGTGACTTTCTCTGACCAAACCATTAGGAACTGTAATGCGCTGACCAACAGATACCCGATATTCACGCGACCAATGTGGTTAACCAGTAATTTTTTTAAATTTCAATAATAATAAAGCTTTGGTGTAGGCAGGCTGAACCTCTACAGGAGGTAACAGACAATGACTAAGGCAGGGATCAGGTCCATGAGGCAGGCGAGGGTCATACACAGAGGGACTGACAGTTAAAAAAATCCAATGGGTTTGGTGATGATCGTGGTCCAGGTCCAGGTCCAGAAAGACAGAAAGGTGTCTGACAGCGGCAAGGCGAGACAAGGAATTACAGAAACTTGAAATTTACCAAAACACAGTCAAGATGGGCAAGGAACGCTCGACTCAACTCAATCGACAACTTTCAAAAATCTGTCACAAACTGACCGAAGGACAGCGGTATATAAAGGCAGAAAACAGGATTGCTGCAGGGTTGCAGCAGGACGCATACAGGTGCACTTGATGATCTTGATTGCAGGTAGCAGGAGGAATTTGAGAGAATCTAGCAGTGAGCTGGGCCAGAACATGACAAGGAACATACTTCATGAGGGAGGCCTGATGGGCCAATATCCTCTAGTAGACCCTACGCTCACTACCCGGCATTTACCAGAGAACACTAGCAGATGAGAGCATGTTTACTCTGAGCTTGTGTGACAGATGAGAACGGTTCTGGAGAAGCTGTGGTGAACGTCATATTGCCTGCAACATTGTTCAGGAAGACAGGTTTGGTGGTGGGTCAATGTTGGTCTGGAGAGGCATCTCCATGGAGGAACACAAACCTGTAAGGGATAAATTATGGAACCCTGGCTGCTATGAGGTACACAAATGCTGCACAATTAATATAGAAAATTCATTTCTATGTACATTTTGTGGACTTCCTGATAGTAAATAATTACAATAGTCCAGCCTTGAAGTAACAAATGCATGGACTAGTTTTTCAGCATCACCCCTGGACAGAATATTTCTAATTTTGGCGATATTCTCTGGAAACCTGTTTAATATGGGATTTAAATAACATGTCTTGGTCAAAAATAACACCAAGACTCTTTACTTTATTACCAGAGGCCAAGTTAATGCCATCCAGATTAAGTGATTGATTAAGAAGTTTATTTTTTGAGGACTCTGGTCCAAAGATTACAACTTCTGTCTTACAACTTTTAGTATTTTTATTACATGTAAAGTGACTCCTGGACTCTTTCCTGCACTTTGGTCCAACAACAAACTTCAACCAAGACCTGATAATTTATTCATGAGCTGCCTGTTTTTCCTTATTTGTTACTGTTCATAACATTCTGTACATTTCATTTTCTCACCTACAACATGTCTGTATCACACAGATATAGACCCTTGGATGATTGTTAAAGAGATGTATGCTTATTCCACTGTTTAGTCTATGACTCACTTTACTTACTTTATTATTTTCTCTTTGTTCGTTTTGTTCCTCAGTCCTGGAACCAATGCAATTTCCTTGTAATGGTGACAACAGTCTGCAACTTCTTATCTTGTCATGATAAATTCCCATTTGTCCATTGTATTTGGTACATCTTGAACCAGCTGCATAACTGTTACTAGAACAGCCCTGTTAGCTCTAAATCCATTCTGGCATTTAGACCCTAATATGTGTTCCTAGAAAATTAGTAAGCCTTTGCAAAAACTATCATTTCATCTCTTGGGAAACTGATATGTCAATATCAGATTTACATTCTGTTTTTTATTTTACTGGGTAAAGTACGCAACCAGAAAACTTAAGACAAGAATACCTGTCAAAGCTTTTACTTTATATATATCAAAAGCCATCCATCCTGGATGGGTCGCCAGGACTGGAAATCGAGTCATAATCTATAGCCTACTATAATTATTATAATTAGGTCTTTTCAACATCCAAGTGGTTTAATAATGTCATATATTTCTAGTTTTTCAGAATCTCCTCTCAAGAAATAAGTTGAGGTCCGGACTATTAAGGACTATTCTCAATAGGATCCACATATTTTATTTTATTTCATTATTCGTTATGCGTCACTTTAAGCCATAAATCATTAATTTCTAATCGCCACATAAACTAAATGTGAAGCGATCTGGTTGTTGGGGGAAGGAAGCAGCTGTCTGACTGAAAGTGAAAATGATTCTATTAAATGAACCTTTTGAACAAACATTAGCCCAATCTTCAGCAGCAAGTCTTTCAGTTTCTTTTTCCTTTCATATCTCTTCATTCTCATGGAGTTGCCTCTAACATTTGTGACGGCCTGATGAAGCTCAGAGCCACACAGTGTTAAATGGGTTCATTGCAGCGTGGGTTGGATTTCTGATGAAATAACAACAGAAGAAGGATGTGGTAAAATGAACACACCCACCATAATAAATAGGAGGGAACCTGCATGTTCTCAGAGAATGCAAGCAGTCTCTCCTCAGATCTCCTGCTCCTGTGGATCCTCCAGCAGCGACCTGTGACCGGGTGGAAATGAGGGCTCCGTGGAGCAGCAGGGTTCCCCTGGCGGTGCTGCTGCTGCTGCAGGCTGCAGGCTGCACGGATGGACACAAGCCGGTCATCATCGTTCACGGCATTTTGGACGGACCCGAGCAGTTTGAGAATCTCTCCACGTTCATTAAGAAGGTAGGTCTGTTCAGCTCCTCTGGACTGGATCACAGTCCAGAAGACTTTTGAATACTTAGTCATAACTGATAACCTACATTTATTTTAAAAAATCTGTCATTAGTTACACACTTTGTTGCAGTTTTTTTTATGCTTTTTTATCTAATTTATTTCTCTCATTCATTTTAAAAATATCCTACAGTGCAAAACTCTTGATCCACCTACAATTCTTTCAACATTTTATGTACAAATAGCCTTTAGACTTTCTTTTGCTCTTTGACGTTTATTTAGATCCACAGTTTTCCAGAGTTTCTGGAGGTCTTCTAAAGTTTTTTATGAAGTTATTTTATTTCTGAAACACAAAAATATAGTAAAAATTAACCAATATAATGATTATTTTAGCCAGAGAAACATACACATAAATACATATTAAAAGAATAAAGAAAATGTAATAAATAATCATATAATAAAGAAATAAAGCTTAACTACTCATGGCTCTTTTCCACACATTTAAATGAATCTATAGCTTTAAGTTTGCCAACAAGTGGATTTAAGCTGTTTCACACAACTATGGGGCAGCCACACCTTAACATCTCAGTTTGGATCCCAGAGCTGGAGAAACTGGCTGGTTGTGTTTGGTGAGGAGATATTGAGACATCAATTCCTATTGCCACATTGCTATACAGGACACTGGGGAAAAAAAAAAAAAAAAAAAAAAAAAAGGAGATACCAACAGTTAGACTACATCCCAGGAGTCCAGACAAGATCTGATGAAAGCAGGAGTAACCTCCTTCAGTTCCTGTATTCACAAAGAATCCTAAGACTAAAAGTAGCTCTTAGTGACGTAATTTTAAGAAAAATCGTAGAATTTTACCGCGGTAAGTTAAAAGTTATTCACATAGCCCTCTAGGCATTCAATTCAATTTTATTTATATAGCGCCATTTCATGATACAGGTCATCTCAAGACACTTTCCAAAGTCACATTGAATCAGATTATACAGATTGGTCAAAAAGTTTCCTATCTAAGGAGAGTGTTAAACATTAATAGAGTGCTGCTAATGTACTCTACTTTTTCCACTAACTATTCATTTTAACATGCCTTGTATGTATGTTGTGTTTATGTATTGTCTTTAAATGCTTCTACATCAGCCTACCATGGGGTTGCATATGCCTGCATGGCTAAATCTGGCATATTTACATGTTGAACCTTGTTGTGAGCATGTCAATAAATAATGAGTCCTATTTTAAATACCTAAACTCTAAAAAAAGTTAGGGGTAGTGAGAAGCACTTTTAGAGAGCCTTAGAGTGTCTGAAGCAGAGAAGATGGTGGAAACAGAGAGAACTGATTGGCTGATCCACCCCTTGAACAGTGGAGGAAATGAGCACATAAACTTCTTTAAAGGGACAGTGTGTAACTAATTTGGATTTTAATTAGCAAAAAGCAGGTATTGCTTTTATAAATACATATTCTGGCAAAGTCTAATAATCTCACATCAAAATTAAAGTGTTCTCATAGCTTAGAATTAATAGTTTATAAATACATAGGTGGCGGTGCACCCATTGGGAGGCGCCATCTTGCGTTGCTATTTCTGATTTCAGAATCAGAAAGAGGACCAACTTGTCAGCCATTCGCGGTTTCCCATATCTATCTTCTATATGAAGACGTGCTGTTGGTGGGGGAGTAGAAAAGAAGCAAAGACGACCGTAGATCATTCTATTTGCCGTTTTCAGTTGAAACGGAGGACCATCCATACTCCTTGCCCAGTGAGAGGGAAGAGAAAGTAACCAAGAAAATAAAAAGTAATAACCGGGAGAAAATGAGAGTCTATATTGGTGTAGCTATTATTACCAGGTGGAGATACTTCATAAGTGAGCGGCGACGGATGCATAGGTTGCAGCTTTCTGCTGGACAGGTATGGTCATTCAATAAAACCGGGAAGTTTATTTTTGGCTTTATGTTAGACACAGGGCAGTGTAGTCCAGCAACCACTTTGTCCTACCGTCAGAAATGGGTCGTTTTGTTCGCCTCTCTCTTCCTAACGCTGCTGTCTCCCTTTCAGGGACGAAGGGTATGTATGTGCAGTCTGTGGAGGGATATCACCCGGCCCATTCACTGTCTGTAGTGCAGAGGCAAGACCGGCCGGATCTCTTTACTGGTGTTTATAGCGGCTTATTTTAGAGCCCAAATAAGCGACTGCACATTCAGAAATTAGCCCAAAAACTGTGACTCACAGAATCTTCAAGTGATTATAGAAAAAAAAACAAGCGGACTTGGCAACAGTGCCAAAAACCATTTCACACCATGACTGTAGCTATTCGCTATTAGCAGTAGCTAAACACCGTGGACATGTTTACATTGTCACACTTATGATACTTCGAGGCTATTGCGGAAAAGTCGTTAGTAATTCATTGAAAGTGTGAAAATCGTACACCCTGGAGCTTTAACAATCATGCAGTTATCAATATGTAGATAAGATAAACTTTATCATCCCCATAGAGGGATATTTCAATTAGTCAGAATCAGTTTTATTTTAGGGAGAACGCCTGGTAGATGTGGATCAGCTACAGAGCTGCCAGGATCATCTGTTATTACAGTTTTACTGACTCGGATATATAATTTTCCCCTCTGGTTCATGTTCTTTTACTGATTTGCAACCAGGTACATCCAGGCACCGAGGTGCATACCATTAGTCTCTACAACAACATGGAGAGTCTGAAGCCGCTGTGGAGGCAGGTTGAAGACTTCAGGAAGGCCATCGAGGATATCATGAACAAGACTCATGAAGGAGTCCATCTGCTGTGTTTCTCACAAGGTGATCAAACACAAATTTGCATTAATCCAATACCCAGACTGAGACAACCAGATATTCAAACCTGACATGGTTTTGGATTCTAAAAAGTTTATCATTAATCATAAAGCTTTGATGCGTGCAGGCAAAACCTCTGCAGAAGTCTTGAGATGTTGAGAGCAAATAGGCAGACAGACTAAGGCTCGGCAAGCTTTGTGGCAGAGAAACAGGTGTAGGAGGTTGACTTGGTTGCTGCAGCAGCTAAGCTCACAGATGCATATGATGATCTTGATTGCCGAGGTGCTGGAAAATGACAAAGCAGACAGACAGCCAAGCCAGAATCATGGTGATTAAGGCTCAGCAGATAATGCAGGACAGAAACCTCAACAAGTATGCATAACATAGGGCAGTAAAAGACTGTATGAGCTAAAAACTACCTTGTTTTTAGTATTACCCATGGGCCAACCTATTAAAATCATGTTTTGTGCAGTCCAAAGGTGGGTCAAAGTACATTCTGATGCACTATAATGTTGTGCAATTATACACTGTTCAAAGTTATTTAATGTTTATTAAATAACCCTCTGTCTGTTAAGTATTGTCTGGTGATAATCAGCTCTTAAGCTGATAGATATCAAGACAATGGTTGAAAGGGATGAATTCGAGCACTAGCGATCTTTTGACAGCAAAACCTGCACACACATAAAGGAGTGACAACTTCTTTTCAAGTTCAAGAATTTAATATCAGAAATAAAATTAACATCCAGAGAACATCACTATGTAATGCTGTTTATCTGAATTAACACAATATTTCAATTAATAAATCCTCTCTACTAGGCTAGTGAAACTTAACTAAACTACTAAGTGTCATGGTTTTTAAGTGTTTAGCCCACATGCAGATACAGACGGAAGACAAGCACAGATTTAAGATGTTTATTAAAGGTTCAGGCTGCGGGAGGAGACACAGTGTATGGCTCAGGCGAGGTCTGAACATCAGTGCTGGAGTGACTGCGGAAAGAAAGAGGAATAATGTTACGAAGGAACGAACCAGGAGATAAACACCAGAAGCTGCGCCGCTTACCATTAGCAGGGTTGACCTATCCGGGGAGGATAATGACGAGGGAACTCTGTGAGCAAAATCTGAGCGGCTGGGATTCTGTGGATCTGGTTCTTCGAACACGACGTCAAGGAAGGTGAGTAAATCCTGCAGGTGAATAAATCCAAACACGAAAACTGAGAACCACAGGAGACCAAAACGTTAGTCCAAAAACGGGATTGAGAAACAACTCACAAAATACTGGGTTCAGGATTCTGGTCAGAGGCCATGGCATACCACGACTGGTTTAACACTCTGGCGTCTCACTCACTGTCCATTACGGGCTTAATCTGGGAGACATGAAAGGTGGGGTGAACCCGGGAGTGAGGAGGCAGGCGCAGACGAATGGAGGTAGGACTGATAACAGATTCGATTTTGTAGGGTCCAGTGAATCGGGGGGCCACTTTCTTAGCAGATGGATTAGTTAGCACGTCCCTGGATGATAACCAGACCTTCTGACCGGGGCGATACTGGGGGGCAGGAACACGGTGCTGGTCGGCGAACCTCTTGTTCTGCTCTGCGGTGCGAGTGAGAGCAGAGTGTGGATCTCCAGGTTTCTTGACAACGATTAATATATTCATTAACAGACGACAGGGGTATCCGGAGTTCATCGGTGGGTAGGAGAGGTGGTTGGTATCCCAGGGCTATTTCAAAAGGAGAATGTCCGGTTGCAGATGACACGTGTGAGTTGAGAGCATACTCAACCCATGGCAAAACTTTATTCCAGTCGGTGGGTGATGAGGAGGTGAGGCAACGAAGGGTGGTTTCTAACTGCTGATTTATTCTCGCGGTTTGGCCGTTGGTTTGGGGGTGATACCTGGAGGTGAGAGTATAGCGGGCACCGAGAGCAAACAAAAGTGCCGCCAGACCTGAAAGACAAACTGGGTGCCCCGGTCAGAAAGGATGACCGTGTTGATCCCGTGAAGCCTGAATACATGTCTAATTAGAAGCTGTGCAGTCTGTAGGGCGTTGGGAAGCTTTCGTATAGGGATGAGGTGGCAGCATTTGGAAAAGCGGTCGACCACAGTGAGTATGGTAGTCATTCCCTGTGATGAAGGGAGTCCGGTAACAAAGTCCAGAGCGATGTGAGACCAGGGACGCTTGAGAATGGGTAGAGGATTCAACAAACCAGAAGGTGGCCGACTTGAAGGCTTGTTCTGAGCACACACAGAACAAACTAAAACATATTCACGCACATTCTTCGACCAAGACAGCCACCAAAAACGCCGGGACACCTGGGATTGAGTCCTGAATATTCCAGGATGGGCGGAGAACTTAGAGTCATGGCTTCTGTCTGTAGAAATTGGCAAAACCTAAAAATCTTTGCAGCTGTTTTCTGGAGTCTGGGCCATTCTACAACTGCCTTTTTCTTGTCAGGATCAGATCTCACTTGTCCACCCTCTAAAATGAGACAGAGAAAGGAAACAGAACTCTGGTGGAATTCGCACTTTTCAGCTTTCACAAACAAGCGGTTCTCTAAGAGGCGTTGTAGAACTAATTGGACGTGTTGTTGGTGCTGCTCCAGATCACTGGAGTAAATCAATATATCATCTAAATAGACGAATACAAAAACGTTCAAGAAGTCCCGTAGGACATCATTAACCAAAGCTTGGAAAACAGACGGCGCGTTACATAAGCCAAAAGCCATAACCTGGTATTCAAAATGACCCAGCGGGGTCTTAAAGGCCGTCTTCCACTCATCTCCCTGTCGAACCCGAACCAAATGATAAGCGTTACGCAAGTCAAGCTTGGTAAAGATGACGGCATTCTGGACTGGTTCTAAGGCTGAGGACAACAGGGGAAGCGGGTACTTATTCTTAACCGTTATCTGATTTCCATCTGTCTGAGCACTCCTTAAAAAGCCAGTGGAAGCTGCTCCAAACAAGCCGCAGGTGTGGGCCACGCCCCCCAGTCAACTAGAACCACCTGTGGAGCAGAGTTAGAGCACGGCAAACACAGAGAACCCTGACACTAAGCAAAATGAAGATAAAAAAAGCTAAACTAAGGAACTATTTACATACAAAAACAAACAAAAGACAAAACAAAAGTGGTTGGTCATAATAAGAATAATTCAGTGAATCCTTGTTCACTGCAGATCTGATTCCAAAAAGCATGGAATGGAGTTAAAAACATTTGGCATGTGTTTCAATCCATTCACAATGCAAAGCCCAAGTTAACCAGAACATTATTTTGAGTAAATAATATTCTAAACACGGATTTGCTCAGTTAAATCATTTAAACCTTATGGCCGATCTTATTAATGTGATTTTCCCTCCAGGCGCCTGGGGTCGCTGTAGCGATCGGTCGCTAAATCGGTTAAAGTCTAAAGTTATCAAAATTGCCTTTAAACCGACATTAACATTCAATATTAATGCGGGAACAAAGCTCATAGCTCTATCGGCCTACGGCGGAGCCGAACGATTAAGCTTTATGCTCTAAAACAAGCTCCTTTTGAATGTCCGGAACTGGATGTTAACAGAAGCTAATGGCTAATTGGCTTGCGGGTTTTCGGCATC
Source organism: Fundulus diaphanus (assembly GCA_037039145.1). Lineage (NCBI taxonomy): Eukaryota > Metazoa > Chordata > Actinopteri > Cyprinodontiformes > Fundulidae > Fundulus > Fundulus diaphanus. Next base: position 52,222,642 of record CM073130.1, on the reverse strand, counting down.
AACCTTAAAGACTTTAGCTTTATTTTTAGTCATAATGAGTGGGCTGGATAACGTCAACATTAATGTCCCATCAATGTATGAAACCCTTGTGGAAATAACCTTTGTTATAACCATAAAAACACACTCAACAATGACACGGTACCGAATGCTAGCAAGGAGCTACCTCCGTTAGCCCCTTTGTTCAAAGACACTGTGTGCAAACGGTTTACAAGCATTTCCCAAATTAAACATTTAACTTTCCCTTTTGGGTCTCTCTGCCCAACCTGCCGGCGTCTCATGTGAGTCGGTCCACTTTGGTTATCCAAGGAAGGCAGTAAAAGCAGGAATGTTGTTGGTTTGTTCCTGGTGGGCTAGCGTTTAGCTCTGCTGCAGCATGTGGAGGCGCAATCGGAGGCCTGGTCTCTGCCACGTTCTCTGACCCGGTTGCAGTCCGATTTAAGCAGGTTCTCCTCAGCACTCGCCAGCGGGTCCTTCTGCCGGCTTTTCAGCTCCATGGGTTTTGCTTCCCTGTAAAGGCTGACAAAATAAACAAAGCTGTTTTGCCAGGCAGGACTTCTTCCTCCTGCTACTGATGATGAGGTTAAAGCCGGGCATACACTGTACGAGTTTTTCAGTCGTGGTACTTATATACATCTCAAACTGTGCGACGGAACCGCGGGGTTTAAAAAGTTCACCGCTCACGATCTGTGCGGCGCAACGCTCGGACGCGACCGGACTGCTCACACTGTACGTCGTGCCCCCTCTGGGACCGCTCGCTGTGGTGGCAGAGGCAGGCGAGCGACGGTGGGTGACAGGGACCCAGAGCAGGGGGTCGAGCCCAGCTCTGGCGAGGCCCACAGGAGGCACCGGGCGTCGGGGGAACGGAGGGGAGGGAGGAGGGACGAGACGCACCGGCGGCCGCGCGGCACGGCAGGTCGCCCGGCCCGCGTTGAGGGCGAGCCGGGCGGAGGTCGCTTCAGGGTCGCGGGAAGGGAGAGGAGGGGAGGGCGCCCCCTCGTTGAACAGCAGGATGCGCTCACGAAAACCTCACGACAGCCGACTGAATTTCAAACATGTTTGATTTTCACCGACCGTCCGATTCCTGATCGGGAGGTAGTCGTGAGAAGCCAGTCCCCCCTCCTCCCCCCCTGTACGATCAAGCTGAAATTTGATTCAAAAAATGCTCGCACGACTGAAGAATCGGCCCGAAAAGGGGAAAAACTCGTACAATGTACGCCCGCCTTAAGACAGCAGACTTAACTCTGATTTGCCCGGACATGTCCTCCGGGCAACGAGAAGTTTCTCCCAGGTGTTAGTTTGTGTGTTGGTCAGGCCCGGCCAGGGCCCATGGTCCAAAGTAGCTCTTTCCTGGTCTGCTCCAGGGAGAGGTGGGCTGAGCAGCTTGGAGTCTGAAGTGAAGTCTGAAGAGAAGGTGGTCAGAAGCACTCTGACCTTTTATCTGTGGGGTGTTTACAGAAGCACCCTGCTGAGAGAGAGGGGCCGTCCTTACTGGCTCTCTCTCCTTTGTGGCTGTGTGGTCAGAATTCAATCTGACCTCAATCATTTTCATGATCATAGCGTTAATATGGCACAACAATAGGTACCAGTTACAACCAGTGTTCCCCAAGGCTCTGTTCTGGGACCCCTACTATTTATCATTTACATTCTCCCCCTTGGCAATATCTTCAGGAAATTCTACATTAATGTTCACTGCTATGCGGATGACACCCACCTCTATCTTTCCTGTTAGCCAAACTGTTCACTCCCACCTCCTTCATTAATCTCCTACTTAACTGAAATAAAATCCTGGTTCACCTCCAACTTTCTTAAATTGAATAACGACAAGACAGAAATCCTCCTAGTGGGAACCAAATCTACATTATCCTCTCACATTAACAACCTTACTCACTCTGATTACTTTAACTAACGCAATATCAATCACCTTCGCCCCTGTCTCTCCCCTGGTTCCACATGTACTTCATAGTCTAGTCACTTCCCGCATCGATTACTGTAACTCTCTTCTTTTTGGTCTTCCTCAACAATCCCTTCACAAGCTTCAGGCAGTACAAAACTCAGCAGCTCGTATCATTTCTAGAACTCTGGAATTCACTCCCCCCTGACATCTGCAATACCGAGTCTTGAACCCACATGTTCAAGATTGCCTTTTCATTATGATTTTCTGTTACTTTCCTGTATGTAGTTTGTGTTGTTTCTTTTAATTATGACCATGTTGCTTTTACCACTTATTGTCTTTACCTGTACAGTGTCCTTGAGTGTTTTGAAAGGCGCTTGAAATAAAAATTATTATTATTATTATTATTATTATTATTATTATTATTATTATTATTATTATTTTAGAGTAGATTATTTTCATTTGCCAGTTTAGTGTCTGCACAAATTATTCTGCAGCTCCTAAACCTGGTAGAAACAAAGAATACAGGACAACTATGGCTGCAGATCAGGCCTCATCATGCACAGATTGCATTAATATTGGTGTAAGCCCATATATGCCCTTTCCAGTAAGCCCCCACATGTGATTACCATGAATTGACCACTTTATGATAAAAACTGGTTTAATGCATCTTTTCTCACCTTCAAACATAACAAAAAAAACCATTTCCAGACACAAATGGAGATCTACATTCATCCTTGGCTTCGTGTTCAGCGGAGAGAAGAACAGTCTTCTTAGTCAGGGTGGCCCAAGTCAGTTAGAGAGTAGTACCAACTACTAAAGATCATTTTATGGTAGAAAACAAGTCCAGCTCTATAGGTATTAAAGTCAAATCAAATCATTTTAATTATATAGTGACATTTTACAACACATGTCATTTCAAAGCACTTTACAGAGTCAATAAAATCATCCAGACAGATTAGTAAAAAGTTTTCATTCAAAGGAAATCCAGCCGGTTGCATTGAGCCTTTGACTAGATGCAAATGACTGCATGAGCGTGAAGCCGCAGTTTCTAATCTCCTGGTTTTCCTTGTCTTGGTTTGCCCTCATTGGACACCTGATCTGCTTCTGTTTTCTGGACACGACCAGATGGCTGTTTCACAAAAGGAGAATTTAGAAAGCCAGGGTAAGAGATAAAGCCAGGCTTAACTTAGTGTGATCAGAGCGTCTTGGCTTTGTCCGTTTCATGAAGACCAATCCAGGCTCAGGAGGTGCAACTATGTCAAGCCTAGTTGAAGTAATTCAGGTAAATGCCCACCCCCAGTTATAGAGGGATGGCATTTTTTCAGCAAAACCACTTTGCAAAACAATGTTCACCTCATATCAGATTTCAATAGCGGCATTAATAATTAACACAAACATTATTAGCATCAAAAATATTAATCTTAGACTCTGAAACAAATTTAAATAATTTGATGTAGGATATCTGACTTGCAATTAAATTATTCATGATAAATATATGAAATAACATAACATTCTTCTCATTAGCAGTTGTTGAGTAACAGATCCTTATAGTTTGTATTTTTTTTTCAGTTTTGGGGCTGGTCAGTGTTGCCAATGACTGAACAGAGAAGGTAGCAGAATTAACTAAGTCTGGCTGTTAGCCTGGTCTCGAGCAGATCTCTGCACAGAATAACTCGACATGATAATGATGTGTTACTGCTTTAGTGAAACCGAGTCAAGGCTTAAGTCGGCTATGGTTACTGCTGGTGAACCAGATATTCAGCCGGTCAGAGTTACGTTTTTTTAAAGGTTTATTGAGAGGGAATGAGTAATGGCAGGTGAGACAGGTGTTATGTTTGGAAGCCAGGACGAGGTAGAAGCTCATGTAGACAAAGAACTCTTAACAGCTTTTATTCAGAACTCGTTCAGCAGAACAGTAACATCATGTATTCCTTTTTTCCATCTCACTTATTCTCTTTTTTCTCATGCTCTACTCGTACACCTCCTAGTGGTAGACACAACAACAGGCAAGCAGGACCAGCCTTGAGCAGATGCAGGTGGAACCAGACTAAAACAGAGGATTTAATGGCTGACAGTGCAGGCAGGCAGGGGTGACCAGCAGATGCAGTAAACGATGTGGACTAGGGAACCACCAGAACGGGCAGAGCGAGCGGCTGGAACTCAGGGGGAAACAGGCAGAACTGCAGCTTGCAGGCACAGGCAACTTTCTGTAGAGAACCAAACAGAACAGTCCAGCTGGCTGAGCTCACAGGAAGTAGTACAGTCAAAGCACATCACACGAGATGAGGTCAGATCAAATGAGAAGAGACGTTCTGGCAGGGATAAGTTGGCTGAAGCAGGTATATGTAAGCAGGTGAACAGGTGACCAGAGTTGACTGATTACAGGCAGCAGGTGGAGTTGATGTGGGCTAACTGACTGGGGACTGAACTGATTGGATAGTGGCTGGTGGCTGAGGGGTGACAGGCTGATGGGAAAAGTCCAGAAGACTCCAAAGCTAAACAAACAAAAACCTAAATCATGACATGATTACACAGTTGCAGGAGGAATGTGGTAGAACATGCTGACAGCCGGGCCAGAACATCTGATCCTAAACATATACAATAGTCCAGCCTTGAAGTAACAAACGCATGGACCAGTTTTTATGCATCCCATGTATTCAGGAATCAAGCTTGCACCAGAAATATGCATACAATATTATTTAATTCAAGCTAACACATGTGGCCCTGAGTGAAACCCAACAGAATATATTAAAACTATCTTTAAAATAAAAAGGTCATTTGTGAGTTTATGTGCAAACAACGAGCAGAAAAACGCTCGGTTTGGCATCAGCCTCCCTTTGAAGGAAATTAAAAAAAAAGGTCCCTTTGAAGGAAATTAAACTGGGACAGATTCAGGGATAGAATCAGGGACAGATCAGCCTTTACATCACAGAAATGCCCCCACTCTGTGGTGTGAGGATGTGCTCCATTTAGGGTTAGGACCCATATCTGCTATTTGCTGCTGTTGAATCTCTCACACCAGTCAGATCGTCCCCATCCAGGTGGATTGATAAAATATTGCTGATAGCAATGATCACCTAAACTGGTGTTTGCCTTATTTTGTCTGCTTTCCTTTTTAAGGCGGTCTGATCTGTCAAGCAGTTCTCTCCACGTCTCCCAATCACAACGTGCACACATTCATCGCCCTGTCATCTCCGCTGGCTGGACAGTATGGAGGTTAGATGTTTCCTAGACTTTACGTGTCCAGCTCTGCTCTTCTTCACACAAACTTCTATTATTTAAAGGATAAAAAATACACAGCTGATGGTTTTGGTTTTTATTCACAGACACAGATTACCTGAAGAAGATGTTTCCTGTCCATGCAAAGAAGACGGTTTATATCTTCTGCTACAACAAAATGGGGCAAAAAATTTCTCTGTGCAGCTACTGGAATGGTGAGTTTGGAGCAGAAAGGCTGCATGACTTTCTCTGTCAACAGAGTATAAAATAAACATTATGGTTTCTCTCTGTGCAGACCCTCACCATAGAGCCGACTACCTGAGGGGCAACACCTTCCTGCCACTGATAAACGGTGAAAAATCTCACAAGTTCATGAAAGGTAGTAAAAGATGGCACCTTTATTATTTATTATTTATGTAAATGTATCCTGTTGCCAATATGATTCTGTTACAAACATTTGTGTACATATATCTAACTTTTTACCAGAATACAGACAATTTTAGTAGGCTAAATCCTCATGACAAGTCCTGAAATTGTTTAGCAAATGAACATCTGAAATCATTGTGTGCATGCCCAGCATGCTCTCAGCAGACAGCTGTGGGGCACAAATATATGGGGTGCCCCCAGGGACATATATCAAAATTAACTTCCATATACACATGTTAAATTAAACTCTTCCATATAATATAGTGAAAACCGTGCATAAACACTAGTGAAATGCTCTCACACACACTAGTGAAAACATTTACCTCTTATATAACCTACTGAAAACCGTGCACAAACACTAGTGAAAAGCTCTCACATAAACTAGTGAAAACATTTACCTCTTATATAACCTACTCAAACGTTCTCATACAAAGTAGTGAGAACTGTTCATATAAACTGGTGAAAAGCTTTACCTTTCATATACACTACTGAAAAGCTTTCATATACACTACTGAAAAGCTTTTATATACACTACTGAAAAGCTTTCATAAACACTACTGAAAAGCTCTCACACACACTACTAAAAAAGCTTTTATATACACTACTGAAAAGCTCTCACACACACTACTAAAAAAGCTTTTATATACACTACTGAAAAGCTTTTATATACACTACTGAAAAGCTTTTATATACACTACTGAAAAGCTCTCACACACTACTGAAAAAGCTTTTATATACACTACTGAAAAGCTTTTATATACACTACTGAAAAGCTTTCATATACACTACTGAAAAGCTTTTATATACACTACTGAAAAGCTTTTATATACACTACTGAAAAGCTTTCATATACACTACTGAAAAGCTTTCATATACACTACTGAAAAGCTCTCACACACTACTGAAAAAGCTTTTATATACACTACTGAAAAGCTTTTATATACACTACTGAAAAGCTTTCATATACACTACTGAAAAGCTTTTATATACACTACTGAAAAGCTTTTATATACACTACTGAAAAGCTTTCATATACACTACTGAAAAGCTTTTATATACACTACTGAAAAGCTTTTATATACACTACTGAAAAGCTTTCATATACACTACTGAAAAGCTTTCATATACACTACTGAAAAGCTTTCATACACACTGCTGAAAAGCTCTCACACACACTACTGAAAAGCTTTCATACATACTACTGAAAAGCTACGGATTTCAGTTGAAACGGAAGGCATTTCACTTGAAACGGAAGGCATTTCACTTGAAACGGAAGGTATTTCAGTGAAACAGGAAGGAATGTCACTAACCCGGAAGTTAATATAAACAGAGGTCATTCCGGTTAGCTCTGTACATTTTGTGCAATCTCCGGCCGAATTAAATTATTGATTACTGCTGAGTAGTGATGGGTCCGGCAACACCGATGCATCGGCGCATGCGTCGAGCTCATAGAGCAAAACCCGTGTCGATACGCGGGGAACGTCACGTGATCGATACAGGAACTGTTTCGAACTGACGGACGCGCCAAACTGTGTTTATAAGCAGTGTTCTGTTCCCTCTAAGCTGCGCGCGTGTGCATTCGCGCATCTGGATTCAGCACGCACATCAAAGCTATGCTGCGCAGTAAATAAAAGCCAAGCTGAACTGTTCGTTCTTTTTTTAACCATTTTACAACTCTGGTGAGATGGTGTTCCGCAGTCTTGCTCTGTGAGTGCCAGGTGCTGATCGGAGCGCACCACTGATGGGTTTGGCAGACGCCTTTATGGTTGGGCAGGTTCCGCTGTGCGTCTTTGTTCTGAGTCTTGTGTCAGAAAAAACGGCTGAACTACCTTGAGTGGGTTGTACATCACTCTGTCATATTCAGCGTTTCTGATTTGAAAACAGATGATATAAGTCAGGTAACTAAACACAGCGCCCGATCAACCATGAGTTGAACGTGAACACGAGCATGAAAAAAAGCCCGATCAATGGAACGCAAATAACGCGATTCACCATGGCAACGACAGGAAATAAGCTTGGAAATGCGCATGTCCTGCGAGTAGAATTAGAAATCTTTAAAGAAGGCATATGGACAATATTAAACCATAAGAAACAATGCCGTTGCTGCTGAAAACCGCTAGAGAAAATTAAGTAATATATAATAATAATAGTAATTGTTGAAAAAGTCAATGCATGCGCAATATGAAAGTTATGTGATGGAGAATTAAAGCTGTTTTCTCACACTTCACTAGTTCAACACAAAAGGGTGTGTGTGTGTGTGTGTGTGTGTGTGTGTGTGTGGAGGGGGGGGGGCAATCATCACTAAAAGCATTGAAAGGACATGGCAGCAAATCATGATAAAGTACAGCTTAACCAGGCAAGGTTAAGTTAAAAGTTTTATGTTTAACAGTACTCAACTAAAGCATTAATTGCCTATATTCAACATATGCAATTAATGATGGGATGGTGTGTGTTATTGAAATAACTGATATGTTCATCTTTGTGCCATTGTTCACCAATCCTTCTAAAAATGAGTTGACACTGATTGTCTTGTAGATGTTTAATCTGCCAATCTCACTTTATATTAACTACATAGGCTATATGGAATGGAAATTTAGAGCTGGAAGTGCCGAAATTTGATACAGAATAAATTATTGCTTTCATTCTGCATAGTTATTTTGTTAATCTTGTGGGTCTCTGACTATGGAACACCTTTAAAGTGTAACTGAATAACATTTCTGACAGCGCAACATACAGTTTCCTCTGAGAGGTTTTCTGTGTCTCCTACGTTATTAAAAAGCTGCCGTTGGCATAAAAATGAAGAGCAGCACAAAGAAATTGTTCAGAACTGAGAGCGTTCCTTCGTTGTCTTAGAAAAGCGATGTGCGGCTGAGGATATTGAAATAAATCATCTGACGACCCCAAATGAGCCCTAGCCAGGACCATCTTCACAAAAGCTGTCTCCCCCTACTTCAGGCATGTTATTGGGCATGTTTGTTGTTTATAAATCATGTACTAAAATGCCAATTTGTTCTTTTTACATATAACATTTGGCAACATTTGACATCGAAGTGGGCAGGCAGACCAAAAGTGCCAGCTAATGCCATCCAGGAGGTGCACAGATACTTGGCAGAGGGTCCCAAGATCCTATGATATACTGGAAAAACGAAAAGACAGTCTGTCCAAACCTCTTCCGCTTTTCATTACAATTTCTCTGAACTCCAGCATCATCTGTGCTTCATCGGGTGTTTTCTACTGCTGGACAAGTGATATCAAAAAAGCGTAACAGATTCAATATTCAATATCAAAACGTCGAAACAACTTATTTTTTTGAATAAAAATTTGTAAAAAAAAAAAAAATGCCAGTCCACAAGCATCCTCATTCACAACATTTTTACTTAGAGGTTATTACGTTATGATACAGGTTCACATTATTTATTGACTGTATAAAAAAAATCAAAGATATTTTAAATTCAAATGAAAATATGAAATAATACAATGCAACATACAATGACTTAAATTGTATTATTGTGTATACTAAGTCATCTAATCAGTGTCAGTTAACGCTGTCAACTAGGTTGCCTGTAGGGATTTTAAACGTCCAGCAGGTGTCAGTATTCAGTGACACAGTATCGGCACAGTATCAATACAGTTTGGCAACGTGTCGAAACACTTCATGACGCCTCATCGACCCAACACTACTGCTCAGCTACCCGCTGAACACCTCACAGAAGCAGGGGCATTTCTCAACTTTATTTTGGCTTCAACGGAGACCCTGTTCCGGATCCTGTCAAATGCTACAACGCTAAACCGCTATTTCAGTAGTGTATATAAAAGCTTTTCAGTAGTGTATATAAAAGCTTTTCAGTAGTGTATATAAAAGCTTTTTTAGTAGTGTGTGTGAGAGCTTTTCAGTAGTGTATATAAAAGCTTTTCAGTAGTGTATATAAAAGCTTTTTAGTAGTGTGTGTGAGAGCTTTTCAGTAGTGTATATAAAAGCTTTTTTAGTAGTGTGTGTGAGAGCTTTTCAGTAGTGTTTATGAAAGCTTTTCAGTAGTGTATATAAAAGCTTTTCAGTAGTGTATATGAAAGCTTTTCAGTAGTGTATATAAAAGCTTTTCAGTAGTGTATATAAAAGCTTTTTTAGTAGTGTGTGTGAGAGCTTTTCAGTAGTGTATATAAAAGCTTTTTTAGTAGTGTGTGTGAGAGCTTTTCAGTAGTGTATATAAAAGCTTTTCAGTAGTGTATATAAAAGCTTTTCAGTAGTGTATATGAAAGCTTTTCAGTAGTGTATATAAAAGCCTTTCAGTAGTGTATATAAAAGCTTTTCAGTAGTGTATATAAAAGCTTTTCAGTAGTGTATATAAAAGCTTTTTTAGTAGTGTGTGTGAGAGCTTTTCAGTAGTGTATATAAAAGCTTTTTTAGTAGTGTGTGTGAGAGCTTTTCAGTAGTGTTTATGAAAGCTTTTCAGTAGTGTATATAAAAGCTTTTCAGTAGTGTATATGAAAGCTTTTCAGTAGTGTATATGAAAGCTTTTCAGTAGTGTATATGAAAGGTAAAGCTTTTCACCAGTTTATATGAACAGTTCTCACTACTTTGTATGAGAACGTTTGAGTAGGTTATATAAGAGGTAAATGTTTTCACTAGTTTATGTGAGAGCTTTTCACTGGTGTTTGTGCACGGTTTTCAGTAGGTTATATAAGAGGTAAATGTTTTCACTAGTGTGTGTGAGAGCATTTCACTAGTGTTTATGCACGGTTTTCACTATATTATATGGAAGAGTTTAATTTAACATGTGTATATGGAAGTTAATTTTGATATATGTCCCTGGGGGCACCCCATACCCCATACAAATACCTCCATAGGCTTTATACACATATAATGTCTATGAACACTAAAGCTCCAAGCTTAGATTGTCCAATTGAAATACTGCAATTGCATGTTACGTTTACGTTGTGTCGTTTATGCTGATTGCAGCCATACATTATTGGTTTTCCTTGCTAGCTATCAAGACAAAAAATTAATGGTGTAGATTTTTTTTTGATGAAGGCTAAATTTAGCATTTTCCATCTTGCACAAAAATTTGAGATTAAACATTTAACACCTCACCAGCCAGTTCAACCTAGATAGGATAAAACCTGCTCTGTTAACACAGACGAATTAGTTGCTGCTAATACATGTAGAGTTTTTGTGTCCCACTTAACTTATAATGCCACACTTGCCACTGATATCTACTCCAACGACCATGACAATAGCAGTTTATCCTCATTTTCTTAGCTGCTGAATGCATCTTGTGTGTTCCTGTAATCATGGCTACCCACTATTAGCCAGACAGAAGCGGTTAAAGGTTGGATGCAGTTTAATCAGCAAGACACAATAATGAACCTGCGTGTATTTGCTTTAACAAGCATGACAGTAGTAGTTGATCCTCAGTTTCTTAACTGTTGGATGCATCTTGTATGTTCCTGTAACCAGTGGCTACAAACTATTAGCCACACAGTAGCTGTTAAAAGTTGGAAGCTCTAAGCCGCCGCTGCTTCTAGCCTCTTGTAGGGTCTTCAGGCTTCTATGTGTTTTCCATAAGAATCTAGGGACGGTTGAGTTAACACACTTAAACCAGGTCAGCTGTGGTTTGTTGGTTTCATTTAAAATATATTGATGTTTTAGAGAGGACCATAACGGCAACTGCCCATCCCAATAGTGAAAAAGGATGATTTAGCTGAGTTCAATCATGCAGCCAGTTTGCAAAATCTTGTGAAATATTTGGACTCATATGAATATTTGCATTAATTTGAAAAGCTATGAATCTGTTCATAGGTAAAACTTTTTTAAATGTTAGTGTCCCAAAAAGAGAAGAATCCACATTTTGCAGGAATAATAAAACATTATCGACAAAGAGGTTGAATCACTTGTTTAACTCCTCTAAGAACTGCTCTTTATATAAAACAACACTTTAATCTTCTCAGCATATCACATATTTTCCTCAGATTGGAGAGAAAACTTCCTGCGCATCAAGAAGATGGTGCTGATTGGAGGTCCAGATGATGGTGTCATCACTCCGTGGCAATCCAGGTTTCACCAATTTCAGAAATGTTTTACTTATTTGTCTTGTTACCTGCTAAACTGAGAGTGGGAGTTGCAGAAACCCTAAAATAAACTTAATAGATCTTCAACAACAAAATAGATAAGCAGCCACTCGTAGTTTTGTTTTACAACATGAAGTTTCTACCAAAGATAAACTCTTATAAGTATTATAAGCAGTACCTTCACATAAGGATCAACAAGTTTCACTGGGACAATCAAAACTGCTTGTTAAATGCAAAAGAGGACCATCAGCCTACCAACCGATTGTTAGTGCTCTGACATCATTGTTCCCAGGGGGCTCAGTCCATCCATCCATCCATCCATCCATGGCGTTCCCAGGCCAGCAGAGAGACATAGTCCCTCCAGCGTGTCCTGGGTCTTCCCCTGGGTCTCCTCCCGGTGGGACGTGCCCAGAACACCTCACTAGGGAGGCGTCCAGGAGGCATCCTAACCAGATGCCCGAGCCACCTCAACTGGCTCCTCTCGACGTGGAGGAGCAGCGGTTCTACTCTGAGTCCTCCCCGGATGACTGAGCTCCTCACCCTATCTCTAAGGGAGAGCCCAGACACACTACGGAGAAAACTAATTTTGGCCGGTTGTATCCGGGATCTCGTTCTTTCGGTCACGACCCAAAGCTCGTGACCATAGATGAGGGTAGGAACGTAGATCGACCGGTAAATCGAGAGCTTGGCCTTTTGGCTCAGCTCTCTCTTCACCACAACGGATCGGTACAGCGCCTGCTTCACAGCAGACGCTGCACCAATCCGCCTGTCGATCTCCCGCTCCATCTTCCCCTCATTCATGAACAAGACCCCAAGATACTAGAACTCCTCCACTAGGGGCAGCACATCCTCCCCAACCCGGAGGAGGCACTCTACCCTTTTCCGGTTCAAGACCATGGTCTCGGATTTGGAGGCACTGATTTTCATCCTGGCCGCTTTGCACTCGGCTGCGAACCGCTCCAGTGAGAGCTGTAGATCACGCCCTGATGAAACCAACATGATCACGTCATCCACGAATAGCAGAGACGCAATCCTAAGGCCACCAAAACGGATCCCCTCAACACCTTGGCTGCAACTAGAAATTCTGTCCATAAAAGTTATGAACAGAATCGGTGACAAAGGGCAACCTTGGCGGAGTCCAACTGTCACTGGAAACGAGTCCAACTTACTGCCGGCAATGCGGACCAGACTCTGACACTGGTCATACAGAGACCTGACAGCCCTTATTAAAGGGCCCGGTACTCCATACTCCCGGAGTACCCCCCACAGGATCCCTCGGGGGACACGGTCGAATGCCTTCTCCAGATCCACAAAACAAATGTAGACTGGTTGGGCAAACTCCCATGCCCCCTCCAGGATCCTGCCGAGGGTGTAGAGCTGATCCAGTGTTCCACGGCCAGGATGAAAACCACACTGCTCTTCCTGAATCCGAGATTCGACTATCCAACGGACCCTCCTTTCCAGAACCCCGGAATAGACCTTACCAGGGAGGCTTAAGAGTGTGATTCCTCTGTAGCTGGAACACACCCTCCGGTCCCCCTTTTTGAATAGGGGGACCACCACCCCAGTCTGCCAATCCAGGGGAACTGCCCCTGATGTCCACGCAATGCTGCAGAGTCGCGTTAACCAACACAGCCCCACAACATCCAGAGCCTTAAGGTACTCAGGGCGAATCTTAGACTTAGACTTAGACAACTTTATTTGTCATTTTGTATGCACAGAGTGCGTACAGAACGAAATTTCGTTTTGCATACAGCTTGAAAAGTTGCAGTAAGTAGCAGTGAATTACAGTGCAGCAGTGATTTCCTAGTAAACAATTGAAATGTAAACAATGTAACAGTGCAGGAGAAAAACGACAGTGGTAACAGAGTTCGGCAGCATTTGTAGTGCTAGATAAGGATGCAATGATGGGATGTGCAATATACGAATGTTGTACAGAGTCCATTTTTTGGCTGTTCAACAGTCTGATGGCATATGTGCAAATGTGTAAATGTGCAAATATGCAAATGTGCAAATTTGCAAATATAAGAATGTGGTACAGAGTCCATTTTTGTGGCTTCAGCAGTTCAACAGTCTGATGGCAACAGGGAAAAAGCTTTTGCAGAACCTGGTGGACCTGCAGCGGATGCTGCGGAACCTCTTCCCAGAGGGCAGCAGGGAGAACAGTCCATGGTGGGGGTGTGAGGGGTCCCTGATGTTACGGGCTCGGGACACACAGCGCTGAGATGAATCTCATCCACCCCCGGGGCTTTGCCACCGAGGAGCTTTTTAACAACCTCGGCGACCTCAGCACCAGAGATGGGAGAACCCGACCCAGAGTCCTCAGGCTCTGCTTCCGCAATGGAAGACGTGTTGGTGGGATTAAGGAGGTCTTCGAAGTATTCCGCCCACCGATGCATGACGTCCCAATTCGAGGTCAGCAGCACACCACCCCCACTTTAAACAGTGTTGGTACCGCACTGCTTCCCCCTCCTGAGATGCCGGACAGTGGACCAGAATCGCTTCAAAGTCGTACGGAAGTCTTTCTCCATGGCCTCTCTGAACTCTTCCCAAGCCCGAGTCTTTGCCTCTGCGACCAGCCGAGCCGCTTGCCGCTTCGACTGTAAGTCGACGGTACACATCAGCTGTTTCTGGAGTCCCACAGGCCAATAAAGCCTGATAGGACTCCTTCTTCAGCTTGACGGCTTCCCTCACCGCTGGTGTCCACCAGCGTGTTCGAGGGTTGCCGCCGCGACATGCACCGACAACCTTGCGGCCGCAGCTCCGACAAGCCGCCTCAACAATAGAGGCGCGGAACATGGTCCATTCAGACTCAATGTCCCCCACCTCCCTCGGGACGTGTTCAAAGCTCTCCCGGCGGTGGGAGTTAAAGCTCCGTCTCACGGGGGACTCTGCCAGACGTTCCCAAAATACGTTTGGGCCTGTCAGTTCTGACCGGCTTCCTCCCCCACCATCGGAGCCAGCTCACCATCAGGTAGTGGTCAGTGGAGAGCTCCGCCCCTCTCTTCACCCGAGTGTCCAAGACATACGGCCGCAGGTCAGATGAAACGACAACAAAGTCGATCATTGAACTACGGCCTAGGGTGTCCTGGTGCCAAGAGCACATATGGCTCAGTCATGCTTGCAATAAAAGAGCAGACAATTGGACACTGAGGCCTCCACTGCTGTTTAACGACGGGTTTTCTTCACAAAATGGCTGCCTTTACTCCACTTTCAAACCAACATTCCTCTCTGTCCAGAATGAGAACATCTTCATCCCTGAATGAGGGACTGCAGGCCTGCAGATGAGTGCAAACCACATAATCTTGGCCTAATGTGATGATGTTGCTCTTTTCTGCTGGGCCATCCTTTAGGCCAGTGGCTGCTTTGTTTCCCCGACCTACTCGGACTATTATCAGCGACTTTAGGCTTGTTCATCTATTCTGTTTACAAGGTAGAGGTAATATAGCTGTTGCTTGTTTCTCTCTCAAGAACTGGCATACAGTTCGCTCACAGTGTTTTTTTCAAGATGCCGCAGCCTTGGCACAGAATATTAATTCTCCTCAAAAGCTTCCACTGCCATGTAAAGTTAGTTTAAAAGCCATTTATGTTGAACTAAACCTGTCCCCTGAAACATGCAGTGCTGTTCATGTCTGCCAAGCGCCGTGTGTTTGCCTGCAGCACCTTTTGTCTGAAGACATGTGACACAGACTAAGTGACAGCTCATGGTTAGCAGTTAGCGTTAGCTTCCTTGAGTGTCTTTATTTATCAGCGGTTTAAACGTAGCAAAGATAATATTGTCATTTGCGGAATATGAGGTAGCAAAGCAAACTTTTGGGTTAGCAGTGTCCACCACTGAAAATACGAGCAACAGCCTTGTATGTTTAAGAAAGCCATTTTAGTGTAGAGAAACCATCGTCAAACAGTCCAATTGTCAGCCTTATACAATCAGAATCAGAATCAGACATACTTTAATAATTCCAGAAGGAAATTACTTTTGTTACATTCTCCAGATATACACACATTTTTATATATATATTTACAACATTCCACACAAAGTAATATAAATATATACATATATAAGTCAATATATATATATACATGTGTGTATATATATATATATATATATATATATATATATATATATATATATATATATATATATACATATATATATATGTATAACTATAGATCCAAGTAAAGTGATAAATCCAAGTAAAGTGACAATGCTGTTATTACAAGCATGACTGAGCCCCCTGGGAACAATAGCTGGACATCAGAGCATTAATGATTGGTTGGTAGCCTGATGGTCCTCTTTTGCATGTGAGCAACTAGTTTTGATTGCCACAGCTTAACTTGTTGATCCACCACACTAAGGTGCTGCTTATAAGGCTGAGATTACCTGAAACTCTTCAGGCTGAAGAAGTATCTCAGAGAAGAGACGAAACGTTTGAACAAAGAAGAACCCACTCAACTTCTTTTCTTTTGTTCTATCAAAGACGGTTCAGGGTTTTCAGAACCTTTGAACAAGAAATAACTGGTTCTTCCTTTCTGCACAGCCACTACGGGTTTTATGACGCCAGCGAAGATGTTGTGGAAATGAAGAACCAGGAGGTAGGTGTCAAACTGTTCTTTTCTGCAACCAGTTGATGAGTCTTTTGACTCCTTCAACTGAAATCAATATTGTGTGATAAGAAAGAATGATTTTAGGCTAAAACATCCTTTTATGCGGGACAAAATCAGAGTTTTATGAAGATTATGAGGAGCTGAGTCACCTTGGCTATGTTCCTGGAGGCTAAAGCTGGACTTTCAGTGGGTTTGTGTTGCATCAGAGAAAGGCTTCCTTTAGTAAGAAAGCTTTAATAAAAATTAACCTGGAAAACCTGTATAAATGTATCAGAGCTCAACAGCTCCACAAACAGCTCGGCTAATGTTATTAAAACCTATCAGACTCAAACAGTTTCATATTTAAACACAGGAAATGTGTTTCTGTCTTCTTCTCCTCTGACAGTTTTACAAGAACGACACGTTTGGTCTGAGGACGCTGGACACTCGCGGTGACGTGTCGGTGTGCGTTCAGTCCGGAGTGGAGCACACACACTGGCACTCCAACATCACCATGTTCACCAACTGCATAGAGAAATGGCTCATATGAAAGTTGCTCACTAAAATGTGCTAAAGTTTAAAACACGTAAGCTTTTAAATTCAGCTGGTACTAAATTAAAGACCATACTAAAGACCATAAATGCTCAACACAGAGAATGTGGTGACATCTAGTAGTAAAACTGAAGATTACAACCAAATAAACTATTTATCTTGCCTTTGTAAACTTTATGCTTTGTTTATTTTTTGCAACCTAAAATCTGCAATGATATCTAGTTCAACATTACTCCAACTTTCCTAATTAATCCTATCTTTCTGCAGACATTTATAATAATAGAAACAAAGTATTTTAACTCTCATTTCATTGCCTTTTTTAAATTTAATTTGTCAAAAGGAAAGGAAAGCGTTTCTATGATCAATACATTTTAATGCCAAATTAAAAATCTTGCATAGTACCTGAATGAATTCATGAAGTTTTCTGAATTTTATTTCATTCTGATTTTTTCTGTTTTTATTTCATTTACTAAGCACTGACCTGATAGAAGGTCTTTATTGGGTCAAAATGTATATTCTGACATAGAATGATTTGACCTAAAATTATATTTTCTAAAAAAATATGTAGGCCTTCAGTTTTATTGTATTTCATATTAATTCTTTCATTGTTTATTTTGTTTTGTACCCAGCTGGATTAAAAGACACCCTTATGATGACAAAAAATATGATTTTTAAGTTGAGTTAAATGTAAGTGCTTTCTTTTTACAGATTCTGCCAATAAAAACTTCACTCTTCTACGATTAAAGATTTTTAAAGAGAAAAATTTAGCATTATGGTATATTTAGCATTGATATCTTTTTTCAATTGAATTCAATTTTATTTATTATGTAGCACCAATTCACAACACATGTCATCCCAAGGCACTTGAGTCAAATTCAAAGTCAAATTCAATCAAATACAGATTAGTATAAAAGTTTCCTGTCTAAGGAAACCCAGTAGATTGTCACAGCTAATAGACAACAAGAAATCAACAAGAGGGATCATATTTCTCCAATTTTAGCTTCCCTTCATTGGCTTCCTGTTAAATCAAGAATAGAATTAAAAATTCTTCTTCTAACGTATAAAGCCCTTAATAATCAAGCTCCATCATATATCAGAGCTCTGATTACCCCGTATGTTCCTAACAGAGCACTTCGCTCTCAGACTGCAGGTCTGCTGGTGGTTCCTAGAGTCTCTAAATGGTAAATGGACTGGACTTATATAGCGCTTTTCCAGTCATACTGACCACTCAAGGCACTGTACATTCGTACACCAAGACATAGATTGGTAGGCAAAGTTAAGTGGAGTTAAGTGCCTTGCTGGAACCAACTCCCAGTTTTGGTCCGTGAGGCAGACACCCTGTCTACTTTTAAGACTAGGCTTAAAACTTTCCTTTTTGAAAAAGCTTCTAGTTAGAGTGGCTTAGCTTACCCTGAGCTACCTCTATAGTTATGCTGCTATAGGCTTAGGCTGCTGGAGGACATCAGGGCCTATTTTTCTCACTCTTCTGAGTTCTCCTACTGCTCTCCAATCTGCATTCTTTGTTGTTATTTCAGCTTTTAACTTTTTGTTCTCTGTCATTTTTCTCTTCATAGAAGGTACACCTGGTCTGGCGTTCTGTTAGCTGTGACATCATCAGGGGAGGCAGATCATCCTCTATTACCATCTAACATACAAAGTACTCCTGGGTCAATGTGAGCTTCTGAGCTTTCTGTGTCTCTGCTCTGTCTTCTCTAAGCCCCAGTGGGTCGAGGCAGATGAGCGTTCACACTGAGCCTGGTTCTGGTTCTGCTGGAGGTTCTCCTCCCTGTTAAAGGGGAGTTTTCCTCTCCACTGTCGCTTCATGCATGCTCAGTATGAGGGATTGCTGCAAAGCCATCAGGGGCTGAATACCTCTCTGGGGTGGCAGAGTTTGTACCTGTAATACTTTATCGGCTGGTTCTACTGTTCTTTTTATATCTCTTTTTGCAGGTGAAGAAGCAGACTGTGGATGTTGTATCACTCTCTCCTTTTTCTCTCCTCTTTATCTTTCACCTTTTCTTCTGTTTTTATCTTCTACCTTCTATTTTCAGTGTCCATTTAACATGAAATATTCCCTGCATAAATTCTAATACAGCTTCCTGCATATATAAGTCAAGGGGAGCACTATGGCGAAAGCGGTAATGCTCCACTAAAATCTGTTGGGCTCTTATTGGCATTAAGTCAACAATTCTTATTTCCACATTGGCAGACACAGAAGGTTAAGTAATAAACTAAATTCAATAACCTAACAAAAATTTACAAATAGTTCCTTCCATATATAATTATAAACCATACTGTAATTATTTTATTTTATTATTCTTACCATCCAGGAATCACATTTTCAACTTTTCATAATATCCTCTCAAGAAATTCCTTTATTTTATTTTGTTATTTATTCTGGGTCACTTTAAGGCATAAATCATTAATTTCTAACCGCTACATGACCTAAATGTGACCCAGTCTGGTTGTTGGAGGTGGTGGTGGTGGTGGGTGGGAAGCAGCTGTCTGACTGAAAATATAAATGCTTCATTTAAATGAACCTTTTGAACAAATGTTAGCCCAATCTTCAGCAGCATGTAATTCCTGCTTATTTCCTTTCATATCTCTTTATTCTCATGGAGTTGCCTCTAACATTTGTGACGGCCTGATGCAGCTCAGAGCCACACAGTGTTAAATGGGTTCATTGCAGCGTGGGTTGGATTTCTGATGAAATAATGACAGAAAAAGGATGTGGTAAAACGAACACACCCACCGTAATAAATAGGAGGGAACCTGCATGTTCTCAGAGAATGCAAGCAGTCTCTCCTCAGATCTCCTGCTCCTGTGGATCCTCCAGCAGCGACCTGTGACCGGGTGGAAATGAGGGCTCCGTGGAGCAGCAGGGTTCCCCTGGCGGTGCTGCTGCTGCTGCAGGCTGCAGGCTGCACGGATGGACACAAGCCGGTCATCATCGTTCACGGCATTTTGGACAGACCCGAGCAGTTTCAGACTCTCTCCATGTTCATTAAGAAGGTAGGTCTGTTCAGCTCCTCCGGACCAGTCCAGTCCAGACGAGCTCACTGACAGTTGTTAACATTTAGTCATAGCAGATAACGTATATTTATTTGTAAATGTTATTAATTGCACACTTTACTACTACTACTACTTTTTTTCTTAGTTCATAAGATACGAAGATAAAGTCAGTTTTCTAGTCTGACTTTCTTCTAGTCTGTTTTCCAGGTTTCTGGGTTTTTTCTAAAACTTTTCTTTGGCCTTTGGTTTCTTTATACTCATTCATTTCAGAACCAGAACAGTTTCTGTTGCATTTGTTGGTGCTTTGAAGGGAGGGCAGTGCAGTATCTATAACATTCATTTTAGCAGAATAAAGTTTAAGTGGGACGTTTAGACTTTTGTTATAAACATCTTAGGACAAACATACAATTTATTCACATTTTTATTTCTATTTATTGTATTTACAGTTTTTTAAGAAATGCAAAATCCTAGTTTCTTGCAAACAGAAGATGATGAATAGAAGGATAATGTATTTTTAGGTTCCAGATCAGGTCAGTAACTTTGATATTGACCATACTTTAAAAGCACAAAAATATAATAAAATTGACCAATAGAACTATTGATTTAGAAAGACAAACATAAACACAGACCAAAATAATAAATACAACACAATAAAATCATCATGTAATAACTTTCACTTAAATTTTGCTCAAGGTTATGGACACTGTAGGTCACAAGTTATCAGATTTCTGTTGTAACATTCACCACTTTAAATTTCCATTAAATCAAAAGAAATCTCAATAAAGCTCAGATAGATGCCAAGAAGAACGATGCAATCAAATTAAGTTTGCAAACGTCTTGAAATAAAAGCAGTAAACAGCTTAAAGTACAACTTTAGATTTTAGATGAAGTGAAAATCAGCCTTTAAACTGATTTCATTTTCAATTTGTAAGAAACAGTTTTATTTTAGGGAGAACACCTGGTAGATACATATAAGCTACAGAGTTGTCATAATTATCTGTTATTCCAGTTTTACTGACTAATGTTTTTGATGTAAAGCATTTATTTCTCTGATTTGCATCCAGGTACATCCAGGCACCAAGGTGCAGACTGTTAGTCTCTACAACAATATGGAGAGTCTGAAGCCGCTGTGGAGGCAGGTTGAAGACTTCAGGAAGGCCATCGAAGACATCATGAACAAGTCTCCTGAAGGAGTCCATCTGCTGTGTTTCTCACAAGGTGATCAAGCACAAATTTGCATTCAACTGTTAAGAATTTACCACATCCATCTTTACTTGAATATTGTAGACATCTGTAGTAATAAAAAGACTCCTGATACAGAAATTCTATTTTAACATGCTTAATCTAAAAAACAGAGGGAGGTTTACAGCTTCAGTACTAGACTCTCATACCAAAACAACGTGAGTTGGACAGATTTCGATATGTGGGGCAGAGAGCCCCGTCTCTTGGTTATGTCAGCTTGTTTAGCTGAGCAAAGACCTGCTCCAGCATGTGTCGAGTCCTGTCATGCCTTTGGAATACGTGGCACTGTGAGCCTGGCCCCACTTGTCCATTCTGCCAGAGATAACTGTCCATTTGTTTATACATGCCACAGCTGTGAAGTCCTTTGGTTTGTGGGTGACCTGCTCATTTCCCTGGTAACTGCCTTTCGCAGGCATAGCCTCTGTTATCTCATAATCCATAACAAATCTAATGTCTAGACGCAGAGAACCAGATATTGGACTATAACATAAGCACAATGGTAATCATATATAAGGCACTTCAAAACAAATTTGATTTTAAGTGCATCTTATAATTTGAAAAATACAGTAATTGTTTTCTGGACCCGAGGTGAGATAGAGAAATCTAGGAAATACAGAACTTGGTCAGGAACTAGGCGAGACAGGCAAATAACTCTGGACAGTTACTCACATTTGACTTTCAAAAATGTGGCATCATTTGCCTGAGGAGCCTCAGTATGTAAAGGCAGAGAAACAGGTGTAGGAGGTTGACTTGGTTGTTGCAGCAGCTAAGCTCACAGATGCATATGATGATCTTGATTGCCGAGGTGCTGGAAAATGACAGAGCAGACAGACAGCCAAGCCAGAATCATGGCGATTAAGGCACAGCAGATAATGCCGGACAGAAACCTCAACAAGTATGCATAACATAGGGCAGTAAAAGACTGTATGAGCTAAGAACTACCTTGTTTTTTAGAATACCCATGGGCCAACCTATTAAAATCATGTTTTGTGCAGTCCAAAGGTGGGTCAAAGTACATTCTGGTACACAAGGTACATTTAGTGAAATGGGTCACACTTGGTCAGGTGAGCGTATAGAAGTATGGGCAAACATTGATCCACAGACTGAACATACCTATGCAGCCCAGCATTACAAACACCCTCTGGGTTGTTTCATCTGAAACACCTTAACGTTTGACAGAATCTGTCAAACATTAGTCGGAGCAATCTTAATCAAGAATTTTTTATTGTGACCATGTTTTACCACGGTGAAATTACCTTTGAGGCAGACACCGGCTTAGGATACACACAAATAATATAACACACAAAAACAACAGACTTAGTATTTACAGTTTTCTTCACACATTAGAGTATGCAAGTTTGAATCAGAGTCCGAGAGATCTGATATCAGTCCCTTAGTGAGTGATAAGAGCCATGTTACATAGATTAGTCTATCCTTCATCAATTTCAAGTAATGAGGTAATTATGTAATTTTTGTGCAGTGATCTTATGGCTTCATCTACAGAAATATACAATTTGATATTCCTGAGAATGAGAGTGTGCAAATAGGCAATAACAGTATAGTGATTGTAGCATGATGGACCAAAAACTTCTCAGCAGGAGGCGATTGCCCTCACAGCTCTTGGAAAGAAGCTGTTACTAATTTTATTTGTTCTGGATTTGATGCTTCAGAAGCGTTTACCTGATGGAAGAGTGGCAAACAAAGCATTGTCTGGGTGGGTGGGATCAGTGGAGATTCGTCTGGCCCTTCTCTGGACTCGTTCTGCATAAACCAAATCCTCTACACGGTATCTCACAATCCCCTGTGCTGTCCTCACCATCCTTTCTCTGCTGCACTGCTGTCCACACACTCCACCACCTTCCCCTGTATGCAGAGAGGAGTGTGTTCAGTCCTCCTGGACCTCCTGTAATCTATTATTACCTCCTTGGTCTTACTGGTGTTCAGGATCAGGTTGTTCCTGGAGCACCACTGTGTCAGATTGCTGACCTCATCTCTGTAGCGGGTCTCATTACTGTTGATGAGACCCACTACAGTGGCGTCATCCCCAAACTTCACCACCGTGTTTGTGGGGTGGACAGCAGAACAGTCCTGGGTGAAAAGGGTGAAGAGAGCTGGGCTGAGGACACGACTCTGTGGGATGCCGGTGTTAAGGATTGGTGGGGCAGTTTTGCGTTTCTTCACCACCTGTGACAGTGGTGCAGGAGTTAAGGAGTTTGTCTTGCAATTGGTGGGTTGCTGGTTCGACCTCCCATTCAAACCATCTCTGTCGTTGTGTCCTTGGGATTTCACACGAATTGCCTGCTGGCAGTGGTCAGAGGGTTCAACAGTGTTACTTTGGCAACACTCTACGTTTCACCATGAGCTATTGCCAACACTGCATGTGATGTCATCAGCTGAGTTGTGGACAAACTTCATACACAACACCCAAATGCTTTTCTGGCAATATCTGGTGATTTTAATCATACCCACGCCCGCCGACAAGGGGGGACAAACGGGTCAGTTGTCCCGGGCCCAGGACAGAGGGGGGGCCCAAAACTGACACTCTGACTGACCATTAAAATCAGAGTGTCAGTCAGCGCGCGGCTGACTGCAGCAGCAGTCTGTGTCACGGCTCTCTGCTGCTCCCCCTCCCCTCTCATACATGGCTCAGTGGCGCCAGCCAATCAGCACGCAGGCTCAGCCTGGCCCGCCCACTCAGCTCTCTGGTGTCTCACAAACAACCGCTGCTGCTGATCAAACTCGGAGTGAGAGAGACTATAGACATCATGAGCGGAAAAACATGAAGAGGGAAAGAAGCGCCGTTTGGCTATATTTTAATACCGTAAATTAAATCAAGTTGTATGTTTTGTAAAAAGCCGGTTAAATTCAGTGGAAACACAACAAATTTATCTAAGCACGTGAAAAACCATGAGCAAGAAAACGTCGAGCGACAGAATCGGAGAGAGGAGACGAAACTTCTCTAATTGCCCCGACAGACCCACAGACTGACGTCACTGACTGAGGCGTTTCAGTCCTCCAGAGAACATCCAGGTAGATAAGTGGTCATCTTCAGCAGCAGTTCATGTTAACTTTCAAAGTAGATATTATCTATCATATGTTACTGGAGCCCACACAGAAAATGTAATTAAGACCTTGAGAGAACCCAGTACATATATCCTATTAAAAAGTGTTATTTAATATAAGGTAACAGGGGCGTGCATACATAGACACTAGGTGGTGCTAAAGCACTAGGAAGTTTGCCCTTTATCAACGAAAATGCCCTTTTGAAACTCGTTTTTCTTTTTTTTTTTAATTATTAATATTCAGGGCAGTCAAAAGTAGCCGGTCAACGGCGGCAAATCGCCGTCTATAGCAGCTCTTGCCGCGGCCTACATTTCCCCGATTATATAATGGAGCGATATTTGTGCCTTCTGGTTGAGCGCGGAGCAGACCCTGGACTGGAAGCCGTCTTCTTTTTTTTTTTTTTTTTTTTACCTCGGAGTGGCCATCGACCTTTTAGTACTATCTTTGATGTGTCAATCATACAATTTAACCAATCAAATCAACGACTGAAGGCAACATGCTAGCCAATCACAGCTGGAGAGGGGCGGGACACCGAGTCATAGCCTTCAGTCGCCCCGCAGTTCGGCTGTGCTGTGGTCACCGTTGGTGTCGGTAGAGCGGGATGGAAATTTGGTCTGATTACCAAACAATTACAAGAAGTGACAACAAAGCAGAGAGCGAGCTGGAAGGAGCGCTATTAATTTCTGTTGGAAATGTCAGCACTCAAGTCTAAACTGGAGTAAACATTCACGCTAGGAGGGTTAGCTAGGACAGCTAGCAGGGTGAGCTAGGACAGCTAGGAGCCCAAGGAGCAGAATCAAGCACTAAAGCTGCCAAACTGAAGAGACTTGAGTTACTTGCAGGTAGAAGGGAACTCTGCTTTGTTCTGCTCCTTGTTCTCATAGCTGCTGTAATTACAGAACCTGTTCTAGTCAGAATTGTTACTTTAGTCAGTGTTCAGCCTTACACCAGCGCTCATGTTTATTAGCGTGTAGCTTATGCTGGACTTTTGAGTTAAGACACAGCGCTACAGGTTACCCTAAGTCACTGTTAGTCCAAAGGCCAAATCTCAAACTCTCTCATGTTAAAAGCACAGAACTATTAAACACATAAGAACATACCATTAGCACACAACTGAGCTGAAGCAAAGAAAAAAAACTTGCGCATATGGGCTCCAAACAAAATGTACAATCAGACAACCAAATAACACACAAGATCTCTTTAATAATCAGGATATTTCACCCAGAAAAAATAAATTATAAATAGCTTCCCAACATGAGTTGTAAATCTACCTTAATATAAACTTAATTTCTCTCAGTATAGCTCAATTAAACATTTCTCTTACACGCAGTCATGAAATATTTTTAAGTAGAACTCAACCCCTCTTGGGCGTTTACATTGACCAAACACTTGATTAACCATTAGTCTTTTCTTGTTTTATTATAACAATCAATATTATTCATTATAACTATTATTCATTGATGATGTCAGATCGACAGATTCAACTTATTTAAAAAATAAATAATGACTATTTTGATATATTTTGTTAGTAATTCTTTCTAAAAGCCCAACAAATGTTATGAAAAGCTTCGGAAATTTTTTACAATCTGCCCATAAGCTATTTTTTTCCAGCTCAATGTGTTCAAAAGCCCAATTGGTTGGAAACCTGCCTAATTTGGCAACACCGACTACGCTATTGCTATTTGTTTGTTCGTTACAGTAGTCACAGAGCCACTGTTTAGTCTGAAGTATATATATATATATATATAGATATATAGATATATATCTATATATAAGTGCACCCTCCTACCTGATAGTGTGTAGCCTGCTACTGTAAAAAAGTTTGACTGCCCTGAATATTATTAAGATTTTACTGAGGTCGGTTTTGAAATGATCTTTTGAAAACCTGAGCCATTAAAAACCACTGAAACAATGCCCCGAAATGAGCCACCTCCTTGCGCACGCTAAAAAGTGCCCTCCCACCCCCTCCTGAGCACCTGCCCCCTAAAATGTCTGTGCACGCCACAGTAAGGTAACATTAGATAATCCTTTATTTATCCCACGACGGGGAAATTTATAGGATTAAAACAACAGGCAGGTGCACACAACACAGGCAAAATTACATAAGGATTGAAAGATATAAGAAGTGGATTAGGAAAACATAACATAACATTATTATTATTATAATAATCATTATTATTATAATAAAACATTATTATTTTATAATAAAATAAAAATCACAAAACCCAAAAGGTCAACAGTTTCATGATACATCAAGCTTAGGGACTGGCTAATATACAGCAGAAAAAAAAGAAAGAAAAGAAATATATATATATACAGCAGGTCAAAAAAGGCCATATTTTGGCTGCAGTGCTTGCTGTTCTCTTATGAAGAAAAGATCAACTAGTGCACTAAACTCAATAGATGGGTTAAAAATATCCAGTATAAAATACAGAGATTTCCAGGGCATGAAGTACACCGTTAAGTTGACTTTTTTTAGGTGTGTGTTTGTGCGTGTGTGTGTGTGTGTGTGTGTGTGTGTGTGTGTGTGTGTGTGTGTGTGTGTGTGTGTGGTGGCGGCAGGTGTAGAGGGGGGGCCAAAAAGACTGTGTTGTCCCGGCCCTAGCAAAGCTGTCAGCTGGCCTGATCATGCCTCACTCTGTGCTACACTTCCAATTTGTCACCTGCTCTACTAGAGAAAATAAAAGTCTGGTTTTGTTTTATACAAAAGGCCAGTATTCATACTTCTCTAAGGCAAGACCTGCTCTTGGCAAATCAGATCAGAATCTGTCTTTTCTCTCCTCAGAATATAAGCCTCTTTTTCAAAGGCAACCTGTCGTACAGAGAACTGCGATAACATGGTCACATGAAGCCGAAGAAGCCCTAAAGGGTTGTTTTGAAGCAACAGACTGGGATGCACTGTGCCAGCCACATGGAGGGGACATCAATGCCATGACTTAGTGTGACAACTGTGAAGCTGTCTACAAGAAGGGACAGAGCAGATTGTACTTCCTGGGGAAGCTTAGGTCCTTCAGGGTTTGCAGCAAGATGCTGCAGAACTTCTAAACGTCTGTTGTTGAGAGTATAATCTCCTCTGCCATCATCTGTTGGGGTGGCAGCATCTAAGCAACTGACTTAAAGAAACTCAACAAGCTGATAAAGAGGGCCGGCTCTATTCTGGGGACCTTTCTAGTACCTCTGGAGATGACTTTGCAAAGAAGGATTCTCCATAAAATGAAGAACATTAAGATAAGATAAGATAGGCTTTATTGATCTCACAGTGGAGAAATTCACTTGTCACACATCGGCTTAATAAACAAAAAAAGGTTCCAAAAGGAGGAAAAGGTGCATAAGGTATAAGGCATATACAGTGTGTCCACATGTATACAGCGTATCAAAAAAATAAAAAATAAAATATATTAGATATTTAGGATGACTTATGTACACTCAGGTGACTTATATACAAATGGAATAATGTACATTAAGTGGTACCATGTAAAGAACAACAGTGAGGTAGTGAGATAACTATACAGCTGAAGTCGCTTATTAAACAGGATTATTTAACAGTATTATTGCACAGTCTATTAAATAGAATTGCACAGTAGTTATTGCAGTTATAGTGCAGCATTGTAAAGTCTGATAGCAGCAGGGATGAATGACCTGCGGTAGCGCTCCTTTTTACAGACAGGATGTCTAAGTCTGTCACTAAAGGAGCTGCTCAGCTCCTCTACAGTCTGGTGCAGGGCAAGGCAAGGCAAATTTATTTATATAGCACAATTCAGTACAGAGACAATGCAAAGTGCTTTGCATGATTAAAATATAGGAAGATAAAACAGAATAAAAGCAAGTAGGAATAAAATGTAGAACAAAAAAGAACATTAAAAACAGTAAAACAGTTTAACTAGACAGTCAAAGGCAATCCTAAACAAATGTGTTTTTAATCTTGATTTAAAAGAACTCAGGCTTTCTGCACTTTTACAGTTTTCTGGAAGTTTGTTCCAGATCAGTGGAGCATAGGAACTAAATGCTGCTTCTCCATGTCTGGTTCTGGTTCTGGTTCTGGTTCTGCAGAGCAGGCTGGAGGGTTGATACACTGATAACAAGTCTGTGATGTATTTAGGTGCTAAGCCATTCAGGGATTTATAAACTAACAGAAATATTTTAAAGTCTATTCTCTGAGATACAGGGAGCCAGTGTAAGGACTTCAGAACTGGGGTGATGTTCTCTACTTTCTTGATCTTAGTGAGGACGCGGGCAGCAGCGTTCTGGATCAGCTGCAGCTGTCTGATCCTCTTTTTAGGCAGGCCTGCGAAAACACCGTTGCAGTGATCAGTTCTACTAAAGAGAAACGCATGGATTAGTTTTTCCAGATCCTTCTGAGACATCAGTCCTTTAATCCTGGAAATGTTCCTCATGTGATAGAAAGCCGACCTTATAATTGTCTTTAGATGCTTTTGGAGGTTCAGGTCTGATCAGTGGTTCCTAGCTGAAGCAGCTGAAGCTGTCAGCTAACTTTTGATCTCTCCTCTATTGGTCCAAATATTATTACTTCTGTTTTGTTTTTATTTAATTGAAGAAAATCTTGGCACATCCAGGCATTGATTTCTTCTAGGCATTTACTCAGTGCCTGAACTGGTTCATAGTCACCTGGTGACATGGTGATGTAGAGCTGTGTGTCATCTGCATAGTTATGGTAGCTGATGTTGTTGTTTTTTATTATCTGAGCTAGAGGGAGCATGTAGATATTGAAGAGGAGGGGACCCAGAATGGACCCTTGGGGAACCCCACATGTGATTTTTGTCATCTCTGATGTAAAGTTACCTATTGACACTAAAAGTCCTTTAAGTAGGATTTAAACCAGTGGAGTGCTGTACCAGAGAGGCCGACCCAGTTTTCCAGACGGTCTAACAGAATGGAGTGATCGACAGTATCAATGCTGCACTGAGGTCCAACAGAACCAGCACAGTGGTTCTTCCACAGTCTGTATTTATATGGACGTCATTAAACACCTTGATAAGGGCGGTCTCTGTACTGTGGTGAGCACAGAAGCCAGACTGGAAAACGTCAAAGCGGTTGGTCGTTGTTAAGAAGGTGTTTAATTGTTGAAACACATCTTTTTCAATAATCTAACTGATAAAGGGGAGGTTTGAGATGGGCCTGTAGTTCTGGACTAGTAGTTTGTCTAAATTGTTCTTTTTCAGCAGTGGTTTGATAATTGCTGTTTTTAGGGACTGGGGGAAAACACCTGACAGAAGGGACGTGTTTATTATCTGAGTCAACTCAGACACTATGACAGGTAAAACTTTTTTAAAGAAAGCTGTAGGGAGAACATCAAGGCAGCTTGAGGAGGAACTTAACTGCTGAATGATCTCCTCTAAGCTTTTGTAGTTTATTTGGCTGAATTGGAACATTTTGTCAGAAAAAGTTCCAGCTGAATACAGTTTTGGTTCTGATGTTTATATGGAAGTACAAACTGATCCTCTAATATTTAGGATTTTCTCAGTAAAGAAGTTAGCAAATTCATTGCAGGACCTGGTGGAGTGGAGTTCGGAAGTCACGGACACAGGAGGATTTGTTAGCCTGTCAACTGTGGAAAATAAGACACGAGCATTATTAATGTTTTTCTTGATGATCTCAGAGAAGAAAGATTCTCTTGCATTTTTCAATTGTAAGTTATATCTGTAAAGTCTCTCTTTATAGATGTCGTAGTGAACCTGGAGTCTGTTCTTTCTCCACCTGGGTTCAGCTTTTCGACATTCCCTTTTTTCACCTCTAACTGCTGGAGCATTTCTCCAAGGAGATTTTTTCTTCCCGGAAAGAACTTTCACTTTAACCTTTAACTGGAGCAATGCAGTCAATAATATCTGAGACTTTAGAATGAAAGTTATCTACTAGCTTATCTACTGAGTTGCAGCCCAAGGTTGAAGTATCAGAGTAAGCTTGAATAAAAGTTTCTGTGGCATTGTCCTTAAAGGTGCGTTTTCTTATGATGTCCCTTTGGCTAAATGAGTCACTGGAAATTATGCTTTCAAAGGTAACAGAAAAATGATCAGATAGGGCAACATCAGTTACATTGACCTTAGATATAAGGTCAATGGGGGTGAGAGGTGTTGTCCATGATGGATGTGAGCTTGGACAACACCCTCTTCTCTGCCACTTCCTCCACCGAGTCCAGAGAGCAGCCCAGGACAGAAGTGGCCTTCCTCACCTTTCTGTCCCGCTCTGCGCTGCCTGGAGCCCAGCAGACGACAGCGTAGAGGAGGGCTGAGGCCACCACAGAGTCATAGAAGGTTTTAAGCAGGGGCCTGCTCACTCCAAAAGACCTCAGCCTCCTCAGGAAGTGGAGGCGGCTCTGGCCCTCTGGCGTCTCTGGCGGCTCTGGCCCTTCTTGTATAAATACCCAGGTATTTGAAACTCTCCACAGTTTCTATGTCCTGCCCCTGGATGTTCATGGGGGAGTGAGGTGGGGGTCTTCTCCTGACGTCGATCATCATCTCCTTGGTCTTACTGGTGTTTAGACACAGATGGTTCTTCTCACACCAGTCCACAAAGTTCATGATGACCGACTGGTACTCCAGCTCGTTCCCCTCAGACACACAGCCCACAATGGCCGAGTCATCAGAGAACTTCTGAAGATGGCAGCTCTCTGTATTGTAGGTGAAGTCCGAGGTGTAGAGGGTGAAAAGAAACGGAGACAGGACGGTGCCCTGGGGGGCCCCGGTGCAGCAGACTGCAGCACCGGGATAACTGTCGATTATAAACAACCATGAGCATCCTCTTCATCAGACTGTTGTACAACAACAGTCTCTTCAGTCAGAGGCTTCTCCAGATCTGCTGTAAGACAGACCGGTACAGGAGATCCTTCCTGCCTTCAGCCATCAGCATCTACAACAACTCCTTAAAGCAACCCCATAACATATAAAATAAGCATTTCATTTCCCTTTGGGAAATCATGACACATGATTTGATGAAACAACTGCAGGAAAAAATTTAAATCTTCATCCTGCAGTATCCTCAGGAAGCCAGGTGCCTCCCTTACGGTGCTGTAGTCCAATGATCTGTCTGAGATGATGGTTCTCACACCAGGTTCTCAAAGACATTGCCCATGATCCTGCTCTTAGAATTCCATCTTGTGGTTGATGCTGTTAAGAATTATGTTAACAGGGAAACAGCAGATAACTCATGGAGGCCAAGGACTTCACAGATGTGGCATGCATAAACAAATGGACAGTTATCTCCGGGCAGAATGAACACGTGGATATCCCTGGAGCCAGGCTAACAGTGACACGTATCCCTAAAGACAACATAGGAAGAATCAACTAATCCTGGAGCAGGTCTTTGCTGATCCATATAAGCTGAAATAACTGAGAGTTTGGCACTCTCTCACTTCTGGGCTTCACGTTTAGGTGACCAGGTGAAAAAATTGGAAATCCCACTCAAGTCAGAGAAAAAAAAAGATCATTGCTGGGATATGAGAAGTTGCCTGCTGCATGAATAAAACCGGCTGGTGTGCAGGACAATGCAAACTAGAACAATTTAGAACGGGCCTGCCATGTGCTGTGTACCGTCCTAACCATAAGAGTTAACGGTTAGGACTCAGATTCCTATGTTCTTCACAGCCCCTGCAGTGGGCATCAAAAGGTGCCATGCTAAGCCAATGGAGCATGTCCCTGACCTCTAGGAGCCTCTGGCCACCAGAGTTCCGTTGTCATGGAAACTCACTCACAACTGAAGCCCTCTATCTAATTCATCATTACATTTATCATGTGGGGGACTGATTGGATTATGTGATTTTGCTGTCTCTAGAGCATTTCTGCAGCACGTAGCAGGGTTAAAAAGGGTTTAAAAATTGATATTTGACACCTGATAACTTGGAGATGCTTTAACCGATGTGGGCCAGATTTATTGTGGAGCTTTCTCTGTAAAGGCAGTACAAACCTGGGTAAGCAGGAGTTGGTAGGACCTTCCTAGGACTACTTCCGGTTAGCAACATGCTAACCATTAGCCGCTAACATGGTTGTGTTCAGTATCACTGGGTGTTGGTACTCTGTTAGTTTGGTTCAAATCCTCTACTGGAAAGTGCCTCAAACAGGGAGAAAATACTAAAAGTCAACAAAGGTCAGCAAAGACCATGGGTCAGATCGGCCTCCTCTAGTAACACAGCCTCACCAAATCTGGAGCCAGAACTCAACATTGGACCAAAACTGTGTGTAGTGCCATTTCCCACAGGTGGGATGCATAAACATGCATATGTGTGTAATACATAGGCCACAGACAGGACTAAACATATAGCCCATTCATTCCTATGGGATTTTTAGGCTGGGTTTTTCACTAATTACGTCGCCATGGTAGCTCAAAATGGCATGTAGTACAAAAAGCACACTTCACGGGAGACCGAGACGCACATTTTGATATATACATTGTGGGGATAAAAAATTATAACCTTGAACCTCCCAGACTAGTTTGTGGACCACTGCCATCTTACACAAAAGACAGACATGCTGACCACCAGGCTAACCAGTGCACATAAAAGGTAATATGTCTGTGTGAGCATAAGTGTGTATGTGTCTCATTGTGAACCAATAGCAAAACCTTCCCTCGGACTACACCCCATATCTCCGGAACCGTAAAGGCTAAAGACGCAATCTTTAGTGCGTTTAATTCGGAACGGATAGGGAAACAAGACTAACTATCTCTTCTTGTAGGAAACATTTTAATAAAGGCGCAAAAAAAATGAAATAAAGGGGAATTTTTACGAAAATGCCCAAAGGCCCTAAAGGGTCCCAACCAAATCGTTATAACTAAAAAAGTATGAGATGTCAAAATAATTCTTTCTCCCGCAGTATCAGCAGGCTTTGGAGAACAACGGTGGTTATTTTTAATAAATGGCCATTTATGTTTTGTACAAAAATCAGTGTGGCGACAATGCAAAAACATGTGTCGTTTGTGATTTTAGGTGTGATTTTTGAAGACAGCTCCATAGAAAATGAATGGAGAGCGTTTGAACTTTTTGGCGCTCTGGGGTGATTTGCGAAAAATCTATAAATCCCACACCAAGGAGGGTTACATTTTCTGAATCCAGGTAAAATTACATACGTTTTGGTGTATAATTTGTCTACGTAGAGTGCAAATTGAGCAAGTAAGCTGAAGTTATTTGGAGTTGTGAAATCTTTGAAAACATTAGAGTGGCCCACTCTAGCTGTTTGAGAATTCCGTCATTGACTCCCATTATAAAGAATGAGTCCGCTCAAGTTTGGACATGAACTTTGAGGAGTAACTGTAAAAAACAAACATAAAATATATCCACATCCCGTTTTCATTTCTGAATAGATCAAGGATATATCTACAAACTGTAAGTTAAACGGTATTTGTAGGGGAAAGTATGACGACACAGTAAGCGTTGAAAATAGTCATTTCGAGGCTTTTTCTCTACCTGACTCCATTCATTCCTAGGGAATTTTTGGGCGTGGTTTTTCGCTAATTACGTCGCCATGGTAACTCAGAAACCCCAATAAAAGTAATAGCACACATCTCACGATCGAGCCGCACGTTTGATACTTATATTGTGAGGGTGCACGCTACGGTTCAGGCCACATTAATCGTGAAATAATAAAGAATAATAATAAAGAGACGCGTTTAGAGGTGCATAGTAATAGGTGCCTCTATGCATTTGCATGGGAGGCAGTGCATTGCTTCCTCTTGCAATTGCAATGGCAGGCCCCAATAATTAGCATTTTTGTACACCTCCCATACCTTTGGCTTCACACCAGCCCTCTCTCCTCTCAAACATTGAAAACGCTATTCAGTCTCCAAAATTGCATCGGCAATGGAGCCAGCCATTATAGACAAGATCGGAACAGATTCAAAGAACCGTTATTGCATGTTATATTTTCCATTTATCTATCTCAGCACAAGCACTGAGTCTGTTTGGAAACATCAGTGGTTTCATCTGCTTGGATTGCCACACATCTAGCCGATTTAATCTCCTCCACGATACATTCCCTGATGACAGATGCCATGCAATCCAGCAGCTCATTCTACAACGTCTTTGACGTGCCCTGAAAGACCGTGTCTGTTCTTAGGTCCTCCTCAAACACCTCATCCAGCAATGCCACAAAATCTATCAATCCACGAAAAATCCCAGGGTTGCTGGACTCCACACTTTCATCCTTGCCTCGCAAGAAAGATGGAGCATATCAGTGACACTTGTCTTTGTCCACGTGGCCTCCATGTTGGCATCAGGGGTAGCAGAAAGGGGCATTAGCCATTTCACGCCCTGCTAGCCATCTTGTTCGCTCATACCAGCTCAGAAGAAATACACAACTGTAGGCTTTAACCACTTTAGTAGACACCTACTTGAAATTTAAATGTGGTCTTGGTGTTCCTGATGCTTTCATATCCAGTTTATAAAACTCCCTTCTAGGACTCAATGGTAGTTCTCTCAAAGAGACAATGGAGCTGCAGTTGCAGGCCAGGTCCAATTTGAACTCCCACAATGGACGTTTGGAGGATGCTCCTGCACCCCCCTGGTTAATGTGCAGGACATTGGCATGTTCTTGGTGACATAAATAACAATTTATTCAACTTCTGCTTATGTGTCCCAGTTTTAAACAACATACATGCACTGAAAAAGAACAGAGAACCAAAAGAGCAAAGGTGATCATCAAACAAGCTTCATGCTGCCATCCGTGCATCAATTCACAATAATTCAGCAGATGTGAGAACCTTGAATCTTCCTTAAGATTTGTTTTTTTTGCTTGTGTAGTAACTATTTCTCAATAAAAACTACCAAACTTAAGATTGATCAAACTTAAGGCAAATGGAACTCAAATTATCATTAGATGCACCATGGGTTTGAGGATTATGCAGTACAAAAGTCTAAATTCAAATCCTTCTGGTGGTTTTATTCCAAGTTTGCAGGTAAACAACAAGGTTTAGGCACAGTCCTACCTGCTGCCTCCTGTATGAAAGACACACTGGTAAAATAATAAATAAAAATACAGAACCACCCATGTGCATCCTGGTCTTCCCAGAGTCAAAGTATTGTTATGAATCAAATTTATTCTACTATATTGAAAAAAAAACCAAATTCAAATAAATGACTTAATGTAGTGTGAAGTGCTTTGGAGTCTTCCGACTTGATAAAGTGCTATACAAAAACA
The DNA here is from genome assembly GCA_037039145.1 of Fundulus diaphanus. Lineage (NCBI taxonomy): Eukaryota > Metazoa > Chordata > Actinopteri > Cyprinodontiformes > Fundulidae > Fundulus > Fundulus diaphanus. The sequence continues at coordinate 52,187,443 of CM073130.1, read as the reverse complement.
GGCCATTTACCATAAAATAAACCCACAAATAAACCCTAAAGATAAATCAATTAGTTAACTAATAAACTAAATTCAAAAACCTAACAAAAATGTACAAATAGTTCCCTCCATATATAATTATGATCCATATTGTAATTATTTTTATTTAATTTCATTTTTCTTACCATCCAGGAATCACATTTTTAACTTTTCATAATATCCTCTCAAGAAATTGCTTTATTTTATTTTGCTATTTTTTCAAGCCGTAAATCGTTCATGTCTAACCGCCACATGAACGAAATTTGACACGGTCTGATTGTTGGGGGGGAAGAAGCAGCTGTCTGACTGAAAGTGAAAATTATTCATTTAAATGAACCTTTTGAACAAAGATTAGCCCAATCTTCAGCAGCATGTAATTCTTGCTTATTTCCTTTCATATCTCTTCATTCTCATGGAGTTGCCTCTAACATTTGTGTTGGCCTGATGCAGCTCAGAGCCACACAGTGTTAAATGGGTTCATTGCAGCGTGGGTTGGATTTCTGATGAAATAATGACAGAAAAAGGATGTGGTAAAATGAACACACCCACCATAATAAATAGGAGGGAACCTGCATGTTCTCAGAGAATGCAAGCGGTCTCTCCTCAGATCTCCTGCTCCTGTGGATCCTCCAGCAGCGACCTGTGACCGGGTGGAAATGAGGGCTCCGTGGAGCAGCAGGGTTCCCCTGGCGGTGCTGCTGCTGCTGCAGGCTGCAGGCTGCACGGATGGACACAAGCCGGTCATCATCGTTCACGGCATTTTGGACGGACCCAAGCAGTTTGAGACTCTCTCCATGTTCATTAAGAAGGTAGGTCTGTTCAGCTCCTCCGGACCAGTCCAGTCCAGACGAGCTCACTGACAGTTGTTAACATTTAGTCATAGCAGATAACGTATATTTATTTGTAAACGTTATTAATTACACACTTTACTGCAGCATTTTGAAAATGAAAAAGACGTTTAACTACTTTTTTTATCTTAGTTCATAAGATACGAAGCAAAAGTCAGTTTTCTAGTCTGACTTTCATCTAGTCTTTAAATTTGTCTCGATCTGCAGTTTTCCAGGATTCTGTTTTTTTTCTAAAACTTTTCTTTGGCCTTTGGTTTCTTTATGCTCATTCATTTCAGAACCAGAACAGTTTCTGTTGCATTTGTTGTTGCTTTGAAGGGAAAGCAGTGCAGTATCTATAACATTCATTTTAGCAGAATAAAGTTTAAGTGGGACGTTTAGACTTTTGTTATAATCATCTTAGGACAAACACACAATTTATTTAAGTTTTTATTTTTATTTTATTTATTTATTTATTTATTGTATTTACAGTTTTTTTAAGAAATGCAAAATCCTAAAGGTGAGACCGTTTGGAGAAAAAAAAGATTTTAGCTACATCAAAATTGTCAGAGGAGTTTCTTGCAAACAGAAGTTGATGAATAGAAGGATAATTTATTTTTAGGTTCCAGATTAGGTCAGTAACTTTGCTACTGACCATAGTTTAAAAGCACAAAAATATAATAAGATTGACCAATATAACTATTGATTTAGAAAGAGAAACATAAACACAGACCAAAATAATAAGTAAAATACAAAAAATCATCATGTAATAAAGAAATAAAGCTCAACTAATGGCTCATTTCCAGAAATTTAAATTAACCAGCACTTGTTTTCCTTGAAATTTATCAGAATAGTGTTGTGGTTTAAAGCTGTTCAACTGAGCCAGAAGAGAGACCTGAATGTCGTTGGCAAAGCTGTGAAAAGAAAAGTTCTGCCTCCTAAAGACATGCCCCAGAGACTAAATACAAAAAACAAAAAAATCAGTGAACCCAGTATAGATCCCTGTAGCACTCCAGATTGAGGAGGGTCTATAAAAGAGTAACAAACCAAACTTCAGCAGTGAAATACATTTTAAAGCATGATGAATCTGTGATTTGTAAACTTTCACTTAAATTTTGCTCAAGGTTATGGACACTGCAGGCCACAAGTTATCAGATTTTTGTTGGTAATCGAAAGAAATCTCAATAAAGATCAGATAGATGCCAAGAAGAACGATGCAATCAAATTAAGTTTGCAAACGTCTTGAAATAAAAGCAGTAAACAGCTTAAAGTACAACTTTAGATTTTAGATGAAGTGAAAATCAGCCTTTAAACCGATTGATTTCTGTTCCCCTCTCATTTTCAATTTGTAAGAAACAGTTTTATTTTAGGGAGAACACCTGGTAGATACATATAAGCTACAGAGTTGTCAGAATTATCTGTTATTCCAGTTTTACTGACTAATGTTTTTGATCTAAAGCATTTATTTCTGATTTGCATCCAGGTACATCCAGGCACCAAGGTGCAGACTGTTAGTCTCTACAACAATATGGAGAGTCTGAAGCCGCTGTGGAGGCAGGTTGAAGACTTCAGGAAGGCCATCGAAGACATCATGAACAAGTCTCCTGAAGGAGTCCATCTGCTGTGTTTCTCACAAGGTGATCAAGCACAAATTTGCATTCAACTGTTAAGAATTTAGCACATCTAGTTACGGTTCTTTGCCTGAATATTGTAGACATCTGTAGTAATTAAAAGCCTCTTGATCCAGAAACTCTATTTTAACACGTTTAATCTGAAAAGCAGAGGGAGGTTTACAGCTTCAGTACTGGACTCTCATACCAAAACAATGTGAGTTGTTCAGATTTCCATATGCGGGGCAGAGAGCCTCGTCTCTTGGTTACGTCAGCTTGTTTAGCTGAGCAAAGACCTGCTCCAGCATGTGTCGAGTCCTGTCATGCCTTTGGAATACGTGGCACTGTGAGCCTGGCCCCACTTGTCCATTCTGCCAGAGATAACTGTCCATTTGTTTATACAAGCCACAGCTGTGAAGTCCTTTGGTTTGTGGGTGACCTGCTCATTTCCCTGGTAACTGCCTTTCGCAGCCACAGCCTCTGTTATCTCATAATCCGTAACAAATCTAATGTCCAAACCTAGAGAACCAGATATTCAAACCTGACACAGTTTTGCATTCTAAAAACTTTATTATTACTCATAAGCCTTGATACAGGAGTATCAAGTCTTATGATATTCTACAGATACCTCTGCAGAAGTGTGGAGATGTTGAGAGCAAATAGGCAGACAGACTAAGGCTTGGCAAGCTTTGTGAAAATAGTTCCTGGATCATTGTGAAAATGGTCCAGGTCGTGTCCAGAAAACAATTACCGTATTTTTTGGCCCATAAGGCGCACCGGAATACAAGGTGCACTAAATATTCTTCCCAAGTGGGTAATATCACTCTGCACCTGCACGTACACAGCTCTTTATCCGTCTCTGCTGGGAGGACAGAGTAGCTGGACGACTCTGCCCTGTTTCTAACATAAGGCCAAAATAAACATAACTTTTATATTGAATTAACTTACTAGGTTTATTGTTGCTAGCGCGTACTCTGGGTGCAGGCTTCCTTACATGAATGCACTTCTAGTTTAGACATTAACAGTCAGGCAGTCTTGTAGACAGCTCAGGGGTCCTATCAGGTAGAGACACAGTGTACAGTAACACTCCGAATATCCATTGAACGGAGCGGCTTTGTTGCCAACCAAAGTCGTACTTACACATTTTAACCGATTTTTGAGCACATTGTACCACATAAAATCGGTCAGTAAGCACAACAGTGATCATATACTGTATAAGGCGCATCATCAATTTTTGAGAAAATACAAGGATTTTAAGTGCACTTTATAGCCTGAAAAATACGATAGTTGTTTTCTGGACCCAATGTGAGACAGAGAAATCCTCACACTTGACTTTCAAAAATCTGGCATCATTTGCCTGATGAGCCTCAGTATGTAAAGGCAGAGAAACAGGTGTAGGAGGTTGACTTGGTTGCTGCAGCAGGTAAGCTCACAGATGCATATGATGATCTTGATTGCCGAGGTGCTGGAAAATGACAGAGCAGACAGACAGCCAAGCCAGAATCATGGCGATTAAGGCACAGCAGATAATGCCGGACAGAAACCTCAACAAGTATGCATAACATAGGGCAGTAAAAGACCGTATGAGCTAAGAACTACCTTGTTTTTTAGAATTACCCATGGGCCAACCTATTAAAATCATGTTTTGTGCAGTCCAAAGGTGGGTCAAAGTACATTCTGGTACACAAGGTACATTTAGTGAAATGGGTCACACTTGGTCAGGTGAGCGTATAGAAGTATGGGCAAACATTGATCCACAGACTGAACATACCTATGCAGCCCAGCATTACAAACGCAAATATTTGACCCACAATCCATAGGGTGTTTCATCTGAAAACCATGCATTAAATTTCAGAACCTGTCAAACATTAAGGTTCCTCTTTCAGGGTTAGAGTAGATTATTTTCACTTGCCAGTTTAGTTTCTGCACAAATGATTCTGCAGCTCCTAGAAGCTCCTAGCTCCTAGAAACAAAGGAAACAGGACGACTATGGCGGCAGATCAAGCCTCATCATGCACAGATTGCGTTAGTGTAGGCCTATATATCCCTTTTCCCTTAAGATCCCATAAATTAGCATGACCTGACCACTTTATTGTAAAAAACACTGTAACACTGTATACGTCTCTTCTCACCTTCAAACATAAAAAACATTTCCAGACACAAATGGAGATCTACATTCATCCATGGCTTCATGTTCAGTGGAGAGGGAGTACGGTCTTCTTAGTAGGGGTGGCCCAAGTCAGTTACACAGTAGTACCAACTACTAAAGATAATTTTATGGATAGAGAACAAGTCCAGCCCTTAAGGACAAATTAAGGTCCACGTGGACACCCTAATGTCAGATCTCAGAATGAAGTACACCTGATTAATCAGAACCACAAGAGACCCCCTTATTTATGGGAGGTATGAGGTTTTATTCAGCCTGGTTCAGGATCAAAGACATTTTGGTTCCCTGACATTTGAAACATATCGGTTCATTGTTTCAGAAAAACCAACACAGAAACCAGTTCCTTTATTGCTCATGGTGCAGAAAAGCCAAGGAGTTGACTGAACACTCTGTCAAGTCAGAGCAATCTGAATCAAGAACAAGAATCTTTTATTGTGACCATGTTTTACCACGGTGAAATTACCTTTGAGGCAGACACCGGCTTAGGATACACACAAATAATATGACACACATACACAACAGACTTAGTATTTATAGTTTTCTTCACACATTAGAGTATGCAAGTTTGTATCAGAGTCTGAGAGATCTGATATCAGTCCCTTAGCAAGTGATATGAGCCATGGTACATAGATTAGTGCCTTCATTAATTTCAAGTAATGAGGTTATTATGTAATTTTTGTGCAGTGATCTTGAGGCTTCATTTACAGAAATGTGCAATTTGAAATTCTTGAGAATTAGAGTGTGCAAATAGGCAATATCAGTACAGTGATTGTATCATGATGCACCACAAACTTCTCAGCAGGAGGCAATTGCCCTCACAGCTCTTGGAAAGAGGCTAATCCTGAGTTTGTTCGTTGTGGATTTGATGCTTCTGAAGTGTTTACCTGATAAAGAGGGCCAGCTCTATTCTGGGGACCTTTCTAGTACCTCTAGAGATGACTTAGCAAAGAAGGATTCTCCATAAAATGAAGAACATTTTAAACAACCATGAGCATCCTCTTCATCAGACTGTTGAACAACAACAGTCTCTTCAGTCAGAGGCTTCTCCAGATCTGCTGTAAGACAGACCGGTACAGGAGATCCTTCCTGCCAGCAGTCATCAGCATCTACAACAACTCCTTAAAGCAATCCCATAACATCTAAAACATTTATAAAATAAAAAGCCACACATTTGTGAGTTTATTTGCAAACAATGCACAGGAAAACGCTCGGTTTGGCGTCAGCCACAAAAAAAAAGTCCCTTTGAAGGTAATGAATCAGGGACAGTTCAGCCTCTACATCACAGAAATGCCCCCACCCCGTGGTGTGAGGATGAGCTCCATTTAGGGTTAGGACCCATATCTGCTATTTGCTGCTGTTGAATCTCTCACACAAGTCAGATCGTCCCCATCCAGGTGGATTGATAAAATATTGCTGATAGCAATGATCACCTAAACTGATGTTTGCCTTATTTTGTCTGCTTTCCTTTTTAAGGCGGTCTGATCTGTCGAGCAGTTCTCTCCACGTCTCCCAATCACAACGTGCACACATTCATCTCCCTGTCATCTCCACTGGCTGGACAGTATGGAGGTTAGATGTTTCCTAGTCTTTACGTGTCCAGATCTGCTCTTCTTCACACAAACTTCTATTATTTGAAGGATAATAAATACAAGGCTGATGGTTTTGGTCTTTCTTCACAGACACAGATTACCTGAAGAAGGTGTTTCCTGACCATGCAAAGAAGATGGTTTATATATTCTGCTACAACAAAATGGGGCAAAAAATTTCAATTTGTGACTACTGGAATGGTGAGTTTGGAGTAGAAAGGCTGCATGACTTTCTCTGTCAACAGAGTATAAAACAAAGATTATGGATTCTCTCTGTGCAGACCCTCACCATAGAGCCGACTACCTGAGGGGCAACACCTTCCTGCCACTGATAAACGGTGAAGAATCTCACAAGTTCATGAAAGGTAGTAAAAGATGGCACCTTTATTATTAATTAGTTATGTAATTGTATCCTGTCCTCACAACATAGGCAAACAGTCTTGTGGACCTAGCTACCTTACAGTGCCAGGACAGTTTTCCTGTTTCTTTAATACAACTGCCTTTATTTAATTAAAGTCAGGGTCTGTCTACATTCTGACCCTAACTTATGGTCATGAGGTCTGGATCGTGACAAAAAGAACAATATCCTGGATACAAGCGGCGGAAATTAGTTTCTTCTGGATGGTGGCCAGGCTCAACCTTAGAGATAGGAGAGGAGCTCAAAGTAGAGCTGCCGCTTCTCCGCAGCAAAAGGAGTCGATTGACATCTGTTCAGGATGGCTCGGGCACCTCCCTTTGAAGGTTTTCCTTGCACGTCCCGCTCGAGGCAGACCCTGGGATAGACCCAGAACTTACTGGAACGTCTATATATTTTGTCATAGATGGAATCCCTATGAATGAGTGTACATGCTGCCCAGAGATAACTGACCCGTCCCTTTGTCCATATCTATGTAAGTCACATCTGTGATGTACAGTGTCTATGAATAACCGCTTATTTTACCAATAACTACTTTCAACAGCCCCACCAACCAGCAGCTTTATATAATATCTAACATAGTTTAATCAGCAAGACACAATAATGAGCCTGTGTGTATCTGCTTTAACAACCATTACAATACCATCCTCAGTTTCTTAACATTTGGATGCATCTTGTATGTTCCTGTAATCATGGCTACCCACTATTAGCCACACAGTAGCTGTTAAAGATTGGAAGCTCTAAACTGACACTGCTGCTGGCCTCTTATAGGGTCTTCAGGCTTCTATGTGTTTTCCATAAGAATCTAGAGACGGTTGAGTTAACACACTTAAACCAGGTCAGCTGTGGTTTGTTGGTTTCATTTAAAGTATATTGACTGCTACTACCCATCCCAATACTGAAACAGGATGATTTAGCTGAGTACAATCATGCAGCCAGTTTACAAAATGTAATATTTGGAAGGATGAGAATATTTGCATTAATTTAAAGAGCTATGAATCTGTTTTTGTTAATGGATTGATAAGAAACAGATAAAAAACATTCTAAATGTCAGTGTCCCAAAAAGAGAAGAATCCCCATTTTGCAGGAATAATAAAACATCATCGACAAAGAGGTTGAATCACCTGTTTAACTCCTCTAAGAACTGCTCTTTATATAAAACAAAACTTTAATCTTATCAGCATCTGAACATCCTCTCCTCAGATTGGAGAGAAAACTTCCTGCGCATCAAGAAGATGGTGCTGATTGGAGGTCCAGATGATGGTGTCATCACTCCGTGGCAATCCAGGTTTCACCAATTTCAGAAATGTTTTACTTATTTGTCTCATTACCTGCTAAACTGAGAGGATGAGCTGTCATGTTAGGCACCCAGGAGGACCAGCCTACTTTTGTTAGAATTTAGTTACATGATGTCTTGTGCATCAAAGAGCTTTATGAGCATTAACTGGGGGGATATTAAATAGATCTTCAACAATAAAATAGAGAAAAAATGTCTTGTGTTATAACATGCAGTTTCTAGCAAAGATGCTCAGGGTTTTCAGAACCCAAAAAGTGATTGGTTCCTGTTTTCTGCACAGCCACTACGGGTTTTATAACGCCAGCGAAGACGTTGTAGAAATGAGGAACCAGGAGGTAGGTGTCAAACTGTTGTTTTCTGCAACCAGTTGATGTGTCTTTTTACTACTTCAACTGAAATCAATATGGTGTGATAAGAAATAATGATTTTAGGCTAAAATATCCTTTTATGTGGGAAGAAATCAGAGTTTCATGGAGGTAATGAGGTGCTAGGTCACCATGGGCACTTTCAGTGGGTTTGTGTTGCATCAGTCAGAGAAAGGCTTCCTTTAGTAAGAAAGCTGTAATAGAACCAAACTGGAAAACCTGTATAAATGTATCAGAGCTCAACAGCTCCATAAACAGCTCAGATAATGTTATTAAAGCCTATCAGACTCAACATTTTCCTATTTAAACTCAGGAAATGTGTTTCTGTCTTCTTCTCCTCTGACAGTTTTACAAGCGCGACACGTTTGGTCTGAGGACGCTGGACGCTCGCGGTGACGTGTCGGTGTGCGTTCAGTCCGGAGTGGAGCACACACACTGGCACTCCAACATCACCGTGTTCACCAACTGCATAGAGAAATGGCTCATATGAAAGTGGCTGAACATACACTAAAATGTTGTAAAGTTTAAAACACGTAAGCTTTTAAATTCAGCTGGTACTAAAATAAAGTAAACACCATACTAAAGACCATAAATGCTCAATGAATGTGGTGACATCTAGTGGTAAAACTGAAGAATACAACCAAATAAATGATTTTCTTTCTTTCCCCTAAATTCAGGAAACACTTAAATAGATGTTCAGTTTAACTATTGATCTGTAGGACTTTAATCTCCTTTTTTGTATTTCTACTGAGTCAAATGACAACAACAATAGATATTTTTGTATTTTATTTTTTGTTCATGAGGATAATGAAATCTTTTGTGAAGGGAGAAAAATCTTAAGTACCTTTTTAAGTCAGTTGCTTTGTTGTTAATTTTTATTCTGCAGACAGTTATACTAATCAGAAAAAGCATCTTGTATGTTTTTTTTCTAGATATTGTGTTAGTGCAATTTTCTCACAACTACTGCTACTACTTTCTTTACTTATAAAGCACTTTAAAACAACCATGGCTGCACATATTCAAGTTGTGCCCATAAAAAATATGAAAAAAGATCAAACATTTAAAACATAAAACAAGAAAAAAAAAACAAGAACGGACGGTTAAAATGGTGCAACCAATAAAACAATAAAACTGAAAAAAAGCAAAAAGTGTTATGCTGTGTTGAAAGCCAAGGAATAACAATGCATTTTTAATACAGTTTAAAAGTGAACAGTGAAGGAGCTCATCTGATTTTGAGGTGTAGATCATTCCATAGACTTGGGGCAGGAATACTAAAAGTACTGTCCCCTCTGAGCTTCCAGAAGCAGCTGTTCTGGAGGCACCAAGGCCTAACCTGAGGCATCGAGCAGGAGAGTAAGGTGGGAGAAGTTAAAGCTATAGCTGGTAATCCTGTTCAGAAACACCTTTTGTAATACTGGTTAAAATAGTCCTTCCATCCTGAAAGTAGTAAATACAATATATTTATTCACAAAAACAAGGTTTAAAAAAATGTTTTCTGTGGGAGCTGCAGGCCTATAAAAACTCTAACCAATTCATGCCCTTCAGAACGAGTTTTGGTCCTGCTCTCACCCCCCTCTGTCCCTCAAGGTCCGGGGGTATCACCTTAACCATTGGTTGTCGCACATGCCAATGATTCTCACGTGCTCACGCCAGTGTCCGTGGTCTGTCTTTTCCAGTTTGCTGGCTGTGCAATTCTAGTGTTTATGTATATGGTTAGATTAGTGACTAGGTTAGCAGTTAGCTTAACGGTTAGCTGTTTATTGTAGCTCCAATGCTCTCACCGTAGACTTTGAACATGACTGAAAGTTGCATGACACGAACCATGTTCATGTTTATAAGGAGAAGAGGAAGGCCTCAGTAGAAAGAAATAAGACCAGAGTGAATTTGGGAGTTTTTTAAGATGTGATCCCCCTGAAGTGTGGAAGAGCGAGGTATTCAAAAAGGGACTCCCCTCTCTTAAAGCTGACCCTAGCTTTAAGAGAGGTAACATGGGGCAAGACCATGTAAACTTTAAAATGCACAGGTAGCCAGTGGAGGGAAGCCAGAGTGAGCTCCCTCTTATGAACTCCAGTTGGAAGCCTGGCTGCAGCATTCTGGACCAAGTGGTCACGTTTCAGCGAGGACTGGCTGACTCCAAGATAAAGCCAATTACAGTAGTCAAGTCAGGTTGGAATGAAGGCAAAACCTGTTTTTTCACGTTTTGGTTTAAAAAGAATGGGCTTTACCTTTGCCAATAAGATGATAAAAACTGGACTTTACCACTGCTTCAACCTGGTAATCTAATTTAAAATCACCGTCAATTTTAAAACCCAAGTTAGGAACTGTCTGCATTAAATATGGTGTCATGGATCCCAAATCACTTGGACGCTACTGGGACTAAAAACCATTACCCGTCACTGTATTTTTTTTCTCCAATTAAAATTAAACAAGTTCAAGGCCATCCAGGCATTGATGTCTTTAAGACACAGCAAAAGCAGTTTCACTGAGAGGGGTTCCTTTTTTAATGGCATATATATATATATATATATATCTGTCATCAGCATAACAATGAAAAATGATCCCATGTTTCCTGAGTATTGAACCCAGAGGGATTAGACCAAAGGAAAAAGCAAGTGACCTAAGATTGAGCCCTGGGGAACCCCATGAGACAGAGCAGCAGAGGAAGATTCATAAGCTGCTATCCTAACACAAATAGTTTATTTAATTTCTCACAAGAAAACTCAACCTTTTAGATAATGAATACATTTTTTATGCTGAATAAGAAATTACCTGACATAATTGATACAGTTTTGTATATTTTATTTGGTCTTTTTCTAATTATTTGTGTTTTTATTTTAATTTACTAAGTAATGAAGTAATAAAATATCTTTATTTTGTCAGAATATAGATTCTGATATAAAGTGATTTGACCTAAAATTATATTTTATAAAATCATTTTTAGTATTATAGTGTTTTATATTAATCCTTTAATTGTTTATTTTGTAAGCAATTGTATTAAAATACTCCCTGATGGTGATGAAAGTTTTAAATTTTGAAGTTAGTACTTTAAAAAAGATGTAATTACTTTGTTGTCTTGGATTCATCTGATAAAAACTTTAGACTTCTGGGATTAAAGATTCTTAAAGAGAAAATGTAGCATTTTCATTTGTTTAGCATCAATGTTTTATGACAAATTTTGTAATTTGACTTTTTTATGAAGCATTAAAATCAGTTTTTAAAGTTGCAGTTATCTGGGATTAAAAAGCATTGGTCCAGGAAAAAAATCCTATGTTTCCAGGGGCCTCATGTATGAAGCATACATACGTACAAAAAAACTGTGTCGCAGTGTTTAACTCACAATTCGGGATGTAGAAAAAATTACATAGCGTGAAATTGTGCGAAAATCCACACAAACGTTTTCAATTGACAATAACAAACAAACAAACAAATCTCTAAAACTCACATAAATATACTGAAATATAACGCAGTTTTATTTAACTCAAGGATCACCAACTGAATCACATTTAGCCTCATACAATCTCAACAAATTATAGAAACAACCTGAATCAGATGTAAACTCTAAATATTCATCTTTTTTTGTCATGGGTTGGTGTAAATGAGATCAGTCTGTGTGCTGAGTGTCATGATTTTGGCACTGTTGCCTGGTCTTATTTCTCTTATCACACACCTGCTTAGCTCCGCCTATTTCTCATAACCACAGATCTGTTCCACCTGCTCCCACTAGTATATAACCAGCTTTTAAACCAGACAGCAGTCCCAGTTTATTTCATACTTGCGATCGACTTATTCCAGCGTTCTTTTCTCTGACAATCTGTTCCTGACCTGTTCTGCCCTCCAACCTCTGAGTTGGCCTGTTCCTACCTGATCCGTTTGCCTGACCTGTCTTTAGACGCCCGCCCAACCTGATTATCTGCCTGATCCTTGTTTGTCCGTGTACCGAATCCTGAACTGTGACCTGACTGCGATCTGGATTATCCATTGGCACTTCACCGGCTCTCTGACCTTCTGGTTCAGAGAGCCTATGTCTCCGACCTCGGCTTTGGATTTACCCACTGGATTTTCCTGCTGTCTGTTTTTGTCTACACGGTTCTGACCTTCTGCCTGTCCACCGATCATTGCTTGCTCTCCATCTCGGACTCCCGGAGCTTCACAACGCGACGCGTCTTGTTGGCAGCTCGCCAGCTGGAATCTCCTCCCGTCCCCGGACCAGCACTGGACATAAGGACCAGCGGTTCCAGCTGCTAACACAGACGCCGCCCGCTCCGTTCCGATTCTCAATAAACTGTTTGTCGCCTTGAATACTGGGTCCTTCTGTTCTGTGCTTGACACTGAGGAGTGTTAAATTATTTAAGGGACCTGGATAGTTTCAGATCAACAGATTAATTCCTATTGTCGAAGAAGAAAATGCAATGATGTCAGTGTAAAGCTTTCAAAGAATAAATATCCTGTCAAAACATCACGTAGATCTTTTATGTTGTTATCTTACCAATTGGTTCAGGTCTTTTGTTTGATTTTCGTGATTATTCCATAATCAAAGGGTGGACTATAGTGGGAAATTTTCTACTCTACTTCTAAATTTAAACCTTATGCAAAATATGTCGTCACCTTTAACAGAATGGCATGTATAGTTTACAGCCTGTGTTTACAGAAGTGTAAGGTTAATCAGAGTTCAGTTTCTCAATGTGTGGCTACATGATCGTAAAGTATTATCAGAACTTTATCACCTCCGTGTGTGTCAAAGTGTGGGGAATGTTATATGTCACATGAGGCTCTTTATAGGCCCGTTTACACTACACTTTTTTAACCGAGCCGAGACCAGTCCGAGCTCGGTAACCGAGATAACTCTTGTGTGTAAACGGTCAGCAGACTGAACCAGACCGCGCTAACCATAACCGGACCGCGCTAACTGCAGACCAGCTCTTGGGTAGGTCTCGGCCTGGTTCTATTTTATCCCGGTTTCTGATAACGAAGAGCGCATGAGCAGACCGCGTCATGCCCTTACAGTCAGCTGACTGTCAGCGGGTTTTCCGGCGTGTCTGGCTGCACGTCCTGATTCACACTCCATTCAGACAAATTTCAGACATTCCTAATAATACTAGCTTCCTTACCGTGCCACACGGTTTCCAGAGATGATTCTGCTTAGCAGCGCAATGAACCTCAGCGTCTGTCGTTGTTTCCTGCATCTGTAAATCCTTATTAGACGTTCGTTTGTCTCATCCACTTCCCAAAAAGCCAACTTTCTCAAGTAAATTCACCAATGGTTGCCTTCTTCCCCTGACTCTCTGCAAACACCGAAATATCACAATATCAAGCATAACTTCCTGAATGTTACGGGCGCAGCTGTTTTTTTTTTTTGCTGCTTCCACCTTCAATCCCAGAGAGCGGTAGTACCGCAGATCGCCACTAGGGGGCGAGGAGCAACCAAGGAACAGAGATAAGCTTTGTGTGTAAACGGGTCGGCTTGTCTTGGATAACTGAACCAAGCTCGGACTGGTCTCGGCATGGCTCGGTTTTTAGATGTAGTGTAAACGGGCCTTATTTGTTCATCACAGAGGCTCCTCGTGTTTGTGTATATCTGTTCCCTATAAAGACACAGTTTTGCCTTTGGGGAACAATGCATCTTGAATGCTGTTTTGCTTTCAATAAAGACCAGTCTCTGCCTTGAAAGAGTGTCTTGCTGTTTGATAATCATTTATTAACTTCAGTTACCACCAGCCATCCAAGGTCTGTTTACTCTGAATGAGGATAGTAGCAGAAGAACATTGGATTTTAAACATCCATCTGCCAGAACCACACTTAAACAAATTACTATTTCTGTTGCTGCTGTAATACATTGGGACTTACAGGAACAAGACGTTAAAGAGTGTGTCAAGCATTTCCCTATTTAAATTTAAGTATAAGAAAAAATATGAAAATGTATGTAATGGAATGTTAAAGTATCTAGAATGTATAATTATATTTGTCAAACCCATGCTCAGGGCATGATGGGCCATATTTAGTTTATTATGAACTGAGAAGGGAGTAGGGTTCATGAGACGTGTTCTTCAACCTATTCCTGTTCTTACATGGTGTGACATGTTTTTGTATACAGCTTAGACCTTGTTTTGTGTAATATTAATTTAAATGTATTACAAATAATTTTTTTTAGCCTGTTAGTCCTACATTTAGGCAGGGCGTACTTGTGTCGCAAAGGGAGAAGCTGGAATTTACCAGCCATGGGGCGTCTCTGATCCCCAAGCATGGAGCAGTGAGGTAATTCTTGTAAATACCTGCAATTTTGCTACACACTCTTACAATACCCTGCAGTCTATTATTGTTTCTGAGGGAGAGGGAGCCAAAACAACAAATAAAGGAAAAGGTAAGGATGGATGGTATAAAACAAGACTAAAACATCCATATAAAAGTGGCCTGAATATCCTCTGACGTACACTGCCTCAGATTCCGTGAAGCTCCAATCTTTGGTGTTTTTATCGTGACAGTGTTTTTATCTGGCTTATCTGTACCCTAGATCAGGGGTTCCCAAAGTTTTTTAGCCGCGCACCCCCTTCCGTGTCCCAACCGGGTTGACGCACCCCCAATCTTCCAAAAAAATTAAAAATAAGCCTCTGGTTTCCTTCTTTCTGTCTGAATACGCGCTAAAACTGCATCTTTAAAATGAACTGCACCTGTCTGAATCACAATGAAAAGTATTACAGCTCTGTGCGTGAACATAGTCAAGAAACCGCATCTACCCCCCCCAGCAGCAGCGGTAACGGCAGCGGTGTGGGTGTGTCATGCGCATCAGTGCTTGTCACCAGTGGCGCCTCCAGAAACCTGTCATGGGGGGGGGGGGGGAGCAGATGGAGTCATTTAAAAGCTTGGGGTGGCACACTGAAACTAAAAGCCATAATTTCAGGATTTTATTCTACTGTTGTACTAACGCTGCCTGTAGAAAACTATTTTAAAGACTGAATTAAATGCCTAATAACATCTGTTGGTTTATTGTTTGATTTTTTATGTTACTAATGATCTAATATGCTTAGATCAATGACAGCACAGTTAACATTTTGAGTTGCACAACAATTCCTTGTTATTGTGTAATTTTTGTTAGGAATTAGGTGTACATTTATTCATTTATTGAAAAACAAAACAATCACTAGGGGAAAGTAGATACTGGCAGTTATAATAAAAGTGTGATAGAAGGTCAAGAAGAGCGGCTGCCTTGCTGACTGTGCATAATCGGATTAAATGCTAAATTTATGCTACTACAATTTACACTGGCTAGTGGGGTGGCCAGGACATGGCATGTGGGGGCCATGGCCGCCCATGGCCACCCCCTGGTGGCGCCACTGCTTGTCACCGGTTCATTCACGGCAGCATGGGCAGCAGCGCTGTTTGTAGGTGCTGCGTGATCGATAGAGAGACAATCACTCAATTTAATCTCGTAAATAAAACTTTCGGCCCGAATTAAATTTCTCCTCTGCTGATGTTAACGACGTGAAGTCAGGAGAGAGAAAGAGACATTTTGTGATTCCCCCTCGTTTTCTTCTCCCAGATACGTTGCAATTCTCTCCTCTGTTGCCTTCAATTCCTCTCTCTCTCTTTTGGTTCCTTCATGACTAACTTTGACCTTAGATGTCTCACCTGCATGACAGATTACCTGGTTTCAGCCAATTGAACATATTTGTTAGAATGATTGAAGCAGAGACCACAAGCCATGTGCGCATATACAGCACAATGCAGATATTTCATCTTAAAATGAAACGTAGAAGAAGATTTCTTCAACATAAATACATTTTTGTGTGAATACTGTATTGTTCCGTTATGACACCCAAGCACCAGACCGAGGTTTTGCTGCTAACACTTTATTTTAGGATAAACAGAACAGGTCAGCTTTCACAGAGTACACCGTCAGTTCCCCGAACCACCTCTCCTCCCCCCGGAAGCCACACATTTCTTCCGGTATAAACCCAAAACAGCCTAACTTAAAGAAACAGTAAGTGCAACAGCACTTAGCAACAGGCCAGCTGACAGCTTGGCTAGGGCCCGGGACAACACAGTCTTTTTGGCCCCCCCTCTACAACTGCCGCCATCACACACACACACACACACACACACACACACACACACACACACACACACACACACACACACACACACGCACACACACACACACACACACACACCAAAAAAAATTCAACTTAAATGTATACTTTCATGCCCTGGAAATCTCTGTATTTTATATTGGATATTTGAGCGCGCACTGACTGACACTCTGACCATTTTAATGGTCAGTCAGAGTGTCAGTTTTGGCCCCCCCCTCTGTCCTGGGCCCGGGACAATTGACCCGTTTGCCCCCCCCCCCCGTCAGCAGGCGTGCTAAGCTGGACCCCCAGCTAGTCCTTACTACTGTCCACAGTGATGCCTGACTATAACTGAATAAGTTGACAGAACTTTACATAAAACATTCAGCCTGTAACAGCTTCTCTCTGGGTACTCTGGCTCCCTCCCACATTGGGTCAATTGGTTACTCTAAATTAGGTGTGAGTGTATATATGGGTGTCCTGTGTTTCTCAGTGATGAACTGGCAACCTGTCCAGGGTGTACCCCACCTCCTGCTCATTGACCGCTGGAGATAGGCACCAGTCCCCCCTACACCCTGTACAGATAAGTGAATATAGAAAGTGGATGGATGCTACTTGTAGTCCAGAGATGATGTTTGTACTCACAATATCTTTATGTATCATTGTTCACAGCTGAATACTTGTTCTTTTGCCTTTTGATTGCAGTTTCCTGGACAAATTGTCTCTGCAAAATGTGCCTGTGCTGCCCTGGTCCCAAAATACATAAATCTGCACAGTTGCATTCATTTTTGGTCTCCTGACTTGGACAGCAATAATATAAAGGACAGAGTGACCTCCACCGCCGGCCCCAACATGACCACAGGTCTCAGTCATTGAGGAGGTAGTACTTTGAGGATGCCGTTGATGGTTGGAGGATGCTCCTGCACCTGCCTGGCCAGTGTGAAGGACACTGGAACATTCTTGGCGACATACAGAACGATCCAATCAACCTCTGCATTCTCTCCGAACATGTCCCAGTGTTAAACAAGCAATATACATGCCTTTTTCCTTAATAAAGTATTAGTTCATCTTTTATAAAGTATTTCACATCCACTGGCTGTACAGAAGGGTATTATACACGAATCCAGAGTTTTACTCATCTTCATGTTGACAAACCTGTATTGTAACATCAGTTACTATGAACAAAGTCGTTTGGACGTTGTCATGTCATTAAATACCATTTACACAGAATAAAGGGGGATGGCGATTAGTAGCTCAGGGCACAGCAAACTTTCTAGCTCATCAGCTTCCAAAGAACAAAGGTGACGCTCAAATAGGTTTTATGCTGCCATCCATGCATCAATTCATGATAATTCAGCAGATTTGATTATGTTCAATTTTCCTTAAGATCCTTGTTAAAAAATAAACCAATAAAGATAAACAAATTGGTTAACTAACAAAGTAAATTCAAAAACCTAACTAAAATGACAAAATACATGCTTCAAAAATATATTCATAATACAAACTGTAATTATTATAATTACATTTTTCTTACCATCCACAAGTCATGTTTTTTATTTTTCACAATTTCCTCTCAAAAAATGATTGTATTTCATTTAATGATTTATTATGCGTCACTTTAAGCTGGAAATCGTTCATGTCTAACCGCTACATGAACAAAATTGTGATGCGGTCTGGTTGTTGGGGGGGAAGAAGCAGCTGTCTGACTGAAAGTGAAAATGATTCATTTAAATTAACCTTTTGAACAAAGATTAGCCCAATCTTCAGCAGCACGTCATTGTTGCTTATTTCCTTTCATATCTCTTTATTCTCATGGAGTTGCCTCTAACATTTGTGATGGCCTGATGAACTCAGATTCACACAGTGGGTTGGTTCATCGCAGCGTGGGATGGATTTCTGATGAAATAATGACAGAAGAAGGATGTGGTAAAATGAACACACCCACCGTAATAAATAGGAGGGAACCTGCATGTTCTCAGAGAATGCAAGCAGTCTCTCCTCAGATCTCCTGCTCCTGTGGATCCTCCAGCAGTGACCTGTGACCGGGTGGAAATGAGGGCTCCGTGGAGCAGCAGGGTTCCCCTGGCGGTGCTGCTGCTGCTGCAGGCTGCAGGCTGCACGGATGGACACAAGCCGGTCATCATCGTTCACGGCATTTTGGACGGACCCAAGCAGTTTGAGACTCTCTCCACGTTGATTAAGGCGGTAGGTCTGTTCAGCTCCTCTGGACCAGTCCAGTCCAGACGAGCTCACTGACAGTTTTTAATCCAAATCATTGACAAGTACACAGTTAGCTATAACCATCGGCTATACTAATTTGTAAAATCATATTGTTAACTAGGCTACAATGCACAAGACATTTATATAATTTTTCTTTCATTCATAAGATATGGTGCAAAACTCAGTTTTCTAGTCTGACTTTATTCTAATCTTTGCAATTTGTCCCAGTCAGCAGTTTTCAGGTTTCTGTGGTTTTTCTAAAACTTTTCTTTTGCCTTTGGTTTCTTTTCACTCATTCATTTTAAAACACAAACAGTTTCTGTTGTATTTGTTGGTGCTTTGAAGGGAAGACAGTGCGGCATCTATAACAAGCATCTATAACAAACATCTCGGAACAAAAACTCAATTTAAATATTCTTTCTTTTTAGAAGAAGAAGAAAATAAATGCAAAATCCTAAAGGGCAATCTGGAAGACGGAAAATAAGATTTTTGTCCGAAAAAGTAATTCTCAGAGATGTTTTTTGCATATAGAAGATAACGAATTGAAGGATAATTCATGTTTAGATCCCAGATCAGGTCAGTCACTTTGTCAATAATGGTTTTCTTTTTAAAGCACAAAACATTTATTTTTAAAAATTAATTTAGCCAGACAAACATAAACACAGATTTAAAAAAATAAATAAAATGTAAAAAAAATCACCATGTAAGAAATAAATAAAGCTCAAGCACTCATGGCTCTTTTCCAGACATTTAAATGAATCTATAGCTTGACGTCTGCCAACATGTGGGCCGTTTCTCAATTCACGAGAACGTGAGTACGGACTCGCGTTCTCGTCAAGTCCGGTCTTGGCGAGAACACAGGAAGATCGGACTTGACAAGAACGCGAGCACGCAGCACGTATGGTGTATTGGAACAGAAGCGTACTTGTGACGTCATGAGACGCACAGTTCTTTAGCATTTCTTTGACATTCAAAACTATTTATATACTAAACCACAATAAATCTTATTGAAAAATTTTTTAAAACAACATTTTTAATTTCTAAAAAGCCTAAAAATTATCTTGCCGCGGTGCATTCTGGGAAAGCGGTCAGTCTGAAGAACGCACAAGTCTGCTCTGATGCATGCTCGATAAAGAGGGCGGGGCGAGAACAACATCCGGGGATGTGGTGCGTTCTCGGCAATCGGAACAGTGCTCGGGCTGAGGCTGATGACGTGTCACAAGCACACGAGACCGCTCAAGAACGCATTTTGAGAAACGGCCGTGGATTTAAGTGTTTCCACAACTATGGGGCAGCCACACCTTAACCTTTGGATCCCAGAGGTGGAGAAACTAGTCGGTTGTTTTTGGTGGGAAGAAACTGTTGTAGATTTTTCTTTATCAAAAAGAAAGAGAACATTACTCAGTAAATCAAAGAAAGATGCATCTTTGCCTTTGCAAATTTATTCAAAAGCATAGAGCATTTAAATGTCTCTGCCCCCGATGCAGTCAGGAAACAGAGCAAAAACAAAAAGACACAATACATGTTCATACACACTGTTTATCAAGGAGCACTTTTAAGGAGTATATTTCATCCAAGCGGCATTTTTCCACCAGGACATAGGAGTTACATACAGCTGATACAATCTAGTCCTTATCTAACAACTCCTCACTTGCCTACTGAGCTGCGTCTTGGTGTATGAATGTGTGTGCGTCAGTGAGAGTGAATGTGGCTATAGTGTACAGTGCTTTGGGTGGTCAGTATGACTGGAAAAGCGCTGTATAAGTTCAGTCCATTTACATTTACATTTCACTTCCCTTGGTTGAGAAAACACAATAGTAAATCACTTCGTAACCACGTGAACTTCTTTCACACGGGAAAATGCAGCTGCTCCTATACAACATATGATCAGAGTTACACGCATCAATTAACCTTTCCACAATAATACCAACAGTAAGACTACATCACAGTAGTCCAGATGAAGATCTGATAAAAGCAGGAGTAACCTTCTTCAGATCATTTTAAAGGCAGTGATTCTTAGTTGGAAAAAGTCTAGATTTTATACCATCATTAATCTGTTTGACTAACTTCAGAGAGCCACCAGAATAACACCCAGAGTTCTCACAACATTTGAATAACGAAGAGCCAGGAAACAAAAAACATTCACCTAAGGAGAAGATCAGTGTTCCCAAACCCAATGACCCAGGCCGTGTTTTCACAGAGTGAAAAACAGCAAAGAACCCAGTTTAAACCCTTGGGGGACTCCAAAGTGAAGAGGGTCTACAGAGGAGAAACAAACCAAACTCCAGCTGATGAGAAACGATTTAAAGAATAATGAATCATTCTGTATGTAGCGTTAAGGCTATGAGAGGAAATCTTTACCAGCAGGTACAAGATATCTGCATCCAGCATAATCAGCCTGAGCAGGAGATGACAAAGTTTTTTTTATTTTCTATAATAAACCTGTTAAGCGCAATACTGTGTTCAGGCTTGAATACCAGGTTCTCTTATTTACTGAGAGTTACAGTTAAAAATTACATCCGCCATTTTTAATTCCTACTAAATCCTCAAAAAATCTCAATGAAGCCCAGAGAGAGAATGCAATGAAGTTCAGTTTGCAAAATTCAAGAAATAAAGAGTGAAAAGTTTAAGGCACAACTTTAGATTTTAGATGAAGTTAAAATCCCCATGGGACTTTAAACCCATTGATTTCTGTTCCTGTCTGATTTTCAGTTTGTCACAATGAGTTTTATTTTAGAGAGAGCAACTCGAAGCACCTGAAGGCTGAGACCACTCAACTACAAACCTGCCAGATTAATCTGTAATTAGTTTTACTGACTCATATTTTTGGTTTATTTCTGATTCATGTTCTTTTACTGATTTGCATCCAGGCACATCCAGACACCGAGGTGCATACCATTAGTCTCTACAACGACATGGAGAGTCTGGTGCCGTTGTGGGTGCAGGTCCAAGACTTCAGGAAGGCCATCGAAGACATCATGAACAAGTCTCCAGAAGGAGTCCATCTGCTGTGTTTCTCACAAGGTGATCAAGCACAAAATTGTGTTAAAACACTGCAGATAATGCAGGACAGAAACCACAACATGTATGCATGGCATGGTGTGCTAACAGTACTGTGAGCTAAAAGCTGGGCATACATTAACTCACACATCTATGCAGGCCAGCATTACGAACACAAATGTTTGACCCCAAACCCAGAGAGAACCTGCAAACGTTGAGGTTCCTCTTTCAGGGTTAGAGTACATTATTTTCACTTCCCATTTGAGTCTCTTCACAGATGATTCTGCAGCTTCTAAACGTGGTAGAAACAAAGAAAACAGAACCACTATGGTTGCAGATCAGGCCACATTATGCACAGATAGCATTTACCGTATTTTTCAGACCATAAGGCGTACTAAATATCCTTCTCAAGTGTGTAATATCACTCCACCCCTTCATTTACACAGCTCTCTCCTAAGATGGAGAGCTATCCGTCTCTGTTGGGAGGACAGAGTAGTTGGACTACGCTGCCCGGTTTCCAACGTAAGGCAAAAATAAATGTGACTATTATTGAATTAATTTACTAGGTTTATTGTTGCTAGAGTTGCTAGAGTCCGTGCAGAGTCCGTCTTGTGGGCAGCACCAGTGCAGAAGTGAATGTCAGAAAGAACAGACCATGTATAATTCTCTAGATCAGCACCCTCTTTAAATACACCTAAGTCTGTGTTTTCAAAAGAGTCCTATAGAACAGAGAAGGCCTCTTCTGTCCATACCTACCTGAATGGTCTTGATCACAGGTCTGGATCAGTGGCTTGAAGGCAGGGATCAGTAACCAACACCCAGTATGTGGCGGCCTTTACATGAATGCACTTCTAGTTTAGACATTACAGTCAGGCAGTCTTGTAGACAGCTCAGGGGTCCTATCAGGTAGTGACACAGTGTACCATAATGCTCCGAATATCCATTTGGCGGAGCAGCTTTGTTGCTAACCAGTCGTACTTAGACATTTTAACAAAATTAAAGGGGGAAAAAAGTACTACATAAAATCAGTTAGTAAGCACAACAGTCAGATATATATCTTGATATAATAAGATATAAGGCGCACCATCAATTATTTAGAAATTTTAAGAATTTTAAGTGCACCTTATACTCCAAAAAATATGATGTTAGCGTAGGCCTTTATACCATGAATATAGTAGGCTACATTTCAAAAGCCGTCAGCTCAGGTGCACCCTTATCCCCACCTGCGGCTGATATACTCTGGCGGTGGCGTGTCAAACGTTTTTTGTTACAGTAGTGACAACGTGTTTGTCAGGAACAGCAGATCAGAGAACCCAATATAAGACAGACACAAAGTTGCACTTTAAATGTTTATTTAAACAAAAAATAAAACAATTAAACAAAATCAGATGTGGGCAGGAAAATGTTCTCAGTGGAACAGGATGCTCACAGCAGGAGAAGGAGAAGGCAGACAAGAACAAAGGGGCTGGGCAGGAACAACAACAGAGAAACTGGGTAAAATACAGGCGATGTAAACTCTAATGCTGGATGGCTACTCACACAAGGCTTTTGGACAATCTGGCAGAGAATGACTGTGGGAGGCAGGAAGAAATAGGCAGAGTTCCAGGTGACACAGATGCTGGATAATGAGGACAGCACAGGTGGATTGAATGAGGTAAATTGGCTGGGGGTATGGTAGAGAGTGACAGACTGAATTAGACATGAATGGAGCTGAGTAGAAATACAAGGAGATAACCTGACTGAGAACAGCTACACAACACTCCGAGTAAAAATTAAAACCAAAACTACCTGGACAGGGCGAAACAAAGGTTCTGGTGGGCGGCCCTGGGGACATCCGCGGCAGAGCAGGTCTCTGGGAAAACACAGATCCTAGTATGGACTCAACACAATGTTTTACAAATGAGATCTATGCTCTACTGCCGCTAGTCTCCCAGCTTTAGGTGTCGACGGCCGTCAAGGTTCCTGCTCCACCATCAACTACTGCCTTGGCTCCTGCTCTGTCGATGACCGAAACATGGGTCCTGTCCGGCGACAACAGCCACATAAGTCCCTGATCCTGTGCGTATAGGATCTCCTAGGGTTCTTGCCCCAACCCCCAGCCCACACACACACGCACACACCGCAGTACCTTCACCACCCCCCAGGGGTTGCGCCCCCTATTTGAGAAACACTGACCTAAACTGATGCTTGCCTTATTTTGTCTGCTTTCCTTTTTAAGGCGGTCTAATCTGTCAAGCAGTTCTCTCCACGTCTCCCAATCACAACGTGCACACATTCATCTCCCTGTCATCCCCGCTGGCTGGACAGTACGGAGGTTAGATGGTTCTTGTGTTTACGTGTCCAGATCTTCTCTTCTTCACACAAACATCAATTGTTTAAAGGATAATAAATACAATGCTGGTGGTTTTGGTCTTTATTCACAGACACAGATTACCTGAAGAAGGCGTTTCCTGACTGTTTAAAGGAGTTAGTTTACTTTCTCTGCTACAACAAAATGGGGCAAGAAATTTCAATTTGTGACTACTGGAATGGTGAGTTTGGAGCAGAAAGGCTGCATGACTTTCTCTGTCAACAGAGTATAAAACAAAGATTATGGTTTCTCTCTGTGCAGACCCTCACCATAGAGCTGACTACCTGAGGGCTAACACCTTCCTGCCACTGATAAACGGTGAAAAACCTCACAAGTCCATGAAAGGTAGTAAAAGATGGCACCTTTATTATTAATTAGTTATGTAATTGTATCCTGTTCTCACAACATAGGCAAACAGTCTGGTGGACCTAGCTACCTTACAGTGCCTGGACAGGTTTTCCTGTTTCTTTATTACAACTGCTTTTATTTAATTAAAGTCAGGGTCTGTCTACATTCTGACCCTCACTTATGATCATGAGGTCTGGATCATGACAAAAATATATTGCTGTTTAAGAGAGGACCATAACTGGAACTGCCCTCTCCAATAGTGAAACAGGATGATTTAGCCGAGTTCAATCCAATCAGTTTGCAAAATGTTGTGAAATATTTAGACTGATGTCCAAATATCAACAAAGAGGTTGAATCACCTGTTTAACTCCTCTAAGAACTGCTCTTTATATAAAACAAAACTTTAATCTTATCAGCATCTGAACATCCTTTCCTCAGAATGGAGAGAAAACTTCCTGCGCATCAAGAAGATGGTGCTGATTGGAGGTCCAGATGATGGTGTCATCACTCCGTGGCAATCCAGGTTTCACCAATTTCAGAAATGTTTTACTTATTTGTCTCATTACCTGCTAAACTGAGAGGATGAGCTGTCATGTTAGGCACCCAGGAGGACCAGCCTACTTTTGTTAGAATTTAGTTACATGATGTCTTGTGCATCAAAGAGCTTTATGAGCATTAACTGGGGGGATATTAAATAGATCTTCAACACTAAAATAGAGAAACAATGTCTTGTGTTATAACATGCAGTTTCTAGCAAAGATGCTCAGGGTTTTCAGAACCCAAAAAGTGATTGGTTCCTGTTTTCTGCACAGCCACTACGGGTTTTATAACGCCAGCGAAGACGTTGTAGAAATGAGGAACCAGGAGGTAGGTGTCAAACTGTTGTTTTCTGCAACCAGTTGATGTGTCTTTTTACTACTTCAACTGAAATCAATATGGTGTGATAAGAAAGAATGATTTTAGGCTAAAATATCCTTTTATGTGGGAAGAAATCAGAGTTGTATGGAGGTAATGAGGAGCTGAGTCACCTTTGCTGTGTTCCTGGAGGCTAAAGCTGGACTTTCAATGGGTCTGTGTTGCATCAGTCAGAGAAAGGCTTCCTTTAGTAGGAAAACTTTAAGAACAATTAACCTGGAAAACCTGTATAAATGTATCAGAGCTCAACAGCTCCACAGCTCAGCTAATGTTATTAAAGCCTATCAGACTCAACATTTTCATATTTAAACACAGGAAATGTGTTTCTGTCTTCTTCTCCTATGACAGTTTTACAAGAACAACACGTTTGGTCTGAGGACGCTGGACGCTCGCGGTGACGTGTCGGTGTGCGTTCAGTCCGGAGTGGAGCACACACACTGGCACTCCAACATCACCGTGTTCACCAACTGCATAGAGAAATGGCTCATATGAAAGTGGCTGAACATACACTAAAATGTTGTAAAGTTTAAAACACGTAAGCTTTTAAATTCAGCTGGTACTAAAATAAGACCATACATGCTCAACACAGAGAATGTGGTGACATCTAGTGGTAAAACTGGAGATTACAACCAAATAAATAATTTTCCTTCTTGCCCCTAAAATCTGGAAACATTTGAATAGTTTTGGAGTTTAACTATTGATCTCTAGGACTTTAATGTCCTTTTTTTGTATTTCTACCGAGTTAAATGACAAAATAGATGTTATATTTTATTGTTTTTTCATAAGGATATTGATACTCCCTTGAAGTGAGAGAAAAATCTTAAGTGCCTTTTGAAACCTTTTGCTTTGTTTATTTTTTAAATAAACTCTCAAGATTTTAAGTGCTTTGTAAACTAATTGATTTGTTATTTATCTTTTATTTCTTTAAATCTATAATCTGTAAATATATCTATTTGAACATTACTCCTACTTTCCTCTTAATCCAATTGTTCTGCTGACATTCCTACTACTGGGAAAAAGGTTATTCATATGGTTTTTACTGTAAAACTATCAGTTTATTGCATGCTTTTGATTTATTTTCTTAAAGTGAAAGAAAAACTTTTATATGATGCATATGTACAGGAGTTTATACATATGTATTATCTGTATTGTTTTATATGTATTTTTAAGGCAGAGTTAAGAATGTTGCCTAAAATATAAAGTACTTGAGTGAATTAATGAAGTTTTGTGTATTTTATTTTGTCTTAAGATAATAATTCCTTTTTTGTCCCGCAGTGAGGAAATTCAGGTTTGACAGTTGCAAACACACAGACAATTACACACAGTTAGCCATGAAAAAAGTAGACAAAGAACAAACTAGTTTCCACTAAAAAATTGCTCCAAAGAAATGCTAAGTATAGAAGATCAAAAGTAAGACCATGGGTAGATATTGCACAAAGCAGTAAAAAAAACTCCAGCCTATTTATAGACACATGATAATATAATATGCAATGTGCGTGATAGTGAAGCAGCACTATACGTAGCTAAGACAGTGTAAACGATTAATGATCGGATCAGAACCTATGCAACCATTTGCATGTTGGGGAGCTGATGGAGAAGTCTGCAGTGTAGAGGGTGAACAGAACCGGTACCAGCACAGCAGTGGTCCCATGCTGCCGGTCAGCTTGTCAGAACCACAGCCCTGTGTTCTCACATACTGGGTCGACCAGTGAGGTAATCCAGAATCCACTGGGACAGGAGGTGGTCCACTCCTGACCGCTCCAGCTGGTCCTTCAGGAGTCCTGGTTGGATGGTGCTGAACCCACTGGAGAAATCAAAGAACGTGATCCTCACAGTGCTTCCAGGATTCTCCAGATGGGCCAGAACTCAGTGCAGCAGGTAGATGATGGCATCATCCTGCCCGATGCCAGGCTGGTAGGCAAACTGCATTGGATCCAGTTAGGACCTCACCAGGGGGTAAAGATAGTTGACTATCAGCATCTCCAGGGTCTTCATCAGATGTAATGCTAATGCTACCGGCATGTAGCTGCTGAGGTCTGTGGGGTGTGCGGTCTTTGGTACCAGCACCTCACAGGATATCACTTCCACCTCCTCTTGTGTCAATAAAGAGTTTGTTTTACTGATGGCATGACGTTCACTTTATTGTAGGATGTACAGTCTTGATTGCTACAGCACCACACAACACCACCGCCAAACTAAAATACAACATAAAACTCAATGTAACAGCAAGACGGCAAAACAAAGACATAAAGTTATGTAAGATGTAAACATACATAGAAGTAAAAATGAGGACCACACAAACAATCTCTGGCATCCCTTAACTTCCTCCGACACAAATCAGCCCCTCTGGCTTTAAACCATCCTCCTCACGCTTCACATGCCTCTCACACAGCTGCGCACCTCTCACAGGTGTGTCAGCAGAACCAACATGCCCTAATAAAGTTCCCTCCTAAGATTTTCAAAATAAGTGTACCAATGACGCATCTGCACAATGCAATGGCAAATACATTAACTAAATTATAGCAGTAAAACAGGAGGTTTCCACAGCTGTGATATCTCCTGACCCTCAGGCTGTTGTTATAAATGTGTCCCATGATGCCACACAGCTCATCCGTGCGGCACCTGGAGCTGGAGCATTCCTCGGTTTGGTCTTCTGCAGAATGTTCCTCACCAGGAGCGTTGAGAAGGATGAATCATTAGTGATCTTATTCTGATTATTTCTGTTTTTATTTTATTTTCTAAACACGGCTTTGATAAAACGTCATTGCTGTGTCAAAATATATATTCTGAATTAAAATGATATGACCATATTCATCATTTCACTCTTAATTTTGCACCGTAAGCAATTGGATTAAAAGACGCCCTTATGGTGAAAAAAGTTTTACATTCTTAAGTTAGTACTTTAAAAACTGTAAGCAATTTGTTAGTCAAAGATTCTTCCAATAAAAACCTCAAACATCTGGGATTAAACATTGTTGAAGGCAAAAGTATAATTTTGATTTATTTAGCATCAATATTTTGTGATTCATTTTGTCATCTCACCTTTTTAATCAAGCGTTAAAATCAGATTTTAAACTTGCACTAATCTGGGATTTTTGTACAGGAACGAAATCCAAAACCTGAAATTTCCAAAACCGAGGTTACCGGTGAACTGCTGCCCTCTGGTGGAGAGTTGACCACCTCATTTTCTTTTCCCCTGCCTTTATCTGTGTTCAGCGTGTTTTAAGGTCACAAAAGGGTAAAATGTAAGCAAATACCAATGATAAACCACTGATACATGTTTTCTGCAGTTTATTTAGATTTTGCATATTATGGACTGTGTCATGTGCTGAATGGGAATAAAAAGTTAAATTCTTTAACCAATAAAGTCTAACTGTTTTACTTCCTGAGCACTATGCCACTGCAGCCTGATGACCCTTTTTGTCCTCCAGACATGATTAAACAGCAGCTGCACTGTGGAAATTATCAGTCACACATGACTGCCTTTCCAGGATAAACTGACACAAGGACTGGACGCTATTGATCCTGGAATTGATTATTGATATTAAATGTATTTGACATAATAAAATAAGAATATCACCTTCATGTTTTTGTGTCAGATGATTTTGACAAAAATGTAGTTGCAATTTTCAAATCAAAATGTTTCTTACATTCTTGTATTT
The DNA here is from genome assembly GCA_037039145.1 of Fundulus diaphanus. Classification (NCBI taxonomy): domain Eukaryota; kingdom Metazoa; phylum Chordata; class Actinopteri; order Cyprinodontiformes; family Fundulidae; genus Fundulus; species Fundulus diaphanus. The sequence goes on along the minus strand of CM073130.1, from coordinate 52,158,600 downwards.
AATGTTTAAAATCTTTTAAACGTTAATTTCAACATTTCTGGTCATGCTTTTATTCATGAAAGCATGCTATGAAGCACCAATAGCTCTGAATGTTTCAATTCAGCATTGATAGTGTTTTAGTGATCATTTTTATACTGACTTTTTAATATAGCATTGGAGATAAAATAGACGTAAACAAATAAAGACCTTAAAATCAGTAAAAAGACGTTGCCACAAATCAGAAATAACATTAATTGCGCTCTCCATTTTTTTTTAAATATTTGTGTACTATGATAATTTTTAAATAATAAAAAATTGGTTAATTATTCATTCAATAAATAAATTACTGAAGTATGTATATATGTGATTATTCCTTCTTATATTTCTCAGACAACATTAAAATAAAAATTGTGCTGAATAAATTATTCAATTAGTAACTTGGTGAATTCTGTATAGGTTCACCATGTAGTTGTTATTTCCTTAATTTGTTTAAATTAAAAAGATTAAAAAGATTTTTATTCTTTAAAACCATTTTAATAATTTTGTTTTTCATGAACATAATACCAGCAAAACGTAGAATATGAAAAGTTTAGTTCATTTGTGCTGTTATACAAAACCTCAAGCATTAGATAATTAATCAAATACTAAATATAAAACTTAGAACATTTTCCTGTCAAAACACGTCATGCATTGGCAATATATGTCTTAAAGTTTCCTGCTAACAGAACTACAATAAGGAGGCCCACATTACAAGTATTAAGAACAATCTATGAAGAAATGAATGTCAGAGTTATGAACATGACGTTCAGATTTAATTTAAAGAAAGTTGAATAAATGCATAATTTTAAACATTTCTGTTTTAAATGTATTTTAATGTTCCCTTTGGTTCTAAATAAATCCTCTGCAGGTAAATCAGACTGAACAGAAAACAATGTTTGACTAATATTTTCCTCAAGGAATGCTCAATATTCGCCATAATATTATATATAAAAAAAAGAAAAACTGAGACCTTTCGAAATTATTTGCTGTCAGAACTGCGCATGTCACCGTCTAGGCTGAGATTTGAACACGTGAGCCCGCCCGCTCCAACAGGTGTGACCAGTGACGTCAGAAAGGTGACTCCCACCCTCCCTCTGAGCTCCGGTGTGGCGCAACGCAGCTCCGCGTCTGTCGGTTCCGGACGCGGATCCTTCCTGCTGGAAAAAAAACGTTTCATTTTCCCTCAGATCGCTTTCCTGCTCTCCTCTCCGTTCTGACGTCACCTATGATGAAGCTCCTCCGGTCCTCGCGCCGACACTGAAACTTTGATCCCGGCTGAGCGCGTGAATCCCGGGACCACTTCAAAGGTAAGATCTCGGCTGCGCTTCAAAATAAAAGCTCTGACTGCGTGTTGAGACGCTTTGGAGCGGTTTTAGCGGTCTGGACCGAATCGGACCGGGTCGTTGCGGCGGCTCCGTTTCTCTCGGACTGACTGATGAAATCGTTGCGCCGCTGTGGGTTAAAAATAGCAGCAGAAATGGAGGAGAGTTCACCGGTTTCCTCCCAGCTTTGGGCTGCGCCCTCAGCGCGCTGACCGCACACTGGAAGCTCCATTCATCGGCCGGGAGGCCAGTGACAGCGTGGCTGGAGGACGACGTGTCCCGCCCTGAGGGGAAACGTCCTGCTGCGGCTCAAACTCCCAGGAAGAGGCTGGAAACCCGGGGATCAGAGCTTGACGTGTCCCGGCTTCCAGCATCGATCTTAGCTGCGGTTCACAGGAATCAGGGTTAGGTCCCTGCAGCTGCTTCCCACTTCACTCTAACTTCCTGGTTCCAGATAAACCGAGACAGGAGAACCAGGTTTGGGTTCTGTTTTATTCTGTTGACATTAAATAAATAGAAATGTTACATAAAGATTTCATGTCACCAGTGTCCAGGCAGGGCTGCCATCCATCACAATGATGTCTCAGAATCAGAATCAGACATACTTTAATAATCCCAGAGGGAAATTACTTTTGTTACACGCTCCAGATATTCAGATATACAAACATTTTGTCTCCCCTGAGGACCATCGGTGAAAAATGAAGCTGCACATTTCAGGATTGTTTGGGAGAACCAGAGAACGGTTCACTCCGAACAGAGAGCTTCTGGCTGGGATCTGAACCCAGAACCTTTTTTGTTGCAGGGCACCAGAGTTAACAGCGGGGGCCCCATTCATTATTATTGGTGTTGCAGATGTAGAAGTAAAACCGGAATATCTTAAAGCCGTGCAGCGGTTAGATGAAAGTCAAATGTCTGAACACTCTTTCAGTTTTCATTAGTTGGTTATATTTTTCCCTCTCAACCAGAACAACCTAAAACGCTCCCTTCATGGTTGCTGGTGATGCTTTCCTTCAGGCAGAGGAGGTCAAGTATCGGCGGGTAGATGCAGTCGATGGATTGGGTTTTGTCTTCGTGAAGGAGGCCGTTGCTCCTTTTGAAGGAGCATAGATGGACCAATCCAAGGAGGCGCTGGATGTGGTTTATCTACGCCACAACCCTCATCAGCAGACCGGGTTTTTCTATTCTTTCACCATTGTGACAAAAACCGACCACACTGCCGACATTGAGTCCACCCCCCCTCCTGCATCATTGTCACATGACCAAACAGACGCCACATGGCCAACCCCTCCCTCCTCTGAAACACAAACAGCAACAAGATTGAACTAAACAAAGGTTGATAATATCGGCCCAGTTTATGTCTGACATCGGCCGATCATAGTGCGGATACTTCGTGCATCCCTAGTCCTGAAATGTGGACCCTAGCTGAACCAAGAGGACCCTGGGTACTCCTGAAAGGAGAGCTAAAGTATCTGCTTCTCTAGCTCAGGCTCTAGTTTGGGCTTCTCTGCTTGGTTCTGGACTTTAGTCTAGTTTGCTCTGTTTTAAGGCCAACAGTAGGAATTAAGGCTCTGAGGTTGACTAATATGGCAATTCCTCCTTTGGTTCACAGAGGAGTCTCCACTTTTCTATGACTCAGAACGAGGGAGGGGTCCGCCTCCTGTCCAAGATGTCCAGCAGAAGGAAGAATGAGCATTGCAGGATATGCGGCGGAAGTCTTCAGGGAAATCAACGTCGATGGCTGTTTGGGGCCCAGAACCGGAGGAACGGTCAGCCCGGGACGCCAACAGAGTCTGTCAGAAGTGGAAGCCTGTCCCGGTCCACTCAGAGCAGTCCTTGGGGTGAGTTTGGAGAAAAACGAAACACCTTCCATACTGTGTTCATGAAATAAAGCTATGGTGTTTCTTCACAGGCAGCACGTCATCACTGGGCTCTTCGGTGTCTCTGTCCAAGTCCCAACTATCTGTGAGCTCCCCGTCCAAAGCTGTGGACATACTCGCAGTGTTGACCCACATACTGGGACAGTCGGTACCGAGAAACAGCAGAACAGGAGAGTTTGTGTGCGGCAAATGCGTTTCGGCTCTGGAGCGAGTGTTTAAGTTTGACACGGTGATCGAGAGGGTCCGGGTGCTTTCAGTTGAGCGTCTCCAGAGACTGACGCAGGAGAGGGACAAGATCCGACAGTGGGTCCGCCAGAACTACCGGCAGAGACACCCACAGGACCTCCAGAACAGGAGCAGCACCAGCGAGGAGGATGGAGAGGCAGAGAAGGAGGGCTACAGGGAGATGCTCAAAGAGAACATGGCTCTGTCGCAGTACGAGTGCTGGTCCGAGAAGTGGGACACTTGTCCGTATTTTATCAGAACGGGTAAAAGGTGCAGGAAGGGCAAAGGGTGTGAAGGTTGTGATTCTTTACGGGTTTCTGATTCAAACTACGAGTCGGTCTGTGGGATTCCTCGTCACCTGCCTCTCCAGACCTTCTCTCCGTTGGAGCTGACCCGGGACAGATCCCAGAGCATGCCCCTCGACTGGCAGAGGGTCCCCAACTCCAGCCCGGCTTCGCTGACCGGGTCCAGCCTCTCGCTCAGAGCACCTTCTCGCACAGAGTCCATCCAGTCTCTGGATACGCTCGATGGCCACGACCCGTTCGGCTCAACCGGTGACAAGTCGGTTGACTTTGTGCTGACGGAGCTGAGAAGCATTGAAGGGAAGCCGGTCCACTCACCCTCGGGCAGTAAGATCCCAGTTCTGGGCAGGAAGAACTCTGGAAAAGTTGAAGGGCTGTTGTCAGCCAAAGTGAGTCGGGTTCTGAACTTTGGGGAATTGGAGAATGGAGGAAGTGAACTGGACGAGGAGGATGGAGACGTCCTGACGGAGCTGAGGGACGAGTACATGCCGCTTCATCGGGAGGTGAGTGCTTCCTTTAACGTCTGAGATGAATGCTGTAATATCCAGCAGCCTGGAGGTTCCAGGAACCTTCAGACACCTAAAGCATGCAGCTCAGTGGGTCCACATGTTTTAGGAGTTCCTGCAGGAGCAGGATTTAAAAGATCTGGGCTCTAGATGATGTCATGCACCGTCTAGAGCCCAGACGTCCAAATCCAGTCCCCCAGAGCTACTATCCCAAAACATTTAGACGCATCCCAGATCCAAACCAAATGGCCATTCAGCCCTGCAGAGGCCTGGTAACGATGATGGGGGGGAAAAGCACATTGTTTCCAGCATAATGAGAAGAAAATGTATCTGAAATAATATTACTGGTACCTTTAGTGACGGACCGGTGGTCTATCCAGGCGGTACCCCGCCTCTCGAATAACGACCTCTGGCTATGGGCACCGGCCTAAAATGGATCGGTTTGCCCAAGTCTGGTTCAGGTCAAAAAGTTTTGCCCATCTTACTGTGATCTTAAAATGAAAGCAAGAAAACATGATTAATAAGAGATAAATACCGTCCACCTGCATCCGGCCCGTCTGCTGGAGGGCCAAACTGCAGTCAGGGGCCACAAAAAGCTTTTCCAAAGGCAGCAGTGTGGACACCCCTGATCTCAGAGAACCATTATCATTTCAGAACGCCACTGGCAGGCTTCAAAGTGCTGTCCGGCACCTACGAGCCCAACTGGACCAGGCTGTGACCCGGATCAGGACTCTGGAGGCCGAGCTAAAGCGAGGTGGACCAGCCAAACCAGCTGAAGTCGATGCACCAGAGGACCTGGCCTTGGTAAGGAACGACCTCTAACACACAATCTGTCCTGTTTTCTGAAGGTCACCGGCTCCGGGGCTTTAATCACTTATGTTCTGTGCAGCACAGATTAGCTACGGCTCGGAGAGTTGAAGCAAGAAGAAACTGTAGGAAGACTCAGACAACTCAGACCAGCTCAATAATTACTAAGATGTCAACTTTTCTTTACTGAATTAATTAGTTTTTGTCATGATGGCGACTATGAAACAAGACGGCCTCTTTTTAACCAGTTTGGGTGAATATTAAAGCAACGACACATGGATCCATCTGGAGTCTAAGAGGTTTCTGTAAAACTGAAGATTTTTACAGAAACCTCTGCAGTCTTACAGTAAAAACACAAATATGGGGAAGTGTTTTCCTTTCTCACAGCAAACTCTGAAAGCAAAGCCCTGAAGATGCTACGCCTCGTTTCTAATGCATTGATATAAACGTTACGGAGGTCCGGGACGTGGTTGAACCTTTTCATGGAGATCCTAAACGCTTCAACATGAAGCCGTGACCGTCCACCATCCGTCTGACCCGTCCTTCATTAATAAAACCAAGCGTTCTGTGTGACACCAGCACCTGTCGGCAGCTTTCCACAACCATCTCACCTGCATTTAAACGTTTCTCCCGTTCTTCGCTTGTCTCAGCTTTTCTGAGGGTGTAGCTGTCGACCAGAGAACGTTTAGCTCTGAAGGAACTATATCTTTTTTTGTATAAATGTAACTATGAACCAAAGGTTGACACAAATAAACAAGTGACAGATTGAGGCTTTTTGTTGCTTTCCAGGACTCATCTGGGTCTGTTACACAACTTCACTATGAAGTAAATCTGCCTTTTTAGATCATAGTTTTTGGGAAACCCCTGTAATTAAGCAGATTTAACAGGATAGTTTTATACTCTAATTATAGATATTTCTTCCACCCAGTTATGTTAGGACTTTTAAACCTTTTTAATTAACCAGAAAAACAGGTTTTTGGGGCAGTCACATGCCCAAACAGCTCCATAAAGCAATCCGTGCCTGAAGATCAGCATTATGAAAGCAGCAGAGGGAAGGCCGGTCGTGCAGCGAGGCTGCAGAGGGCGTTGCCTCTTAAGTGCAGGTGCTCACTCAATGTCACATGGCTCTCGGTGTGGAATCCACCCCGACCGGTTGAGTCTGCCCCAGGCTGCGGCGGTGCCTCTCAGCTGCTCTGTCGGGGAAGCACAACCGGATCCATCAGAACGAGGACAGACGGCGTGAAGATAAAAGAAAGAAGTGAGAAAATGTAGACGTAGCAGCAGCTTTAAAGCCTGCAGTAAAGTCGTTAACTGACATGAAAACATGTTACTTTATTGTGGGAATGAGCTTGTGAGTTCAGCCATTTCTGGTTGAGCTGAAGTTGTCGCTGCGTTAAACCTTAGTCATGCTTTTTCTGTCCCTCTAGATCAAGGGTCACCAACGTTTTTGCAACTAAGAGCCGCTTCATTGATGTTGTGTCAAACGAAGGGCTACCAGTACTGACCTTTGAACTAGAAGAGTCTGAGTTTTTTTTTTTTTTTATTAAATACACTTTTCATGCTTTTAGGGCTGCATGATTTTGCCAAAAATCTAAATTGCGATATATTTCAACCATAACTGAGATTTCATTTTGACTTTTCTCTGCATGAACCACAAGCAACAGAAATGGCCTGTAGATAAAGATGTTTGTAAACAAGGACTATTTAAAACGAGAAATTTAACTGTTAACTTTCAGAATATTATTCAAGAGAATAGCTTGTTGTGTTGGACGTCAATCCTGGTTGAACATAAAGAGCAACCAACAAACAGGTCTATGTATTAATGCTGTGGTGAGATTCCTGAAAGTTTCTGGTAAAAACTATGATTATATAAACTCTAAAACAAGTAATAAAATTAGATTATCTCTCTGCTGCAGCTCTCTTCCCTTCCATGTGGAGGAAAACCCACTTTAAACATAATTATTGACGCCTAAAGGACGTCTTAGCATTAATTGTTACATAGTCAAAAAATTGCAGACCTCCGAGATTTGGAAATTGCATTTTTTTAAATTGTGATTATATTGCAAATGTGATTAATTTTGCACCCCTAGCTTTATTATAAGATATTGTCATTTTTAAATCAATATAAATGCAAGTGTGATTAAACAAGAAGAGTGAAGTTTTAGATGCAGCTCACTGATGGATGGTGCTTTTTTTATTACAGGCCTGAGGGCACCACATGTGGCCCTCAGGGGCTCCTTGGTGCCTGCGGGCACCGTGTTGGTGACCCCTGCTCTATATGACTAAGTTCTGTGCTGCAGAGCTAAATGATGAAGTGAAGTTCTGGTTAAAAGTCTGCCTGAAGAGTGAAGCCTTTTCCTTTCCAGAGAGTTTCCGTTTACTCGCCAGGATTCAGATCCGACAGGAAATAAAACACTTTGATTCAAAATGTGAAAACTGACTGGAGACGACGGCTGACAATTACTATTATTACATTCATGCCTAAGGGCCCAGACCACCTAACCCAGCAGTCATGTTTCTAGGCTGTGGGAGGAAGCTGGAGTACCTGGAGGGAACTCACACATGGACAGGGAGAACATGCAGAAAGACCCCAGGCTGGGATTTGAACCCAGGACTTCTTGCTCCAAGGCAGCAAAGCTACCAACTTGCTCCCCCGTGCAGCCCAAGGAATCAAGTGTACTAGAACAACGTTTGCAATTAGAAATATTATCTCTGTTATGCCTGGTTCACATTCGGTTAACTCCCTGCAAGCATGTACTCATTTACTCCCAAGTTTTACACGATCTGATCAATATTTACATTTCTAAGAGAAACAAAATAAGATTCAAAGTTTGGTGAAGCTGGCCTACAGACAAACAAACTGGACAATAAACCAGGAAGGTTGTAGACTTCCACTTCCTGCTCGGATAACGGTTGGTTCTGACTAAACCTGTGGACCCGCGAGGCCATTTGAACTGACCCGCAAAATCCCGGTTCTGGTGACGGTTCACGTGTTTCCCTCTGCGGGACATGCATGAGAAAGCCTTTTCTTCTGCTGCAGCATCTTTAAAGTGAAACCAACGTTCTTCTCTTTCCTGCAGCTGACCCAGGAGGACGGTGGCAGCGCGGTGCTGCAGAACCTCTGCCGCTCTCTGCACGGCCGGGAGCGTCTGATCCAGGTGGGTGAGGCTGGTCAGGTGGATCCTGCGCTGCTGCGGCGCCTCCGGCCCAAAGTTCACAGGACGCTGCTAGTTTTTGGTGGTGGACGGAGCCGCTACTGCGTTTGTTCTAGCTGCCTGTGTGTTAATGATTCACAGATGACCCTGTTTGACTTTCTGTGGACAGACGGTGGTAACAGAGTGAACCTCTGATCTCAGGCTGTTCGACTGAGCAGTATGGCCCAATTAGAACCCAGCACGGCTCGTTTCGAGTCAGCATGTTTCTCACTGAGCAGAAGATGCACGTGACTGGAAGGTCCAGCCTTCATATGGGCCACGCTTAGATGTGTCGGACTGATTTACGCCTTTAGTCCACGTTTGGGCCACAGTTAGATTCTGAAGTAGAGGAATAATTTACATATTCAGCAGCAGACGTGTAAAACAGGGAATATTGGCAGAAATAAGCTTGATTTGACTTGCTGTGTGTGAGTTTCATCTAATAGCGTCATGGAAACACTGAGCTGTACAGGGTGTGCTCAGAAATCCAGACGCCGCCTGGATTTCATTAACCCTGGAGCTGAATCTGTTCAGCTTGAACCATTTTTAAAGTATTCCTCTGCAGTAAACTCACCCTCATTGACTCTGGTAAATAAAGATGGCAGATTAACCTCCTCAGCATGCAGTCTACAGGTTCTGCTAAACGACCTGATTGTTTGATTCTGGTGGGTTGAAGCAGAGCCACATCTGGTCCAGATGGTCCTGGGTCCTACTGGTTGGTCCACAGCTCAGGTCCAGGCACTGTGATGGACATGGAGGAAGCTTGACCTTGTGCCTGGAGAACCGTTTCTTTGCTGACTCTGCCACATGTTTGGGATCATTATATTGCTTGAAGGTCCAATTATGGCCCGTTTTCAGATTTCTCCCAGAATGCCCCTGATTTTTATTTCAGTTGTCTTAATTTTAAATGGTTAATGATCCCTCGCTAGATGGTCTTGGTTCCGAAATAGATTTCTGAGTTACTTGTAAAATAAGAGCCATTCAGAACCCTCAGGTCTTCAGGGTCCTGCTTACTGAGCGCCCCAGGACCAGAACCAACCGAGGCAGCGTCTCGTTTCTATGCTCTTCTGCACCAAACCGCCTGAAAACCTGAGCTGTGCAGAAACTGTTGGTTCCTTTCAATCAGGACTGAAAATGTTTTAGTTTCCAGCAGCTTTAGATCAAAGATTGTGTTTGAAACCGTCGGTTCTTTAATGTCTTTAATACCTGGATTTAAAACATCTTTTTCTTTTACGGCTTATTTTCTCTCCGTCTCTCCTTTGATCCCGTGAAACGCTTCAGGTTGCCTTCAGTTCTCCACGGATCAACACCTCCAGGGTTTCTGGGGTCCTGTCACTCATGTTCTGATTCTAAACCCGTTTAAACAGACCTTCCTGCTCCTGCCCACCGGTCGGCTCGTCCTGACCCACTTTAGTGTTTTTTTTTTTTGTCTAAATTTCCTGCAACAATCTTTGTTTTCAACAGATTTCCTATGAAGTAAACAGTTTTGTTGACTAGACAGACGTCTGATAACACCCTGACCTGATTTCTGTGCCCTGCCTTCCAGGAGTGCTTGGTTCTGATCCGAGGACTGTGTCTAGAGCAGGGAAGTGGACCTGAAGTGGGGAACAGGCTGAGTGGGAAGCTGGCTGAGACTCTGAAGGAGATTCTGTCTGACAACAAGGTGAGAGTCGACGCTGTCTGGTGCGGTTATTGACTCCTCTGCAGGGCTTTGTCAGCTGATGATGGCGCCTATCAGCAGACGTTAGCTGATAGTCAGCAGACTGGAGTGTTTTGTCCTGGAAGGGCTGACGGTCTCGTGGCAGATATATCTGATTTCCAAAATGTTTTGAGTTAAAAGGCCTCGGTTCATCAGCACAACCTAGCGACGTTGTGTGTCTAAATGGAGACTCTCTGTTCTGCAGGCTGCTCTGCAGGCCCTGAGGTCTGAACTGGCTGAGCGAGAGAAAAACCTGGAGAAGGAGATCGAGGCGCTGAGAAAAGCTGGGCGGGACCGTGAGAGAGACCTGGACACTCTGAGCGCGGTGCTGCAGTGCAACCAGGACGTTATCAACGTAGGAGCACGTTAGGAATGGCCGCCTTTCCGGGAACAGGCGATCCAGACCGAGCATGTCTGAGTCTTGTTCTTGTTGGCAGGAGCTGCGGGTGGCTCTGGGCGAGAAGGATCGTCTGCTGAAGGAGGCGGAGAAAGAACGCGAGCTGTGGAGACAGAAGGACGGAGGCCTCGCTGCTGTCCTCCAGGAGAAGGAAGCGCTGATCCTGAACCTCCAACAGCAGGTAGACGTTAGGCAGACCTACCGACAGGTGATGAAATCCACTTTGAGCGGCGTCATCTACAATCTGTCCGAATTAAATCTCCATCTTTGCTTCAGTTCATGGATGTTTGCAGCCCGTTGCTCCCTGAGGGACTTGTTAAATGCAGAGGGTGGATTTCATTGGAACGTGTGTGGCAATGAAATTAGAGATTAATATTATTAATCGTGGTGAGGTTTGGACTTTGACTAGGCCATTGCAACATCAGCTGCTGTGTTCGGCATCATTGTTCTGTGGATGATCCGATCTTCAGTGTTGGGACTCACATTTGAACTCTAACCTAACCTCAGTCCTGCTGCCATCTTGGATCTGGAGAGAAGAGGCTTTCTCCTTCAATGCTTCCAAGCAGCCAGACTGTTTCAGGGCCATGACCTTTGACCTTTAACCTGTTAGCTGAGAGTTGTAGTGTCTGAGATTTAGCTCTTGGGTTTTTTAATAATTCTTTTTTCTGTAGAAAGATGAACTTCAGATAGTTTGGAAAAGGCCATACAAGCATTTAAGGTCATTGCTCTTAGCTTTCCATCCTGGCATTGGGTCACCAGACATCTAAATGCCCCAGAGCAGCCGACAGGAAATGCCCTGAGAGAAGCTGTCAGGTTTAATTTTGTGTTTGCAAAGCTCGGTACAGGATTTCTCTTTTAATGGCCCTCAGGTTTCATTTCAGGTTGATTTAACAGAATCTGAGCAGGTCGGTCCGATCCCTAAGGACCGACTGAGCTGCTGGGTGCTGTTCTTCTGCCCCACCATCAATGCTTCACTTAGTTTGTGTTTCAGAGAAATAATCTGACTTTAAACATGAGTTTATAGTTCTGACCAATCAATGCACAGATTTTACTGGCATTAACTTGCACAGTTTAAAGCTTAAAACCTTAACAGGAAAAAAAACTCGATTAACAAACTTTTTATAACAGTTTAACCAGTTGAAAGTTGAACTTCTCTCTCGGTCTCTGATTGGTCAGCAGTTCTCAGGGAGTGATGGCCAGCCGGCAGCTTTGTTGGTGAACCCAGAGGGAAACAGCGCCATCTTGTGTCAGGAGGTCACCAAACTGACTGCAGCTCTGCAGGAGTCCCAGGAGGTGCTGCAGGTGAGCAGACCGCTAAGATTCAAGGTTTTCTACATGAAACAGAAAAACTAAACCCGCAAAACACTTGAGCATAGGATGAACTGTAAGAAAGGCTGACAACAAGGCTTTGTAGAGAAATGCATTGCAAAAATATGAAATATAAGATTTTAAAATTCAGGAATAAGATTAGAAGATTGGAAGATTAGTGGAACTCAAATCGTCTACAAAAACTTGCAATAGAAGTCACTAAAAATCTCAAGTCGTTAACTCTCCTCATCTGTGGACTTTAGCCTCCTGCCCACTAAAACATCCAGCAGGTGACGGAGTTCGACTCCATCCAACCAGATATAGAGTTTGTGCAGCTCTAACCTATTAAAAAAGATTCCATAAAAGAGGGAGTAATAAGACTGAATAATGAAATAAGATCATTAAATAAAGTCTGGTCAATTAAAAAGCTTTGCAAATCTAACTTCTGATTTATTTTTTTAGGAAATTCTTTTAGGCACAAACATTAAGTAATGATTTTAGATGAATAAGGTTTTTGGATAACTTCAACTCGTTCCTCCATCAGACTCAGCAGCAGAACCACAGCCAGACGGTCTCCTCTCTGACGTCGCAGCTCAGAGAAGTTCAGCAGGAGCTGAGGGAGAAGGAGAAGGAGAAGAAGGAGGCCGACAGAGAGCGGCGCCACAACCGAGAGGACGGCGAGCGCGAGGAGACGAGGCTGAGGGAGAGTCTGCAGAAGAGAGACAGACTCATAGAGGTACAGCTGCTGGTGTCTGGTTCAGGTCCATCAGAGCTCGTTGAGATGTAGAAACAGAGGAGCTGATGTCAGAAAACACCTCCAGGTGGCTTCACAGCCTTTAGGGAATCATGACATTTAGTTTTCATTAGTAGAGAATTTGATCAGTTTTGTGACTCCTGTAAGTTTAAGTTTGTGTTGTCCAGCCAACTCAGACATGAACTTTAGCTGCTGCAGTGTTGAGAGACATCTCATCCAGGTCTGCCCTCTTGTGGCGCAACCGTGCACTGCAGCTGATTTCTGATATATAATAATCTATCAGACTGTATTTTAGTATTATTTTCTTCACACATTTATGTTCCATTCTTGATTCAAACTTAGTATTTGGCGCATTAAGTCACAAACATCAATTTCAAGTACAACCAAACAAAACAGTTGGACATGAATATCTGAACATCTCGGTGAGCTGAAATCCCCCAAAAAATCTTTTCTCTATTGTTCCTGTACACATAGATAACTTAAATTTATAATATTAGTTCCAAATATGTTATCAGTGGGTACCACCTTATCTTAAATAACTCAATGGATAGGTTTCGCTCTACAGCTGATTTCTGACATTTTTCATGCCTAATGAAAGACGTACGTACAGGAGCATCTATATAAAAAGGAATATGGTGAGAAAGTTCAGTATTTATTGTCACTAATTTCAGAAAGTGGCACTTGTTTATTACATAGAATCCTTACACAGAGTTAATTATTTCATGATTATGGCTAACAGATGAGGAAAACCTGAAATTCAATGTTTCATAACATTAGAATACTGTGAAAACGTTAAATATTGGAACGTCATGATGATCAGCTAATTAACTCGAAACACCTGCAAAGGTTTTCTGGGCCTCTGGTCTGGGTCAGTAGGCGACACCTTCAAGGGAGAGACTGCTGACTACAGAGGTCCAGAAGGTGACCTATGCTGAAGAAGCAGCCGTTCTCAGAGGGCTGGATCCAAGCATATTTATAGAAAGTTAAGTGGAAGGAAAACGTCTTGTAGGAAAAGGAGCAGCAGCAACAGGGAGACCTGCAGCCATGACAGGACAGGACTCATACTGGACTACTGCTCAGTGGTCCAAATTCTTCTTTTTAGATTATATTAAATCTGGATTTCATGTGGAAATCAAGGCTCCAGAGTCTGGAGGAAGAGAAGAGAGACTCTGAATCCATATTGCTTGAAATCTAGAGGGAAGTTTCCACAGTGATGATTAAGGGGCCACGTCATCTGCAGGTTCTGGTCCACTGGACCTTCTACCAGGACCTTTTTCTCTGTTTCTTCAGCTTCATGGAGATGCTGGTTTCATTTTCCAGCAGGGCGCGGTACTGAACCACACTGCCAAAGGTATCAGAAACTGATCCGATGGTGGTACTGTGCTTGACTGGCCAGCAAACGGGCCTGACCAGAACCCTGTAGAGAATCTCTGGAGCATTGTCCAGAGGAAGATGAGAGACACCAGAACCACCAATGCAGAAGATCTGAAGGCCACTATCAAAGCAATCCGGACCTCCAGAACACCTCAGGAGAACCACGGGTTGACCTTCTCCTTGCTTCTAAACAGAAACCTTCCTCTGCTCTCAGTATCAACATCAATTCTGCGAATATTATTTTTGTATTGATCTGATCTAATTTTCTGAGACACTGAATTTTGGGTTTTCATTCTCTGTGAAATATAATCATCAAAATTACAAGAAATAAAGGCTCGAAACATTTCACTCTGTTTAATTACCATATTTTTCGGACCATAAGGCACACCGGATTATAAGGTGCATTAAATTTTCTTCCCCGTTTCTAACATAAGGCCAAAATAAACGTAACTTTTATATTGAATTAACTTACTAGGTTTATTGTTGCTAGCGCATACTCTGGGCTGCCTTACATGAATGCACTTCTAGTTCAGGCAGTCAGGCAGTCTGGTAGACAGCTTAGGGGTCCTATCAGGTAGTGACACAGTGTACCGTAATGCTCCTAATATCCATTGAGCCGAGCGGCTTCGTTGCTAACCAAAGTAATACTTACACATTTTAACAGATTTATGAGTGCATTGTACCACATAAAATGAGTCAGTAAGCACAACAGTGATCAGATATAAGGCGCCACATCAATTTTAGAGAAAATGTAAGGATTTTAAGTGCACCTTATAGTCCGAAAAATACGGTAATCAATATAAAATCTGAGCTTCACTTTCTGAAGCAAGGGACAGAAAATCTTTCTTAAAATAAGTTTTCTTCCATATTGCTAATTATTTTTAGATGTACCTGTAAGTCTAATGCACTTAAAAACAATAATTTTTCCTTCTTACATGATTTCCGTGGCTTTTTCTCTACTGTGCAAAAGTGTTAAACTCCTTTCTTTTTATGTTGCTTCCAAGCAGCCAGATTTTTGAAAAACAAAATGTATGAGTGACAAAAAGTCCAAAACAATATCTCTTTTTAATAAAACTGAAGAAGCAGGAATTAAAGCTACTTAAAAAAATGACAGGAAGCTCAGGCTGCTGAGGAGCAAAACACCCGGATCTGGAAAATACTTCAGTGCTGATGTTTAAATTCTCTTCTCCATCAAAGCAACATTTTAGTTTCTCTTCTCCATGGCAGCAAATCCTCATGGATGCAGAGGAGCGAGACCACCTTCTCCAAGAGCTGCAGCAGAACCTTCAGAACAAACGGGAACCGATGACGGCCGTCAAACACACGCTGTGATGCAGCAGGAGACCCGTTTGGACCAACGGCTGCACAGGGAGGGAGCAATAATCTGCACTTTGTTGGCCGCCTCTCTGGCGTATTTAAAGAGCGTGGAGCTTCGTGTTTAGTGGGGATTAAAGGACCATTTCCACAGTTTCAGCTCTGAGGGAATCAGGGACTCAGTTTATGTTTTAATGCTGGAGGTTTAATACTTGGTGCTGTAATCAGCCGAATGTTGTATTTAATTAATGTTGAATGTGATTGGTTGGCAATGATTTTATTCCATGAAATGGAAACATTTCCGCTGATATTTAATGTTTGAGAGGAGTGGGAGCCATGCTGCTTTAACCCTGATTTATTCTGACCGGGAGCTTAGTGTCGGTGTTGTTGGGCCTTCTTGGTTACAATCTCAGTTTATGTTCTGGGAGTAACATTTAAATTTTTAACTGTTTTTGATTTTTCTCCTTTTTTATGTTTCATCTGAAGTCATTTTGTTATTTTCAGTGTTTAAACTCGTCACACTGTTGGTGTGGGACTACATACTGGGAAAAACTTTCCTTTCTTTTTAGCTCAAGAGAATAAAAATCTCTGAACGCAGCAAGTTTGTGTTATTTCTCTGCTCACAATGGATCCATGATTAGAGACTGCAGTCATGTCCATCCATCCATCATGTATTCCTACTTAGACTTCCAGGCCTGTGGGGGAATATAAGGAGTCCTCGATGCTGCTGACCCGGGTTCTATTGCCGGCCCCCTGGACCTTTGCTGCATGTCTGCCCCCCCCTCTCTGAACCGTGCTTCCTGTTGATCCACTTTAGAATAAAAGCCACAAGTGACACAAAAAATACTTAGAATATTGAAACACAACAAAAATCTCTATTTTTGCACAGTCATGGCCAAAAACTGTTTGTAAATTATGTAAATTAAAAAATGTGTCTTTACATATTTTTATGGCACAACGGGGAAAAAAAAGAAAGGTTCATCACAAAACTTATAATAAATACTAATTGATAAATATTGTGCCAAAGGTCAATAGGTTTTGTTAAATCAGGTGTGTACTTACTATTAGATATGAATTATATCCATTGAGATATTTGTGTATTTTTTATATAAATGTTTTTATCTATTTTTTTTTTGTTTGACATAAAATTTACCAAAAACAAAGATAGTCCTGAATTAATCTCTGAGGGTGAACATTATTGTTATTACACTATTTGCTAAGTTTACTATAGTTAATAAAATAAATTAATTAATTAATAAAACATTCTAATTTATTTATTTTAATTGTTTAATTATTTAATTTATTTTTTTAGTAGTACAGTACTTGTTTTTTTAAAAAAAGTTCTAATTTAAAGAAAAAGAGTCCAGTTTAGTCAGGTTAAGCTGGAACCGATGACTGAGGGGTAACCCCGGTTCTCCTTTCTCTCCAATCAGCACCTTTGAGTTTCTGGTTGCTATGGAGACAGCTTCTTGTTTCTGGTTGCTACGGAGACAGCTCCAAACATAACGTTATCTCCCTGCGGCCCCTCAGCCGTCACACAGCCCTTTAATCAGCCCGGGTGGATGTTCACGCCTCGCTGCAGATGCAGGTCCAGCTGGTCCCGCTCGGTTCGGTCCAGATCGGCCCGGCCTCCTGGCGCGACGCCACGCTGCGGTCCGTCCAGCGTGCGCAGCGCCTGGTCCGGCTCGTGTCCCGCAGCCAGCCACGCAGCGCCGGTTTGACCCAGAAGGTCCCGTCCGACAGCTCAGCAGAACCCCGCGGAGATGAGGTCCAGCAGGAGGAGCGTGGACAGCGCCGTGTCCCCGTCTGCAGGGACAGGAGGTCCAGACCCCAGACTGCAGGAGGGACGGTGAGAGACAGAGACCCCCTGGGGCTGAGGGACAACTGAGCAGATCCTTCATAATTAATCCAGACCGTTTTATCGTATCTATCCGAGACTTCGGGTCTTCTCTGCAGGACACAGACAGACGGGTGCTCCTAGAGAAACTCAGAATAAAATGCGTCCCATTGGACTTTGTCCAGTCAGCATGTTAACTGGTGGGGTATGAAGGTGCCACGATGAAGCATAAAAGGAGAATTCCCTCCAAAGGTTTCTCCGTTCTGAACCGTGATGGTCTTTCTTTGTTTCTGGCAAACTGCTTTGTGCCAAACCCGGTTGGATATCTAACATTTATGAGCCAAATCCCAATAAAAGGAGATTAATTTGGCATTTCCTGACTCAGATTAGATTTAAAATTCAATTCTAAACTAGTTAATTAATCCCTAAGGGAAATGAAATGGAACTCATCCAGGTTTCTTCAGAGTCGTAGGCGACGCTGACGACTGCAGGCAGGAAGGATCTCCTGTAGACGTCTGTCTCACTGAAGACGCTGTGTCTGATGAAGAGGAGGCTCAGGGCTGTCTGCACTCTTCTTCAATTTATGGAGGATCCTTCTTCACACAATCATCTCATCTCGGGTCTGCACTTTGACTAGGCCGTTCTAACACATCTTCGATCTAAACCATAATATCTCTGGCTGTGTGTTCAGAGAGGTTCTCCTGCTGGAAGGTGAAGCTCCACCCCAGACTCAGGTCTCCTGCAGCCTCTAACAGGTTTTATCCAGAAAAATGGAGCTAATTCATCACCAACTCTGTGACAATGGTTCCCATAGCATGATGCTGCCACCACCTTGTTTCACTGTGGAGATGGTGTGTTCAATGACCAGAGAGTTACATTTAGGGTTCATCTGTGGTTTGAGGTAAACTGCAAACAGGATTTCTTTGGCTTTCTTTCTAGAATGTCTTTGTTCTCACCGCTTCTCCTTAAAACCGGATTTGTGGAGTTGCCCAGGCCACCTGATCCTGCTTTAGACTGGACCAGAACCCCCTCCCTGACCGGCCTGCTGGGTTCCCTGGTCTCCATGATGCTGGTTGTTCTCTGATGTTCTCTGAAGCACATGCAGCACAGCACCTGCCGTCAGACTCCTAATCTGCACACAAGCGGTGTGTTGCGCTGGATTTAATTTAGGGGTAATTTAATTGGACACAGATTAGTGCTACATCTTTCAGACTTTTAAAAGTGCAAATATTTGGAGAATAATTAAAAGACAGTGATCCAGGATTGAGGAACACCTGAACCCTGGGGTTAGGGCTGAGATGAATCCGTAAACCTCTGAATAATGCTTTTGAGCTTTTTTCATAAAGGTTTTTGTTATTGCTCCCTCTAATCCCCCACTATAAATCCAGAAATAACAGCACCACCCTCTGACTGCAGACTAAAGTGTAGCTGACTGAATATTCTGCTTAAGCTCCTGTGAATACCGCTGACCTCCACCTCTGCGCTTTAACCTTCTTCTTGGTTCCCTCCGGGCTCCCAGAGGAAGCCAGTGGCTCCAGTGGCTCCATTCCCACCATCCGGCCTGCGAGAGCGGTGCGCTGCAGAAAGCGTCGCCATGGCCGGGGAGTACATGCGGAGGGTCCGGGAGGTGGAGGCCCGGCTCCGCAGGCAGGCCGGGATCGTGGCCGAGGAGGGTGCCAAGCTGGAGAGGGAGCGGGTTCACCTGGAGAGGACGCTGCGCAGCATCAGGACCAACCTGAGCATCAACGGCAGGAGCTCGGAGAGCCGCAGCCGGAGACCAGCCACCGCTGAGACGGTAGGGAACATGTCCACTCCTGTCTCCGTCGCCTCTTTAAAGAAGTGAAAGGATCATGAACGGTGTGAAACTAGAGGCAGAGGAGACTTCCTGCTGTTGCAGGAGAGAGACGCCGCTGATCGGCTGTTACAGCTGGAGAGGAGAGAGCTGATGGAGCTGAAACGACATCTGGAAGCTGCGCTGGAGGACGCAGTGAGGCAACTGCAGGTGCTTCACGGCTTTACAGCAGCTGACCTTTCACCCCTACACGATAATTTTTTTTTTAGCTTTGGTTCCTGACCGCTCCAGTGTCTCAAACACACATTTTAAAATGAATTTAACACATAGTGAACATCACGACTGTCTAAGTCGTGATGTTCACTATGTCTAAGTCTAAGTCTACTGGTTTGTAGAGCAGTAAATACAGATTTTCAAACATCAGGTTATGATATTCTGGGTTCTGACAGATCAGGCCACCGTGTTCACTTGTTTTATCTCAACAACACTATTCAGGTTCTGGGGGAAAGCAGCAGGAAGCTACTACTCTGTGCCAGGGAAAGAGCTCGAGTCCTGGATCTGGTTCCTCACAGCTGCCCTGCAGGACCAAATGTCTCCACAGTCTCCATCCAACCAGAACCTTTCAGCGACTTCACTCCAGGTGGGATCAAACAGCTCATCTAGAAAATAAAATAGAACATAAACACAACAAGGGGACATCATTTTTAATGCATCACATGTAGATTTTTGGAGAATCCTAATTGATGAAGTAAGTCTGACCTGTGAGCTGCCTTTATACAATCAGAGATAAAGTTACGACAATCGGTTATCCACCATTGAACTGTTGGGGGCAACGCAGGCTGTCCAATGTTCCCCATTCGCTCTCCCAGAACTTCATCTGGTTCTGTTTTGGAGGATGCCGAGCCGTGAAAAACTAATCCTGGAAAAACTAATCCATGTTTATCTTTAGTAGAACTGATCACTGCAACGGTGTTTTCACAGGTCTGCCTAAAAAGTGGATCAGACAGCTGCAGCTGATCCAGAACGCTGCTGCCCGCGTCCTCACTAAGACTAAGAAAGTAGAGAACATGGACCCGGTTCTGAAGTCCTCACTAAGACTAAGAAAGTAGAGAACATGGACCCGGTTCTGAAGTCCTCACTAAGACTAAGAACGTAGAGAACATGGACCCGGTTCTGAAGTCCTCCCTAAGACTAAGAACGTAGAGAACATGAACCCGGTTCTGAAGTCCTCACTAAGACTAAGAACGTAGAGAACATGGACCCGGTTCTGAAGTCCTTCCACTAAAACTAAGAACGTAGAGAACATGGACCCGGTTCTGAAGTCCTCACTAAGACTAAGAAAGTAGAGAACATGGACCCGGTTCTGAAGTCCTCACTGAGACTAAGAACGTAGAGAACATGGACCCGGTTCTGAAGTCCTTCCACTAAGACTAAGAACGTAGAGAACATGGACCCGGTTCTGAAGTCCTTCCACTAAGACTAAGAACGTAGAGAACATGGACCCGGTTCTGAAGTCCTTCCACTAAGACTAAGAACGTAGAGAACATGGACCCGGTTCTGAAGTCCTTCCACTAAGACTAAGAACGTAGAGAACATGGACCCGGTTCTGAAGTCCTTCCACTAAGACTAAGAACGTAGAGAACATGGACCCGGTTCTGAAGTCCTTCCACTAAGACTAAGAACGTAGAGAACATGGACCCGGTTCTGAAGTCCTTCCACTAAGACTAAGAACGTAGAGAACATGGACCCGGTTCTGAAGTCCTTCCACTAAGACTAAGAACGTAGAGAACATGGACCCGGTTCTGAAGTCCTCACTAAGACCAAGAACGTAGAAAACATGGACCCGGTTCTGAAGTCCTCACTAAGACTAAGAACGTAGAGAACATGGACCCGGTTCTGAAGTCCTTCCACTAAGACTAAGAACGTAGAGAACATGGACCCGGTTCTGAAGTCCTTCCACTAAGACTAAGAACGTAGAGAACATGGACCCGGTTCTGAAGTCCTTCCACTAAGACTAAGAACGTAGAGAACATGGACCCGGTTCTGAAGTCCTTCCACTAAGACTAAGAACGTAGAGAACATGGACCCGGTTCTGAAGTCCTTCCACTGGCTCCTTGGATCTCAGAGAATAGACTTTAAAATCCTTCTGTTAGTCTATAAATCCCTGAATTAGCACCTAAATACATCACAGACTTGTTATCAGTGCATCAACCCTCCAGACCACTCAGGTCTTCTGGCTCCAGCCTGCTCTGCAGAACCAGAACCAGAACCAGACATGGAGAAGCAGCATTTAGTTCCTATGCTCCACTGATCTGGAACAAACTCTCAGAAAACTGTAAAAGTGCTGAAAGCCAAAGTTCCTTTAAATCCAGATTAAAAACACATTTGTTTAGGATTAACTTCGACTGTTTTAGTTAAACTGTTTTACTGAAACATCATTAGTTCAACTTTGTAGTCCAACTGTTTTTAAAATCATTAATATTTGCTTTTAGTTTCCATTTTCCCATCTTTTATCGTTTAATTTTTTTCTACATTTTATTCCAACTTGCTTTTATTCTGTTTTTATTTTCCTATTATTTAATCATGTAAAGCACTTTGCATTGTCTTTGTGCTGAAATGTGCTCTACAGATAAATTTGGCAGGCGTGACATGCGGGCCACTCCAGCAGCTGAACCTCCTCTACCTCAGCCAGGCCTTTGGTCTGTGGTCTCCTTTGTTTTTGGTGGAAAATGCTCAGATGTCCAGGAGGAGACGTGGCCCTGAAGGCAGCAGATGTTACTCTAAAATCTCTTCTGGACCTTTCTGCATGAAAGCTGCCATGCCAGAGGAGGAGATGATCCAAGCCCAGACCATGATACGTCCTGCTGCCTGGCTACAGGGACACCGTCTCCTTTATGCTCCGTTTCTTCCAACAAACGTCTGGAGCACAGATCCATCTGACTCCAGTCAACCTTCTCCCTGTGATGGTGCTTCCCAGATGCCTCTGCCTCTGGATAAGGTTATAACCAGGCTTCGTTTCAGCACAGAAGAGTTTGTAAACGTATCTCCGTCTTGTAGAGCAGGATAAAGGTTTCCTGTGAGGTTCTGTCAGCTGTTGGTTGATGTCCTTGATGAGGATCCAGTTTAGGATTGGAGATTTGTTCTTTGCTGCTCTTCAACATGTTTCCTCCTAACTTGAATGGATTCATGAAATCTTTCTGCAGAGCGAGAAACGGGTAAATCAGTTCAGTTATTGTCAAACTCTGAGATCCTCTGAGCATCTTTGATCCTCAGAGTTGTTTTCCAGAGATCGGTCGCGTGTGAACGATTTAAATCCAAGAAAACTTTGTTTGTGAGCACGCAAGCAGCTGTGGAGACAGTCTGCACACCAACGATCTTACTTGTTTCCTCTCAGTGTCTTGCAGGTTAAACATTTGTTATTGCCGATATTTGGGAATCTTTTCCTGCACCTGTCCCGTCTGAAATGCTGGTACCGCTTGCTTTGGTTTCTGCAGAATGCAAGCAGGTGTTAGAGTCTTCTTCTCTGGCCGTCCGTCAGTCACAGCTGCTGAGGGAAAAAGTGAGACGCTCGCTGACCGGCGCCATCACCAGGCAGAACGCCGCCCATCGCAGCGTGAACGACGGTTTGGTGAAGAAGATCGCAGAAACAATCAGCCTGCAGGTAGAAACCGAGCGGTCAAAGAATATCGGATCATCATTTGATATTAAACATTCTTCTTATGCAAACTGGAATTTAAATTTATTTTTGTTAGGTATGAATAACCATCCATCTATCATTTATGATTTCCACTCTTTACTTGCCTTAACTTAATGGGGAAGTTTTGCATTTGCAACTTAAAAATCGTCTTGAAGGACAAATATCTCTGATATTTGAGTCAAAAATGTGACGTTTTTAAATGAAAACCTGTGATCAGGGGAATAAAACTGAACAAACTTTATTCTGTGGTCTAGCAAAGCCTGACGGTGACGTCTGCAGTTACCAGACATGCTGTGTTTCGCAAGCAGAGAGAAGTAAAGCTCATTCGCCACAGCCACAACAGAGCTCAGGTGAGTCGCCCACCTAGAGTCGATGCTCAGAGACCGTGTGGAGGACATTTTCATGCTTCATGATCTCTGAACAGGGCCCTGAAAGCAGCGGTGACGTCCCGTCCCGGGAGAAGCTGGACAGGCCCCTGGTGCAGGTCTACCAGAGACACCCGGGGACTCAGCTGCCTGAAGCCGCTCGCCTCTTTCAGGTAGATCCTGCTGACTAAATGTTGAACGGGGGATCTGACAGACAGCATGAAGGGCTTCATTGGTAGGACCTCCTGTCTGAGCTGCTGTGAGGAAACGTTAAACCAACCAACCCTCAAGCAAGCCTCTGGTTTCTCTGGTACAAGGTGTGAGTTATGGATCGCATCTTCCCGAACATGAAGATCACGCTCATCCTCCTTTAATTGCAGGGTTATGAGATCAGATCTTTTTAAAGGCCAACTTTTACACATTGTGGCAGCTGTTCACAACCTGTTGGTGTCTGAGAGTCTCACACAAACCTGACCAGGATAAAACCTGCTTCCTGTGCGTCCTCAGGGCAGCGCGGCGTTGAGGAGATGTCTGCAGGCCTCTGAAGGGGAGCTGCTGAGGCTGCAGCGCTCAGGGCTGCAGCTGCTGGAGGACCTGCGGGGAAAGTCTGCAGCAGCTCAGGTGGACGCATCAGTGGTCCGAATGAGGAGGCAGCAGGTCGACAAGCGAGCCGCGCCCGCCTTTCTCCAGCAGGGAGCGTGTTGAAGCTGCCTGTACCTGCGTGCAGCTGGAGATCAGCAGGATTACATCAGCTGGATGTTTGGGAAGAAACAGGAAGCTAAAGGAGCTGAAGCCTGAAGCAACTTGTTGTTATTCTATTTTCTAATTATTCTTCCATTTTCCTCTCACAAACCTGCACAAAGAATACAAATCTCATACAAACCCAATCGTGTTCTGGGACTTTTGGTAGCCATGCATGGTGTGGTTTTAACAACATTAATACTTCAAAACTTTCCTCATAAACTATGACGGGATTTTGGCTTAATGAGTAAGAAAGGTCAGTCGTAAGCTTAAAGCTTTATAACTCAGCCATCCCTTTCATCAGAACCACCATTCAACGCTTTAATGGGTCACAGAGAGTCAGACTATATTTTTGATCCCTTTTCTAGTTCTTCCACAATCCCAGTTTAAGTTTGAGGATTTTTCTCTGGTTTTCCCCCAGAATGTTGGTCTTAGAGTGTGAAGATGGTTCTGACCCAGGGGAAATACCAATGAAATACAGATATTTCTCCCTCCTTCCAGCCAGTGGCTGCATCCAAAGGGGTCTAATTATAGCTCCTAGCTCCTGTTGCTTGGCCTTTTATGGGGTCAACAGTCAGAAATCATGGGTAGGAATCGAGCTTCAGACTGCTGTGCCGATTCTGGACAGTCTTTATCTCCGACGTCATTAAATGACGGAACCGCACATGGATGATGGGAGTCCAATCCGGACCTACAGCCTTTCCAAAAAACAGAACTACAAAAACACAAGGTTCCTAGGCTAAAGGAGCTATGAGAGGAAGCATTCAGGCTCCTTTTCCTACCTCCTTCCTTACTGACTGCACTATTCAGATAACCCTGATTTGGCTGAAGAGTCCTTACCCAAAACACGTATACGTATGTATTTGGATCACCCTTTTAGAGTAAGGACTCTTCAGCCAAAGAATAAGTCCATCAGCGGTCTCCATGATCATAGCTGTCTGGATAGAGCAGTCAGTAAGGAAGGAGGTAGGAAAAGGAGCCAGTATGCTTCCTATCACAGCTAATTTAGCCTAGGAACCTTGGAACGTCCCTTACCGGCACTAAGGAGCCTTAAGGAATGTTTTGCATGACATGACAGATCAGCACATCCCCCTCATGGAAATCAACAAAAATGTCCGAAGAGAAGAGAACGACACTTTGTAGTTCATATTCAGAAGGCTGTAGGCCCAGGTTTGACTAGAATCATCCATTAGTGTTTCCATGGCGTAATGACGTCGGAGTTAAAGGCTCTCTGGTATCAGCACAGCAGTCCGAAGCTGCTTTCCTCCCCACGGTAGAGTTCTCACTGTTGACCCCATGAAAGGTCAAGGAACAGGAGCTAGGAGCTATTATTAAGGGTATTCTGATGGAGCCTATGGCCGTTTCTCAATATGCGTTCTTGAGCGTTCTCGTGTGCTCGTGTGCTCGTGACACGTCATCAGCCTCAGCCCGAGCACTGTTCCAATCCAGAGAACGCCAAATCGAGAACGCGCCGAATTCCCCGGATGTTGTTCTCGCCCCGCCCTCTTTATCGAGCATGCATCAGAGCAGACTTGTGCGTTCTTCAGACTGACCGCTTGCCCAGAATGCACCGCGGCCGCAGCTTGATTCCAGACAGCGCAAACAGAGCTCACAGCGGTAAGTAAAAAAATTCTCTTTTCTGCTGCTGTTGTTCTTCAAAAGTACGTTTTCAGATCGTTTGAGGTGAGAACATTATACTTTTAAGCTTCCCTATGTGGCCTGTTTACAGAGTTAGTGCGTAATTAAAAAAAGTAGTGTGCATAATACCGCTGGTTATGATTTATTTTTTTTGTGTTTATCTGACTGACATGTGTTGCTTTATTAACTCAATACTTGCTGGAATAAATTGAAAATCTCTCCCTAGGACGACAGCAGCATATAAAATAAATAAATAAATTCTATAAATCTAAGTGAGTTTCTTCTGAGTCAGGACACGAATAATTGAGAGGAGAAAGAGGGAAAGAAAACAATAGTAATAATAGTATATGAAAAACCAGACATTTATTTTATACAAATGTTTAATCTTTGGAACAGAATGAAGGTGTAATATATTCAACAAATGATTAACAGTTACTAACATGGTTTAAAACAAAGAAATAGCTCCTATTAAGATCTCATACAAATAGACAACGCCTATAAACTTACAATTAAAAATAGTTGGAATGGAAATTAATTTAATGATTATTTGATGTATTTTTCCAGGTGGTGAAAAAAAAAAGAAATGAAGCAGCATGTGAACATGACTAGAACTGATCTACATTAGGTCAGGTGTAGTCATGTTCACTTAAACATGCAGCCAGCTGGAGCAGCTCCCTGTCTTCAGCCGCTGGATGGCCGTCCTCCTCTGGGTCCACCTCCTCATCCTCCTCTGGGTCCACCGTCTCGTCCTCCACGTCCAGCTGGTCCCCTGCCTCTATACTAATATTGTAGAGGATGCAGCAGGCGGCGATTACTTTTGGGGCAAACGTCGGGCAGACCTACAGCGCCCTTAAGAAGATGAAACGCCACCGTGTCTTCAGACCACCAAAGACACGCTCAATGATGTTTATCAGCCTTGGCGTGGTGCCTGTTGTAGCGTGCCTCCACTAGACCTGTACCAAATATAAAATTAACTTGTAATTTAGGTAATATGCTGATATGTCTTAATCTTCTATCCAATTAATATAATCTATGTATCAATCATGTGTCATTGTTGGCTCTATTTAAGGACAAGAAGGTAAGAGATCTTACTGGCAAGCTGTTTCCCTATAGGATGCACTGCAGGCCAGCCAGTAGAGGGTCACCAGCACCTCTATCTCCTGTGGCCATCCATGGACCTTCTGGATGGGCAGCAGCTGAAGGAGGAGGACGATGGTGGCCCTGTTTAGCCTGAAGGCTGGTTTCAGGTCCCCTTCATTAAAAAATATTTGGAGGGTTGGCACAGAGGTGTTTATCCTCACATATTTGGTTTCTGTTTCTTCCTGTAAAGAAAAAATGCCAAATGTTACCATAATTGTTTTTTTTCAGTTGTCACCTTTTCACAGCATAAAACTATACCTGCTTAACATGCAGATTATTATAGTTCTCAAGAAAGAAAAGGTAAAATGTAAAGTAAATGTAGCAAATGGCTTCCCTTCTCTGGTATTTTTACCATTTCACTGAAAAAATGGGCTGAACTAACTGCACATAATTTATAGATTAATCATTGTAAAGGTGGACAGACATAAAAATATGTTTTTTCCTTTCTTAATGCTGTGAAGGTCAGTAGGTGCAATAAAGTAGCTTAACCCTACTGTTATTAATGTTAAAATTGGGTCTTCATTTGAATTATTTATTGAAAAATAGTCACAATTTCAACCTGATCACGTTTTTAATACCATCCTCAATGTTTTTTTAAAGATAAAAGTAGGAAATAGGCTGTCAATCTTAAAATGCCTACCAGTTGGCAATAGATGGGTGAGCAAAGCCTGCCTTCTGAGCCTCCTCTGCCGCATCTATCTTCTCCTTGCTCGGATTTGCCTTCTCAACTGCATCACCTCCTCTTCAGCCTGCTGGTAAAGCTGACCAACGACCGAAGCAACAGCTATATTGCTCGTATCGCTCATTTTGGTTCTATAAAGTGCTGATTTTTAAAGAAGATTCAATCGCCTCTACAACTACAACAATTACAACTCCCAACAAAGAAATTCCCGCTATTGCTGGTTTTAAACCCACAGTTCTGTAATTATTTTAGATATTTTTTATACTTTTTAGAAATTAATAAAAAAACGTTTTCAATAAGATATGATGGTGTAGTGTATAAACAGCTTTGAACGTTAAAGAAATGCTCAAGCGCTGTGGATGTGATGACGTCACGAGTATACTTCTGTTCCAATGCACAATGCGTGCTGCGTGCTCGCGTTCTCGTCAAGTCCGATCTTCCTGTGTTCTTACCGAGAACAGACTTGACGAGAACGCGAGTCCGTTCTCGCGTTCTCGTGAATTGAGAAACGAGAAGCGTCTCTCCCGGTTAGATGACTTCCTGTTTTCTGTCCTATCACAGCCCAGAGGGCAGAGAGACACGCCCACAGTCTCATTCACTCCCAGTAGGTTTCACCTCTGGGCGGTTATGTTGAAGCCGTCAGATCTGCTAATTAAATCCCTGCAGACTCAGAAGGTTCTGATTCACTGATGTTTGAAGCTAAGTTTGTTTTTTGCAGCCACTTTTGGTGCTGCTGCTGTAGAACTGAGCCGTGGCTCAATATTGTGGGAGGATTGTTTTCCTGCACTTTCTTCCTTCTGCAGACTTTTTTTTAACCATTTTTTATTGTTGGTTGAATGAAAATGTTTGGGATGTTGTACGATTCTCTAAGTGGAAAAATTTATAAAAATATATTAGATGTGTTTTTTTTTCTCTGCATGTGAAGCTGTGCAAATGTCTGTCCTGGAAACATCTGGTCTGGTTGCAGCATAGCAGCCAAACCTTTTATCAATTATGGCTTCAACCTTAGAACCGCAATGAAAGAGCTGGGATTTAGTAAAGAACATATTTCAGAACAGCTCATTAGTATTAAAGGATTTTTATCCTTCAGTCATGAGGTCTGGATCAGGACCAGATCCTGATCCTGTTGTGTCTCTGCTCTGTCTTCTGTAACCCCAGTCGGTCGAGGCAGATGACCGTTCATACTGAGCCCGGTTCTGCCGGAGGTTTTTTTTTCCCGTTAATGGGTGGTTTTTCTTCCCACTGTCGCTTCATGCTTGCTCAGTATGAGGGATTGCAGCAAAGCCATGTACAATGCAGACGACTCTCCCTGTGGCTCTATGGTTCCCCAGGAGTGAATGCTGCTTGTCGGGACTTTGATGCAATCAACTGGTTTCCTTATATAGGACATTTTGACCAATCTGTATAATCTGACCCAATCTGTATAATATGATTGAACTTGATTTTGTAAAGTGCCTTGAGATGACATGTTTCATGATTTGGCGCTATATAAATAAAATTGAATTGAAATTGAATTGAATTGGACACAAGCGGCTGAAACAAGCTTGCTCTGGAGGGTGGCTGGGCTCCAGAGGGGTGGAGCTCAAAGTAGAGGTGGTTTGGACATCTGATCAGGATGTCCCCTAGAAGGAGACCCCATGAAAGACCCAGAACTCCCCGAAGGAACTATATACCCAATCTGGGGAGGGAACACCATGGGATCCCCCAACATGAGCTGGAGGACGTCGCTGGGCAGAGGGAGGTCTGGGTTTCTCTCCTGGATCTGTTGCCCCTGCGACCCGATCCCAGATAAGAGGAAGACAACGGATGGACGGCACTTCTGACAGATCCCAGGTTCTCAGTGGGATTCATCTCCACGAAGGCTCCCACGTCCAAACTTCAGTGTTTCTATCTGTCACTTCAGCCGTCCGACACGGCAAACCCTCACGCAGGAAAATCCACAGATCATCTCTAAAGCGTGTTTGGGTTGTCGGACAACGATGCTCTTGGAGGACATCTTGATCCCAGTCGTTGTTAAGTGTTCTTGGGCAGAACGGGGAGCAAGCCGACTGCCGGGGGTGAGAAGGAGCCCCACACATGATTACGTCTGGGATGCCTCTTTGTTTCAACAAAAAAATAACTTTGCAGCAGTATTCTGTTGTTCATGCCTGAACGTCCTGCAGAATCTCCTTTGGACCCTGATGGTTTCCTGGACAGAAGTGGCTTCCTTTTTACCAGCCTTGTCCAAAATGTCTTCTCCTCACTGAAAACCTGCTATTGATGCACAACAAGCTCTGCCCCGGTGGCAACACAGCTCTGCAAGGGGAGACCGTTCTTTTCTGAGTTAACCATTGCTAACATCAGGAGACCGTGATTTCAGCACGTTTGCATCTCTTTTACACCAGAAGGTCTGCTGACCAGAGGGATGTCAGATGAACTCGTTCACAGCTTCACCTGAGCTGACCTGCTGGCATGGAGTTAGCAACCCATTAGGGTGAAAATACAATGAAAACAGGGTCTAAGATAAACCTTTTAAAGGTAAGAAAGCTCTTTGCAATGACAGCAAACTGTCAGCACAAGTCAATCTGCAGTTTGTAAAAACCCAACATTTGTGTTCCTGACAAAACTTTTAGGAAAGATTGTAGATTCAACTTTTCTGAAATGAATCGTTGGAAGTTTTCATCGATCTAATTTTTCATTGGACCAGAGAACTGAACAGAAAAATAGCATTTAATGTTCATGAAATGATAAAGCTCATCATTGAAGTCCATGTATTCACGTTGCTCAGTGAGGTTTCTGTTTGAGGCTGCAGCTCGACGCCCGAGTCATGAGACCGCTGGTCACTTGACTGTCCTCCAACAGAACTCCACGTCTTTCATTAACAGATAAGCCCTGATTTAATAAAGCCGCCATGTTCCTGAGGCTCCCTGCTTACAGGCTGCTTACCTTCATCACAGAGAAACTAACACAACCAGATATATAGAGAGATTTCTATCTAAAATGGATGTCTTGTCTCAATAAAAAAAAAAAAACTTCCTGATCATCTTAACTCAGAGCAGAAAGTTTCCTCTCCAGATCAGCAAAACTGCAGCAGCTGCTTGGCTCTAACCAGGACACTAATGAAATCACAAGTACAGGGGTGTGGAGCTTCTGCTTGGTGATCAACAGAACATCAGGAGGGATGAGCTTAACCTGCAGAACCCTGCAGCCGTGGTGGACAGAGACGTCCGGATCGGGCCGACCTCAGGACAGATTTTAACTGGTTTGGACGCTCAAGTTGCAGCCAGCTGACGGCTTTTATGAAACACAGAGCGGTGTTGTGAGGATCTCCAGGAACCAAACTGCAGGAAGAGTTTTATTTCTCCCTCCAAGACACAGAAACGATCAGTGATGTCCAAACTTCCCTGCCTTCTGCTTCTCCTGTGCCTCCCTCCAGCTGTGGGTAAGAAGACAATAAAGCTGCCAAATTTAATTAGTCTGATGTGGCTAATTACTATTCAACGACTTGTTTAAATCACTGACTGTTTCTCCTCAGTTTTAATAGCAGTCAGCAGTGTCTTCGTTTGGAGAATCAGGGAGAAAAATCTCCTGAGTTGAGCTGACCAACATTTTCTGCCAACCTATATAATGCAGCCTTTCTTTGTCATGAAAAGTTGAGACCTGGATCCGTGAATGAAGCTAACGTTGCCTTGTTGTCTTTCAGCTGCTTGGAAAACTGGTTTAATCAGATTTTTCTCGTCCTCACAGATCAGAAACATTAATGTTAGCGATCAAAGCTTCAACAAGGAGGCCTGCTGCAGTCTCAGAGAGGCATCTGTTTTTCCCATCTCCCTTTTATTAAGTATATCTTCTTCGATTGGTTCCAATTGGTGACCAGCAGAGCAACTAATTTGAAGAAAATATATATTTATTTTTCCTGTTAGTTAAATCTGCATTAAATTTAAAAAAAAAAAATCCTCACTTTTGAGTCTGTAAACACATCATCAGAGCATGTTCTGTTTAAATTTCAGCAGAAATCAGATAAGTTTTGCTTTGATGCCTAAATGGGAAAAATCTTATTGCTTCTTTTTCTTTCAGATTCCAAACTACAACCTCTATCAAGGAACCCCCCGACACATTTGATCCATTTACTGTTAATGGGTTAGAATTAAAATAAAATAAAAACATGGGTTTGACGTGTTTATTAGAAAGAAAACAGGAAATCAATATTGGCATCCTGTGTTCAGGGCCTGTGGGAACTATCTGCAGAATAAACCTTTGGTTTATGTGGTTGTTTTTCTTCCGCTGCAGTAAAAAGGTTCAGCAATTCTTGATAGCAAATTTAAAACGATCACCAGTTTTTTCTTTTTTGCATCTGTGTTGTTTCGGATTTTGAAATAGATTTTTTTTTTTACTTTTGTTTTCCTGATTCTGCAAACTTGGATCTTTGTAGCTCTTGTTGCAGGTAACTGCAAAGAAGCACCTCATGCAACCTCATTTTATGAATCTGTTTAATATCAGACGTGAAGACATACATGTGCATTGGAAAGATGTTCATCTCATCTTGATAAACCTGTCTGTCCTCTCCAGTCTCCTTGTTCTGTTACACCTGTGTGTTTCCGGCCATCTCTCCTCTGGACTGCATCAGGTTCCCTCTGAAGTGTCCGCCGGGGCAGCTCTGCCTGTCCAGCAGAGCCGAGGGACAGAGAGGTGAGCGTGCTCCGAGTCGCTGGGGGCCATTTGAATGAATCCCAGGTGAGACGTGCCACCGAGGGCAGCTGTGGGAGTGTTAACCGCTTGTTTGTGCTGAACGCTCAGGTGACTTCCGTGTGGTGCTGTACGAGAAGAGCTGCGTCCTGCCGGCCCTGTGTGGAGTCACGGGGGAGAAATATGCCTTGGGTCTGAACTTCACCTTCACCAACGAGTGCTGCAACACACATCTGTGCAACACAGCGGCCTCACTTTCTCCCCGGCCCCTTTGGACGGCCCTGATACTCCCATTGCTCGCTGTGTGCTCTGCTTGGTGAAGAGGAGAGCAAAGTGAGGCGAGGCTTTGCTTCAGCAGCCGTGGAAAGGTCTGAAAGCCAAAGACTGAAACAGGAAGTGATCCTTTCTGCTCTGGACAGATAAAACATTACGTCAGAGGGTTTTCCAGTGAAACTAATACTAATGTCCCCTGTTACAAAGCAGAAGTGGAGAGTCACTGAAGGAAAGCAGGCTGTTTGCGAAGCTTTTAGCAGATTATAGCACCTTTATTCAAACCAACTAAACTTTGTGCCTTTTTGTTAAGTTACAAACAAAAAGTTTTTTTATTCAAGTTTTATGGCCAACACAAAGTTGTGCAGAACTGTGAGCTGGAATCAAACAGGTACACAAATTAAAAACCCCCGTCAGTCCTCCGGCTCTGATACACCAAAATAGATCCAGAAAATCAAATTTTTCCTCAGACGTCACCTGATTAGTAAATATGATCCACCTGTGTGTAATATAGTCTTAGAATAAATGCATCTGTTTTCTGAAGGCCTTACAGGTTTGTTAGAGAACGTCAGAGAACATCCAGCATCATGGAGACCAAGGAACCCAGCAGACAGGTCAGGGAGGAAGTTCTGGTCCAGTTTACAGCAGGGTCAGGTTCTACAAGAACATCCAGAGCTCTGATCATCATCTGGACCTGGAGAGAGGATGGACCTCCTGCAGACCTACCAGGACATGGACGTCCACCTGGACTGACCAGGTGGAC
Source organism: Fundulus diaphanus (assembly GCA_037039145.1). Lineage (NCBI taxonomy): Eukaryota > Metazoa > Chordata > Actinopteri > Cyprinodontiformes > Fundulidae > Fundulus > Fundulus diaphanus. The sequence goes on along the minus strand of CM073130.1, from coordinate 52,125,913 downwards.
CAGGAGAGCATTGATCAGAGAAGCAGGAGGACCATGGTGGCTCTGGAGGAGCTGCAGAGATCCACAGCTCAGGTGGGACAATCCGGCAGCAGGACAACTATTAGCTGTGGACTTTGTAAATTTGGCATTTAAGGAAGTGTGGCAAGAAGGAAACCACTGTTTAAGTGCTGTGGGTAAATGGAAACTCGCCCTTCACCTCAGCCTGACCACACCGTCCCCGCTCAGACACATGGCAGCATGATGCTGAATCCAAGAGGAGAACCTGCTAGAGGCTGCAGAAGACCAGAGGGGTGGAGGTTCACCTTCCAGCAGGAGAACCAGCCTGAACAAGCAGGCTGGGATATTATGGGATGGTTTAGATCAGAGCAAATTCAGGCGTTAGAATGGCCTAGTCAAAGCCCAGACCTAATTATGACTCTGTGTCAAGATTTGAGAACTGATCTTCACTGATGTTCTCCCTCTAATCTGACTGAGCTAGAGATGTCTTGGATTTTTATCCTTCACCATAATTTGTGTCTTCAGAAATACGTTGGCTGAGACACAATCTGGAAGAGATCAGAAAAAATTATGTGTAAAGCCTGGCTGGTGTGAAGACAGGTCACAGCTTGATTTGAACAAAGACTGACCAGACGTGTGACACGTTGTCACAAACACCCCACAGCAATGAATCTGAAAAGATATAAAAAAGAGATTTTCCTACAGTATCATTGGAGCCTTTATTTTAAAGCTCAATTAATATATGAATGAACATTCTGGGTCTCAAATGTAATTATATGCTTTTCATAAAGCATTTAATTAAAGAGTCTAAGGCCGGACAGATGCAGGAATACTAATGTGATGTTTATTCACCATTTCAGAAAAATGGTTCAGATCCAATGTTCATGTAACAGTTATAGCAGTCGCTTTACTTTTTGTACACATTTCTGTGTATCGGGTGTAAAAATAAACAAATAAAGTGTTCAGATGGATCAGCATTTCAGATCTTCACTGGAGGAAAATGAGCCTGTTGTCAGCAAGAAAAGTCCTGCAGAGATTTTAGAGCAACATCTGCTGCCAGGACCAATTTTACGCTTTTTTTGTACTAAGTTGCAGAAATAGACAACATCAATGAATAAAGTAGCTTACATTTATCTGGATGAAATGGTTTTGGACTCATCCTGTCATCATAGTTTGTTGTTTTATTCCTTTTTTTCTGATTTCAGTTTTTAAATTAATAATAGAGTTATAATTTTCCCTATAGTCAAAAACTAACAAAACCAACACAATCAAATGAAAGTTTTTCTAAAAACGTTTATAGAACAATTGTTCTATAAACACCTGATGTGTCATTGTGTCATTAAAATCACAGATGTTGCTCTATGAATATTAAAACATGCAAAAATAAATACATTTATTTAATTATATATATATATATATATATATATATATATATATATATATATATATATATATATATATATATATTACTAAAAAGCTCACAATCTATATTTATTTAGATGTTTATCATTTATACATCATGATTTATCATGATAAATTTGGGTGCTACAGGACATCCCGATAAACCCAAAGGAGGGATCTTTAACATGGCAAATAAAATCACATATGTTGTTTTAACAATGCTTCTAAATCTCAGATAGTTGGATAAAATAGTTTTACATGAAGATTTATTTTGGGTTTCTGATTAAAACCGTAGCAGTTGGCTGCAACACCTCAATCACCCAGCAGGTGGCGCCACCGCGCCTCCTTTTCTGACGCAGGTGCTCCTAATTGGACTCCGAGAACAGAGACTGCTGCAGCGCGACCAGAGAGAAGTTTCTTACGCTGATTAAATCATCTAAAGGTGTTTAACCCGATCATGGTTCTCCTGCTGCTGCTCCTCCTGCTCTCCTCCGCTCATCACCAAGCCTCTCAGGCGGTCCAAAGCCCGAACCGAACCGACCTCCTGCTGCCGAGGGGCCAAACAGCGACCCTGCTGCAGCAGCGCTACCTCAGCCTGCCCATGTATTTGGACTCGGACCTGCCGCTGCTGCGGAGGGACTTTTTCTCCCCAGCCAGAGGCACCGGGCAGGAGGCTTTACCGCAGCCGGTCAGGGAGCTGCTGCTGCCGGTGTGGCCCCACGCCAGCGGCCCGCCCAGCGTGTCTGGAGCCGCCGTGAGGACTTCCTGTGAGCGCAACAAGATGCAGCTGCAGGTGGAGAGGACCGTCCTGGGCTCCGGAGAAGCAGGTTCTCACCTGAAACTGGGGACCTGCTCAGTCAGCAGGTCTACTGAAGATCACGTTTACTTTGAGTACGATCTGCGCATGTGCGGAACCAAGCGTACCGTGAGTGTCAACACTGCCGGACAGCAGGGATGCCCTGAGAATCTACCAGGGCGTGGTGGACATGGATCATATAGGCTTATTATAATATGATAATAATGGTCAGACTGAAAGCATCGGGATCACATGTTTTAATTAAAACCAACTGATTTTAGGGTTGTCATGATACTAAAATGTAAAACTTGATATCAATACCCAGGAAAATATTTGATGATACAATTTCTATACCATGGGATTAAAAAAATGAGAAAGCCATAAAAAAATATTTTAACATGAAAAACATGCTTTCTCAACAGAATCACAGCTGTTGGTTAAATATGTGTGCAAATAAGTTAAATAAATAACATATGCCTAGTAGCATGCAAGCTACAGCTAATCACACAACATTAATGTGGACCACCGGCCATGCCAGCATCAATAATATGTTTAATGTATTAAAGTAACACTTAATTTATTAACATGTTGGAATTCATCATGAAGGCCAGGATGTCAGTCCTTGAGATGTTTGGCCTGTTTATTGCGCTGCTTGATTAACTAAAACAGTACCTTTTAATGTGTCAGTAAACATAAAGCAGGGTTCTCCCCAGAAACTTAGAGTATAGTGGAGGGGCCGTCATATTTCACCCAAAGCATCGCGCATCTGGAGGAGGAAGCTGTAGCATTTTCACTGTTTCAAGTACAAATGGAGACCATTTCCTGCAACTTAAGCTTTCAGTCCACTCTAAATATAAAACTTAAGATGCATCAGAAAATATCCAACAACAAGTTCTTAAGGTCAAATGAAATGTTGTTTATTGCTAACAATATGTACCTATACAAGATACACCTCATGGATGCACTGAGGTGTATCTTGTATAGGTATTCAATATGTACAAATACTAGTAGAAAGGTAACATTTGCTAGGAAATACACAATGTTCTCCTTCATGTGGTCTAGTCCAGGGCTCTGCAACCTGTGGCTCTTTGGACCTTCCACAGTGGCTCTCTATAACTTTGGCTACAAATTATATTTTTATTATGGTATTTAAATGTAAATACTTTAATTTATTAACATGTTGGAATTCATCATGAAGGCCAGGATGTCAGTCCTTGAGATGTTTGGCCTGTTTATTGTGCTGCTTGACTTTGTTGCACCACTTTAAAGGATGGTTTGCTCACAGGCTTATCAAGATCTTTGGGTTTCCCTTCTCTGTTTGCCTCATATGCTAAATATTTAATACGATACCATGCCAGATTAGTGTTGTATCCGGATACAGCGTTTGAGTATCGATACTTTTGACAACCCTAATTGATTTTACGTGTGAACACATCCCTCGTTAGTCTCAAGAAACTAAAGTCTCCATAATTTAGAAATTCTTTAACTTTCTTAACTTTTTAAACCAATCCCTGTGGTGAAGATGCACCAATCAGGCTTTTCCTGGCTGATGCCAGTTTTCTTTTAAGGTGTGCCCTGTCTAATACAGTTTAGATCAGTGAGATTTATTTCTGTAAATGACTGTAACACACAAAGAAGAGCAATTCTGCTGCAGGTTCCTTACAAGAGGCCTTGAATGCAGCAGACAATGATAGACGGACTTTGTCATCCAGCTGCACATTCATGATGTACATTTGAGTGTCGCAAGGCTCCAAGTGAAAACAAAAGAGAAACATTTATAAATATATGTATCTGTCAATTTGAAGATTACTTGTGTTAATGCATTAAGGTATACTTTTTCTCTAGGTTTTGCTAAACTCAAGACAAATTATTAGCCGTTGATGCACTAATAGACTGAATATTTCTACAATGATGGCCGATTTTTCGGTGTCACTGATCGGAGCCGATTAAGGAAAAACGGATCAAGTTCAAAATTCTGACTGATTGACCAGTTCATCTGTGATGTTCATTGTTTCAAAGTTTAAGTTAGAACGAAATTAGTTTTCACATTAAACTCAAATATTACAAACATGCCTGCTGTCAAAATCCCAAAAACATTAAAAATGGCAAATTTTGTAATTTCCAAAACTGTACGGAAAAATAGTTTTGGATCTTCCAAGTCAAGATAAAAAGGGTCCAGATATGAAATGTAGTGAAATTAGATGTTTTTGAATGTTTGATAATTACACCAATCTGGTGGAGAATCAAGGACAAATGCATGTACTGGATCTTTGGAACTGGACTTAATCTAAATTGGTCCCAGAACCACCAAAGTGTCTTTTTTTAGTCCTTTCCTATAATCAAGGAGCTAACAGTTTTCCTCCGGACACACGTTGTGTTTTATAAACTCTGCAGGTCCCCTTTTTGTGCAGACCGTAAACATTGTTTTTAATTATGGTGCAAACGGGTCAGAGTCTGTGAAAGAGTCCAGATAGAATCAGCCCACTGACTGCTAGCAAAGAGATCCCCATGTTCTGAAGCCCTGTTAGCTAATGCTACCTCCAAGGAAAAGCTGCAGGCATCGTCACTAATTGGCATCCAAACGAACTCCCTTGGCCTCAGACCGCTGCTGAGAACGTTGCAGCTGAAAGAACCGTTTTCTGGATCATAATGAACTTCATGGTGAGAGGTTCAGCTGCAGAGGCGAGGGCTTCAGGACGTCCAAGAGGGACCAGGAACCTGCAGGCTCTGCACTTGTGTTGCCACCAGTGCAGAGCTTGATCAGCATCAGCAGCAGGAGAAGTTTCACTAAGAAGGGCAACAACTTCTGTCCAAAACAACCGTGACAGGCAGATTGAAATCCTGCAAAAACAAGATGGAGAGACAGAACCCAACAAACTGGATCAACTCAATGCACTAAAAACAGGAATGGGTTTCCAATCAATTGTTCCAAAGGTCCACACCCAGCAGGACTCACGAAAGACTTTTAAGGCCTAAACTGACATTTTTTCCTCCGTTTATTTACAGATGATCAACAATCAGATGGTCTACTTTAACACGTTGCATTATGACCCGCCCAAACCCAGAGGACCGATCAGACGAGCGGCGCCCTTCAGCATGCCGGTGGCTTGTTATTTCAACAGGTGAGGTTGGGTTTAAGCCACGTTTCATCGCGGAGCTGAAATCACGTTTGTTTCTTTTAACTTGCACGCTGCCTTTAACCGTTTAGGTTTGTTTATTCGTATAAAGTCGGATACACTCCGAAGGTGCAGATGCAGAAGGTCCTGAAGAAGATGAAGAACTCGGCTAAATTTGTTCTGACACCAAGAAACGGTAACCAGCGGTAACTGTGAGGACGCCGGTTTTCACCCAAAAATTCACCTGAGTTATTTTTCTGTTTCTAAATGAACAAAATACCATTTTGTTTGGTGAGAATGCCGCCACCAGCTTCAGTTTACTGGAGCTGTGAGAAATCTGGGGGGGTTGGACAAAGATTCAAAATTTAGTTGAATGAAGTATTTACCACCTTCGTCTTTTAACTAAAGCTGAGCCTTTTTTTAAACCGTTCTGATCCTGAGACGCTCTTTTTAAATCCAGGAAGATTTCTTAGTTTTATTATTTGTTCTGTTTTTGAAAGATTTTTATGATATTTTTTTTATTGTAAAGCACTTTGGTTGTCTGGTTGGCCGTTACAAACGACGGGCTATAAGTATAACTGAATAAATGAAAATAAAGTTTGGGATGCCTGTCTATTAGATCTCTAACCCACTGCCTCATACTTTTCTCCTGATTTCCTCCTCTTAAACTGGACAAATGAATAAAACTCTTTACCATATTAGCTCACAGTCCATATAGAGACGTTGGTATCACTACATATTTCTTGATTTCAGACATGAAAAAAAATTATTACTGGCCTAACTCGGTTAAACAGCCAGAATTGCAGAAATAATTAAATATGCTTTTGATTTCCCCCCCTCAATGTTAAAAACGTGGATTTGCGTTGATGTGCATTTCGTTTGCCTTCCAGCTCAGTGGAACAAGCTTTCCAGGTCCAACCACTTTGTCCTCGGTGAGCCCATGTTCTTTGCTGCCGAGGCGGAAGCTTTGTCCAGAGATGAGCGACTGTACGTCCACACATGTTACGTGACCCCAGAGGAGTCCCACACCTCCACGCCTCAGTTTCCAGTCGTAACTAACTTTGGGTAATCCTCATCTGGCATTTATTTTAGAGAAAACCCCGATATTTTAACAGAAAAACATTTAGGTTGCGCTCCCCCGTCTCTCCTGATCCAGATGCATGGTTGAAAGTAAGAACGGCCGCTCCAGATTCATCCGCCACAAAAACGACGCAGTGAGATTTTCTCTTGATGCCTTCGTCTTTAAGGGAATGACGGGTCAGGTGAGCAAAGTTTGTTACAACCTTTTATATCTCACACTTTTGCACCTTTTTCTGATTTAAAAAGTTCAGATTTGACAGAAAACCTGAATCTTTATCTTGTGCAGCAGCTCTACATGCACTGCAGCATGGTTGTGGGCCGTTCCGCTCCGACACCGACAGCTAAGTCCTGCAACTATGACACAAAAGTCCGAAGGTTGGTCTTGTTTTACTGGAAGAAGTGTAAAAAATCCTGTGAATTATTGAGGGATGGACTTTTTGTTCTGGTCTTTCTTCAGGTGGGTGGAGCTGTTTGGGTCCGAGTCGGTCTGCGACTGCTGTGAGTCCAGCTGCAGCTCAGATCAATCAACAGGTTAGTTAACTGTAGTTTTAACTTAACTAAATACCTTTAATGTGTCAGTAAACATAAAGCAGGGTTCTCCCCAGAAACTTAGAGTATAGTGGAGGGGCCGTCATATTTCACCCAAAGCATCACGCATCTGGAGGAGGAAGCTGTAGCATTTTCACTGTTTCAAGTACAAATGGAGACCATTTCCTGCAACTTAAGCTTTCAGTCCACTCTAAATATAAAACTTAAGATGCGTCAGAAAATATCCAACAACAAGTTCTTAAGGTCAAATGAAATGTTGTTTATTGCTAACAATATGTACAAATACTAGTAGAAAGGTAACATTTGCAAGGAAATACACAATGTTCTCCTTCATATTGTCTAGTCCAGGGCTCTGCAACCTGTGGCTCTTTGGACCTTCCACAGTGGCTCTCTATAACTTTGGCTACAAATTATATTTTTATTATGGTATTTAAATGTAATAATGATAATAAATGCAAGTTTTAGCAGTTTTTTTTCTTGGAATATTAATTGCTTTTAATTTTCACAACAGAATGATGCTTAAAGTGTCAGTAATATTTAATTTTAAATAAATATCTTTTCATTATGTTGGAAACTATGATTTATTTTATTTTTTACATCATTATCCACAAATATCAACATCTCGTCCATTCTCTTTTCTTAAACCTCAAAATAGACATAAAAGGGCGTTTCTTTAACGATGACAACATGTTTCCTGCAGTAGATCTTTATCAAAAATGATAACTTGTCTTTTTTCAAAAGGCCAGGCAACATTTACGGCTCTGAACGAGTTTAATTCAAATGGACTGGAGGCAAAATGGCTCTTTAGACTGTAAAGGTTGCAGACCCCTAGTCTAGCCTACAAACTACTGCTCTGTTTATTCTCACCCATGAAAATGTCTCTTTAAAGGTTTGTGTGAGGTCAGATTTCCACCCTAAGCTCCATTACGCTCCCAGGTGCCGGTTATCAGTACCGTATCGGTTCAAATGTGAAAGGAACCCATTCCTACAAGTTATAACTTTACATAAAGAAAGGACAGCTCTTACAAAAGAAGTGCTGCAAATGCATTTTGATCATCTTGTAAAGTTATACTTTGGTATCTGTTTCACAAATAAGGAAATACTAAATCGTTTTAGTGCATCAGCAACAAATCATCTAAGGAAAGAAGTGTTTCGCGACCCCGCGGGGGGTCCCACCCCCCCACTTTGGCAGAGGGTCGTTGAGTCCTCTGTTATTTTTACAAATGAAGTAAAGCTGAAGGCAGCAGAGTAAATTCTCACCAATATGGGTCCTCACACACAGACAAACACGTTGCAGACATGGAATGAGAATGCTTCAGCTCTTTCTGATTAAAATGTCAAAGTTAGCCTCCTGAAAAGCAAAGTGTAAATCTGTAGTCCTGAATAAAACGGCGTTAAATGAGGTCAGGGTGACTTAACTTCCCTTCATGTCTGTCGCATTAAAAGTTCCCAAAACTGAGTTCTTTTAAACAGCTTTACTTAAATGTTGATTTGTGTACAGCGCTGCTCATTGCTGATGTCTTTCCATCCTGGCGTTGGGTTAACAGAAACCTGTAAGCTCCAGAAAACTGTTCATCGGGTGTTCTCGTTCTGCTCGATTATGTTAATTTTTCCTATTTACTGTCTTAGCAATGCAGTTTGGTGATAATTTAACTAAATTAAATATTTGGCAACAAAGTGACAAAATCTAACCAGCTAATCTGACGGACAGGTTAACAAAGAAGTCAGCTATATGTTTCATATTTCAGAGACTGAGGTCATCAGCAGCACATCTTGGACAATAAATGCTGAAGTGAAATCCGCGGCTCCGAACCAGGAGAGGAAGACGGCGGGCGGCAGCAGAGATCTGACAGAAACCTCAGCAGGGAGGACCGAGGAGAAGCTGCGGCCTGCAGAAGTGGTCGGTGTTCAGATGGGTGGGGGGGCGGAGGGAGCTGAGGGGAGGCGGGGGAAAGACGGCGAGGAGAAGCTCTCTGCACTTCGAGCAATGTTTGAGGACATCTTTGATTTTGACTGAGAGGTTTGGTCAACTTTTAGTTTAGTTCTTGCATGTAAAAGAAAATTGGTGAATAAAATAAATATTTCAGTTAAATCTTTGTTTACTTTCTGACCAGGAAATAAAACCTGGTTTGCATATTTTTAATGCATTCAGCTCTGTGAGTTCTGGGTCCGTCTGGAGGTTTCCGTCCAGTGGGACGAGCCCAGGAAACGTCTGAAGGAGTTCTGCAGGACAAGAGTTCTGCAGCTTTTAGATGTTTCTGCTGAAACTTACCTGAATCAAACAGCATGGTCGTTAGCAGGCATGCTAAGAAGCTAATTCAGCAAATCGATTTGCTGTGTTGGATTAAGGATGTGTCTAAAAGTTGCAGGACACCGACCCTCAAGGGATGCATCTGAACTAGATGTCCAAACTAGATGTCCAAACCGTCCCAGTGGACTCCTTTAGAAGATGGAGGAGCAACAGCTCTACTCTGTGGAGCTCCTCTCCTTATCTCCGAGGAGAGAAGCTGGTTTCAGCTGTTTGCATCCAGGTTTTTACAGTTTTACTCCTGATCCATGTCACACAATCCTATGATGGAATTCCTCCATACGAGCCATAGTTTCACATCCGCCCCCGAGGGAACAGTCCAAGGTTTTCTGGTTGAAAATCGCGGCCTCAGATTTGGAGGAGCTGACTCTCATCTCATCTGCTTCAGATCTGTCAGCAAATGTCACAAACCATGTTGGAGATGAGGAGCAGTCTGAAAAATCTCCACTTCACATTAGGAAAGAGACTAGGTGCTGAAAATAGACCTTCTTCTTTTGCCGATAAGACCAGTAAGCCCTAAAAAGCAAATCACACACACATTCCCACAGTACCTGTCACAAATGGCCTCAGGAGTCCTGGTATGTGTACCAGTTCCTCTACAATCCACAAAACACATTTGGACTGAAAAACATGACACTGAAGACCATATTCAGCAGCTCCACCAAGTAAGAAGTCTGTTCCACAAACCGGATGATGGCTACACCACACCGCCTGAGTCCTGGACCCTTAAGGGTTCTCCATTTTATACCAGAACATTTGAAGTGAAGCGAATGTTTTTTCTCCCGTTAAGATGTTCTGATCTGTTTGGATCTATTTTGAAGTTGGAAGCTAAAAAAAAAAGGAATCTTTTTCTTATCATTCAATGGAGGCAACAGGTGACACTCTGTGGTGTGGAAGTTGTTGCTGTGGGAGAAATAATCAAATCAAAGGTGAAATAGTCGGCAGACGCCAGAGAGGCACAAGACGCCTCTAGAAAGGAAGCGGTTATTTCCAGGGAGGCATGGCGGCTGTTCGTTCAGGCAGTCAGTCAGAGAAGAGAAGAAGCAGGACGTAATAAAGTCGATTTTTGGAAAACCCTTTAAACAGAGGTTTGCTGCAAAGCCATCAACAATGCAGACGACTGTCCACTGTGGCTCTACGCTCTTTCAGGAGGAGTGAATGCTGCTTGGAGAGACTTGATGCAACCTGCTGGGTTTCTTTAGATAGAGAGGAAACTTTCTCACCAACCTGGAGGATCTGATGGAGTCTGACTTTGGAAAGAACCTCGAGATGATATAATGTGAATTGGTGCTATAGAAATAAAATTTAACTGAATTTAATGTTTAAATGTCAATGTGGTATTCTCTGGTCACTGTTTTTGGATCACGCTATGTTCTTGACACTCGATGTGACCCCATGAGTGGCGATCCCCCTCATTCCCTAGTTCTAATGGTAGACATCTTTTATCTAACCCACAACAAATATAGTAGCACAGAATACATCAAGTCTGTTGGATGCACTTTTATTTTTCTGCTTTCCTTTTAATTTATATTTTATTTGTTTTCTGTAACCTCTATTTGTTCTTTGTTTATTCTTTAGTTATCTACTCCTTATCCACTTAGGTATGGAAATATTTACTGTTTTTTTATCTGTGGCTTTTGTTTAGTCTTTTATTGGTTCAGGTTTATTATTCAACATACTGTTTCATGTTATAACATGGATGTCCATTTATTGTGTTCATTGTTGTGTTAAAATCAGAAATAGATCATAAAAAATGTCGACTCAAATCATTTTGAAATATTAGCGATATCCTGTTTACTGCGGAGCCGTGGAGCAGCTCCCCACACGTCTCCTCTGCTCCAATCAATCACAGAACAGCAGCTTAAGGCTCCTGCATAGTTTGAGTAAATAAATGAATAATTTAACCATCTAGCACATCTTACAGAAAATATGAACTTTATCTGCTCAATTATGTTTGAAACAGCTGTTTATGTTGAAAATATGGTGTAGAAGAATACAGAGAATCTGGGGATGTGGTGCAACATTTATGTTTGCAGCAAGAACATGACTGGTTTTCTAAAACCCGTCTCATAAAGGAGTAAAGGATGCTTGTTGTGGTTCTGGTTAACTGGGTTTTATTTATAGAGTTATCGGTTCCACAACCTGCAGGATTTTGCTGCGTTTGTAGATTCCCACTGATGCAGAGAGAGGTAACGTTGGTCCTCCTTTTAAAAATGGATTTATTCTAATATACACATTTATTTATGACACAGTTTAAAATGTTTTATTATGGAGAAATCTGAAATTATTAAACCTGGTATTTGCAGGTCAGAACTTTGCTAAACCAGTTTTTAATCGAGCTCGGCGCTGGAGATGGATTTTTACCAGACAGATCATAGAAAATGTGTTGATGGTCCAACAAAAAGAAGCAAGAGGCATGTTTTAGCTACAGATAATGCATAAATGTTTTATTGTGTCATGAAAACGATTCTGTACAGATTGTTTTACAAAAAGTCATCTTTAAATGCGATAACTTGATTTCTTTTAAGTGAAGTGATACAAACAAGCATAAAACAGTTTATAACAGGTGCTATCAAACAAAACTACTTACAAACTGAATGGAAATGTAAATTGAATGCATACACTGCGCCGCCTGAATGTTCAGTCTGAGTCCAACCCTCGGGTTCTGGTTCTGAGCAGGAAAAGGCCGCTCTGAACGCGTGATAATGCCTAGTGGGAGAATGGACCGCAGCGTCACGTCGCCTCCTTGTTCAGACGGGGTTCAGCGCTTCGGTTCCGCCCCGGATTGTCCCGTCATCAGTAGTACGAGCTCAGGTGAGAGTGAGCGGCCGGATGTCGGGTCATGGGCGATCCGGGGTAGATGGGGCTGTTGGCCGAGTTCCAATACGTTGATGGGGGGCCGAAGAAATTCCCGGGGGAGACGGGCATGGGCCCGGGATGTCCGCCCATGAAGTTCATTTTGGGCTGGTGGCTGTGGTACGGCTGGACGTACGACATCTCAGTCTGGTACTTAACGATGCCGCCCTCCGCGCCGTGGTTCTGGTGCGCCTGCGAGATGCCCTGGAAGTCGAACTTGTAGGCGTAGCGCTTGCCGTGCACCTTGGTCATGATGTTTTTGTCGTAGTAGTAGCGCAGGGCGCGGCTCAGCTTGTCGTAGTTCATGTTGGGCTTGCTCTTGCGTTCGCCCCAGCGCTTGGCCACCTCGTCGGGGTCGGTCATCTTGAACTCGCCGTTGGTGCCCTCCCAGGTGATGATGCCGGCGTTGTTGCTGTCGGACAGGAGCTCCAGCAGGAACTGCCACAGCTGGATCTGACCGGAGCCTGCGAGGAGAAACGGGGACATTAAACTTGGACCTGAAGCGGGTTTATTCCTTTGTTTCTCGTTTTTAAGCTTTAAGCCACACACACCTCAGACAGCTGTTTAGTTTTTCTAACAGAACACAGGTCTGAACTCAGGTCAGAGGCTAATTTATTTTCACCAAATGTGACCTTTTCACTGTGTGGCTTGGAGCAGGAGATGAACAATAGGGCAGAAACCTACCCACAGGCCTGTGAGCGCTGGGGTCAGGCGGCTTGTACGGACTTTGTTTGCCTGTTCGGTTCTTGGAGGAGCTGAGGACTTGGCCTTCTGCGAGGAAACAGAAGGGCAAACAGTCACTTTGGTGAGATGGAAGCCGGATTTCAGGTCCGACTGAATAGTCCAAGGTTTCTGAAGGAGTGAAATGACCTGGAAGTGTCTAAGCAGCCTTGATAAAGAGCTGGCTGGATTCTTTACATGTCAGGGAAATGAGCTTCAGTGCTTCCTTCATCATCTCCTGTAGCCCAGGAAGCACTGGACCATCCTTCACGGATAAGACTGAAACTTTGAAATCAGAAGCTGCTTTGATCAGCGAAAGGCCCAGATTAGAAGAACCCGTTGCTGGGTTTCAGGATTTTAGGTTTTTCGACTATTCCGCCGGTCTTTGGTCTTGGTGAAAACTGAGGCTGGCAGAACAACCATTCCTTGATGTTTCTCTTTTTGTGACAGCCTTTTCTGGCTTATTTTCAACCAATTTGCCAAAGCAGACAGTGTAAAGGCCTCATTTGTTTGATTTTAGTTTTTTTTTTATTCTGTTTTCTGGTTTAAGATCCTTACCTGGATTGGCCAGCCGGCTGCTGATGGGCCCTAGCGTCTGATACGGATCTGCAGAAAAGAGAGGGACATTTTTTTAGACATTTTCTTGCTTTTAAGTTTATTGTTCATGTAAGCTAATCAAAGTCCACATTCTGGACCTGCTGTTTCATCAGGAAATAAGGAAAACTAGCCGATTCCTAATTGAACCTGGTTTCCATGATCTGCCGTCAAACCTCCAACTAATTCACATTCTGAGATTTGGGAACCAGGAGAACAGATCCAGGAGGTAAACCCAGACCTCCCTCTCCAGCTCCTTCTGCAGGATTCTAGCTTATCCCTAAACCAGAATGGATATGTAGTTCCTCTATTGAGTCCTGGTTCTGCACCCGGGTGTCCATTCAACGGGATGTCTCTCCAGCTCCGCTGTGCCGTCATTCAGGAGGAGAAACTGGAACCATTCAGCTCAACGATCAACTGCCTTGTTGGTTTTGTTTCTCTTTGTAGAAACTTTAGGAAGGTTGATGTGAAGAATTTCAGTCTAGACTCTTTCTGCCATATTTTCCTGCCAAGCAGCCAGACCTCCTTAAAATGTGGACAGTGGTGTTAAACAGGCTCCTCAGATTTTCTGAATGTCTCTTCAAGTTTATTCGTGGCACTTGGTTGCTTTTTCACATTCGCCGATTATTATGAGACGAGTGTTTTACTTAAGGCCTTTACTCTGACATTTGTTAGAAAAAGGCTCATGAATGCATGAGGGAGTTCTTTGTTCCAGGTTTTGGTTCCTGATTCTTTGGCTTATTTCTTTAGTTTCATCTGTAAAAAACAGTTTCAAAGAACAAGTGAGTGATTCCTAGTGGGGTGATTCTAAAATATGCAGCTTTTCCCACCAGACGAGGACTGGGCTATAATGCTGAAACCCTGGCAGAAAGCAGATGATCACCTCCTGAAGGCCTGCAGTTACCTCCTTTTTAAACAACATATTCCACAATATGCTGCATGGCCGGGTGCAAAAACAGACCCAAAAAAACTAGATGAAACCCACTGACCCGTGACAGGACTGCAACTATGATCACCTCGTTAAGATGCATCAGGCTTTTTCTATCAATCACTAGCCGGGCACAGTTCAAGAAGATGTGAGCTCTCATAAATAAAGCCGGCGCTGCAGAAGCAAAGCAGGCAAGCAGGGCAACACTAAATGTCAGTCGTCTCAAAATCTAAGATCCCAGGGGTATTAATTCCTGAAATTGAACCCATTATGAACTGGTTTCAACCCCCAAACTAATGTCAACACCCAAAAAGTGAAGATTTTGAAGGACCTTCAGACAGCCAGGAGGACTATCTTATAGGGAGCCCTGTAACAACCTGGCAACTGAAAGAGAAAATTAAGTTCAGTTTTCACACCTCTGCAAAAAGCTGCATGTTTTCGACACCAAGACCCGATCATTTGGGTGGGGGAAAAAATACGCCATGTACCAAAAACGACCTTTTTCTTTAATAAAATCAAAGGATGTGTGAGTCGTTGGTACCTTGAATGATTCTCGGCGTAGGATCCGCTACCCTGCTGCTGTGTTGGTGCTCGATCGGAGAACCTGGAAACCAAAAGACGGACGTATTACATGTGAAACGTGGTTCTGTGTCCCGGGGTGAGTGGTCTGTCTTCGCTGTCCTACCTTTGGGCACTGCAGCCGTCATGGTGTTGGTCGGCCAGCTGTTCCTGCGGCTGATCTCATCAAAATTGCTTTCTGCAGCGACACAAAGAGAGCAAAGAAAAAAAAAAAAAAGGATGAAACTGGATGTTGGTGACACAAACATGTTTGAAGTGAACCCGGCTCGGCGGGAGGAGGAAGGAAGCCACCGGAGGCCGAAACGATAAGAGTCTGGAGGTCTGAAGATGACCCAGAGTTTCTTCTTGGGTGAGCGCTCTTTTGTTTCGGGCCACCAGCAGATGAAATGGATTGTGTCCCAGGAGCAGGACCCGTACCCCCCCCGTTTCCTCTGTCAGTGCAGCTGTTTCCTGTCTGAAACTGGCTGTTGGGTTCTGGACTCGTCACAGTTTTTGTCAACAGAAATTTGTGTCGGGCAGAGGAGCCTTTTACACTTGAGGTACTTGGTGAACGCGTTTCTGAAACTCAACACGTTATTCTTACATCCCTAAATCAATCAAGAAATTTCCTTGCAGTTTTATTTCTCACCAGACTGTGACTCACAGGAAATGGTGGCAGTTATGAAAAGATCTTTTGCATGAATTTGAATCGTGCAAAGTCTGAAGTGACTTCTTTCCCTTGTGGGGAAGTTCTGTCTTACGAATACCATCCAGAAGTAAAATGCTTGGCTGAGATGAAGACGTTCTTTAGCTCATCCTGCAGGAAAAAACATCCAGATTGACGCGGCTTGAACAGAAGCTGTGGGTCCGCAGCTTTACTGCTTCTTACACAAAGACACGCAACGGTAAAAGTGAGATTTTATTTAATCTCTTTGGCATTTTGAAACATTTAAATGAGCCATATGTTTACAGGATGTTACTCATTCTGCTCACAAACGTGTGAAAGCGCTGGCGAGGCATCTAGAAAAGGTTTTAGCAGAAGTTGGAGCTGCTGTGGGGAATCTTGATCTACACCTGACAGGTAAACCTTCTGCAGGCCGTTGAGCCGCTCTCTGCTGTTTTACCGGATCAAACACTGATTTTTTCCTTTCAGCTCCTCCTCTTTAGCAGAACAACTGAAGACCCTCCACTGTCGCCTCTGTGTGACCTCATTCGTTACGTCCATGAACCTTTTCTCTGGCCTTCCTCATGTCTTCCTCCCTGACGGCTTTAGTCTAATATATCCAGTATTTTATTTGATTGCTGTGGATGGTTGGTTGCAGGAGCTTGAACTCTTCCACCTTCAGTAACTCTGTTCCTTGCAGCTTCATTGCTCCTAACCTCTCACCCACACGTTTCTGTCTTTCGTTGTTCTTCTCTCTAGGCCAGAGCACACCTCCACCTCTCTTTTTCTCACTACAGATCAGAGTGTCGTCAGAGGACACGCAAACCTTCCAACTGACCACCATCAAGCTCCGTGGAGGACCGGGAACGTCTGTCAGATCCATCAAGAGGCAATAGACTCAATAATTCACCTTTAAAGAGTCAAATCTTTCTACTGGTGGGTTATTTACAGCCCATTTAAACCTTCTAGATAAAATCAGAAGGAACAGAAAATGTGCTCAACATCACACAAGAGACTAAATGAAAACTTAAAGGAAGTCATGATTTAAGCTCTCTTTTGAGCTCGTAAACGCATCAACAGACAGGATGTTCTTTATTTGGATCAGGGGGTTATGGGCGTGTTTTGGTGCCAAAATGGAGATGACTTTAATATTCTGTCTAAAAACTATTAATTCTATCAATACATCTGCAGGATTTTTACATTTAATTGTCTCCTTTCTTTCCTTTTTGACAAAGCTTATAGTTAGAGTGGCTCATGTTACCCTGAGCTACCTCTATAGTTATGCTGCTATAGGCTTAGGCTGCTGGAGGACATCAGAGTCTATTTCTCTCACTCTGCTGAGTTCTCCTACTGTTCTCCACTCTGCACTGTTTGTTGTTATTTCAGCTTTTAACTTTTTGTTCTCTGTCATTTTTCTCTTCATAGAAGGTACACCTGGTCTGGCGTTCTGTTAGCTGTGACATCATCAGGGGAGGCAGATCATCCTCTATTACCATCTAACATAGAAAGTACTCCTGGATCAATGTGAGCTTCTGAGCTTTCTGTGTCTCTGCTCTGTCTTCTCTAAGCCCCAGTGGGTCGAGGCAGATGAGCGTTCACACTGAGCCTGGTTCTGGTTCTGCTGGAGGTTCTCCTCCCTGTTAAAGGGGAGTTTTCCTCTCCACTGTCGCTTCATGCATGCTCAGTATGAGGGATTGCTGCAAAGCCATCAACAATGCAGACGACTGTCCACTGTGGCTCTACGCTCTTTCAGGAGGAGTGAATGCTGCTTGGAGAGACTTGATGCAACCTGCTGGGTTTCCTTAGAGAGGAAACTTTCTGACCAACCTGGAGGATCTGATGGAGTCTGACTTTGGAAAGAGCCTTGAGATGACATGTTGGGAATTGGCGCTATATATACAAAATAGAATTGAACTGGATTTAATTAAACTGAATTGTTGAAATAAAACAAAGTCCACACCATTGATTTAAGAAAAACATGAAAACAGAACTTCAGACTCCAGAAAAAACTGGGAGCCAGTAACTGTGTCACTTTTAAAGCAAAACTATAAGCAAAAACAAGCTGTAAAGAAGTTAAAGGGTGATGTTGGCTGATTAAGGTCTGGATGTCTGCGTAACGGACCAGATTCAAATCTGTACACAGAAACTACAATCTGCAGGAAATTATATTTATATTTATTCTCATTTTGGAAAAACTGAACAATTTTTTTTTTCAAATCTTTATTGCTTGAATTTTGAAATAGAAATAATTCACACTGACTAGAAGAGGCAAAACCCTGTTCCTGTTGCAGCTGAATGTAATACTGACATTGCTGATCATGCTATAAAGTATTAACTTTAGGTTTGAAATCTGATTTAATTGTCTGTCCATAAAGCTATCCACGAGGAAAATCAATCCTTTCACAAGTATTTTTGCAGCACCTGTAGACCGAAAGAAATCTAAGCTGCCAAATAATTTAAACCAGTGAGGTCCAAGGGCGTGTGTGCTGCGGTTTTAGGTGTTTCCTGCTTCATCACAGCTGAACCTAATGGGTGCTTAATTAACAGTCCTCTGCAGACCTAGATGACAGACTGAGAAGGTAAATCGTTTATTTGAATCAGATGTTGGAGCAGGAAGGGATTTAAAACAGGCAGAAGACCGGCCCTGAAGGACTGGAGTTGGACACGGCTGATTTAAATAGATTTGGACATTGAATGTTTCCCAGAGGGAAGTTATAAATCAAAAGATGCTCATAATAAGAGATTAATTTAATGGACCACTGCTGGTAAAAAATGCTGCTGTTACAATCTGTCCCAAATATTGAGAAAAAAAATAGTAAAATTACTCTGGATAATTTTTAAACCTGACATGATTGATTAAGCCACTCAACTGTCGTCCACAGCAGGACTTAGCTTCTCAGCTGCCAACATGCAGGTTTAAATATAAACGGTGTTGTTGGAGATGATTTATGTAGAGGCTATTTAACGGGGGCCAAACACACATCCTTAAGGCACACCCATCATGTAACCAGAGCAGACTTTCTTACTCTGATGTCAAACTGGGTTCAATGGTTGGACTCTGCATTTAGAAGCAGTAAGGTGTAGAAAACTTCTAATCTCTTCCTGTAAGAAGCATTTCTGACATTTGTAGCACCTTAAAAGCTAATATTAAAAAGGGTTGATTTTTTTTGTGTGTGACGAAAGTGGAAATCTCACCTGATTTTACTTGAAGTCGGGGCGGTGGAGGTTGTGGTGGAGGTGTGTTGGTGGTGGGAGTTGTGGAGTATGAGAACGTAGGGCTACCTGAGGCAAAACATGAAGAAAAAAAAACTGTTAGATACCCAGAATTCACAAAGTAGTTTAAAATCAGCGGTTTTCTCTGCAAACGTCTGAATACAGAAGGACAATTTGCTGTTGGATCTTCAAAAAAGTGTCCAGACAGGTCTGCAAATCTGGAAACGTTCCAGAAGAAGTGTCTCCAACTGAGGGCGTTGGAGTTACTACTTCTTGAAAAACAACTTGAGCATGACTGTTGCAGTGATTTGCAGAAGCTCGGTCAGCTGCAGCGACTGCGACATGATGTCATGCAGAAAAAAACCCAAATTCATCATGAAGGTGCATGTGTAGAAAAGTTGTGCGCTGGCAAAGAGGAGCGCTCAAAGACCGCGAACCTGGTTACCGGTGCAGCAGTTCATGGCTTCATATCAGTAAAGAGAGGCAGAGGGCCTGCTGCTGTAAACGTCTTCACACTGTGGTTTTAATGTTAAATTGAACTTCTTCCAATGGACAAAAGTCTTTCAGTTTAAATGCTTTATTATATGCATGAAATGAAGCTGTTTTTTCTTGGCAAATCTTAAAATTGGTGCTGATTTAATTTAAAAAGCAGCTGAGTCATCCAAACCTGAAGCATGCACTAATGAGGAGCTCTGAAATCTACCAGATGAGCCGCAGTGTTATCTGCAGCGCAGAAACGCGGGCCTTACTCTGCCGAAGGTAGTTGAGGTGAGAGAGCAGGATGTCTGCGTTGTAGGCGGACGTGAGCCGCATCATGTCGTCTTTGGTCATCTTGCACAGCGCCTTTCCGTCCAGCGCCTGGAAGAGCGAGACGTCCACCTCCTCCAGGACGTACTCCTTGATGGCCCAGTCCAACCACTGCCGGACGTGGTCCTGGCTCCAGACCTCAGGATCTGGAAGCAGAGTGAGGGAGAGCGGCATGAACAAACCGGTGCCTTTGTTTTTGGTTTTTTAGCTTTGCTTTGATGCAGAGACTCTTAATTATAATAAAACAAATGTCATATAAACTGGAGTTACTTTGTCTGTAAATAACTCTGGGCTTTCCCCCTAAAATGTTGTTTTCAGGCACAGCCTGAGACTGAAAGGTTTGAGCTTATCTGAAATATGAGTTAAATGCAAATAGCTTACCGCGCTCACAAGCTGAACCTGCTAACTACCTCCATACATGTTGGGTTTTCATTTTATTTTGAGATGCAGTAACAGTAGTAAAGCGTAAGAAAAGATGTAGTCATACAGAGAAACTGTGAGGAGAAGCTATCTAGACGTGATTAGTTTGGAGGACATGAGGGTGCAGAATAACAGCGGAAACTGCTCGGTGATGCTTGTGATTTTGATACTGATTGTAACGTTGGTGATAAGCTGAAGATGAGCGAGCTGAGAAAACAGAAACCGTGTTCAGCTCTCATTACTGAACACCGCCGGGTCTGTTTCCAGTTGGAGAACAGGTGAGACGTTTATTTACAGGCTGGACCGTTCTCCAGTCAGGGGGAGGAAGGATGTGTTGGAGGTATGGAGGGAGCTACAACCTGAAGCTTTTTTTTAAACTATTGTTGAACAAAAGCTTCATTTCTGGGAGCAAAGTTGCATACGTTCATTTGAAGAAGGGGTCTTTTAACTTGAGTTCTGCTTGATCGAGGATTGCTGGTGGTTTCTGTTTGGGAGCATGACATGAATAGCTTGAGCCGAACTCGCTGGACTGACCGACACGAAACAGTGAAAGACGAGAACCTGGAGGAAAATCTGAGGACTGCAGACCTCTGAAAGTTAAGAAAACGGCTCAGAGACATTTCTGAACGTCTGCAGATTCTAGGAGCATCAGTTTTAAACATGTTATCGTTTTAAAATGTTACATTAACAAGTCTGTGTGCATGGATTCGCCAAACTAATTGAATCAACCATCATCTTTATTATTAAGAATTATTATTATTAAGAATTATTGTTGTCTTTACTTTCATTTTAGGCGCCAGGCAGGATCCCGGCGGTTTGGAGCCAAAGAACACCTTAAATGAAAAAATGTGATTATAATTTACAGGTGAACGTAAATGTTTAATTACGCTCATGTAAAAGTACGCAGGTTCTGATATTTAAGTTAGATTAAGTTTTTGCTGTATTTTATGCATATTAATCATATAATGCTGACAAATTCCTGATAAAACATTTCAGAAGTTTATCTTAAGTCTAAAACTACGTTTTAGGGCTGGCCTACATGTAGCGAGATATCTGAGAAAACAAGTGATGTTCATGCTTTTTGGCCTTGCATCCACATAAAAACTCAGTTTCACATCACAAAAAATGGAGATATGTTTTTTATAAAGCATTTTTCAATAACGATTAAGTGCTGTTGAGAAAACACAGTTTTTGCATCTGCATGTGAATGCCGCAGAACAGTCTGCGATAAATTGGGCGTGTGAACAAGGCCTCCTCCCAGCAATATTTTAGGTTATTTATCTAATTTTAATATCAAAGATAAGCTGAGTAAATGCAAACAAAAGTTTTTAACATTTATTTATTAAGAGGAACTCTATCCTATTTACTCCCAGCCCTGAAGAATCAAGAAACCACATAAAACATCTGATGAAGGCACGCCTCATGGCCAAACCCAAGGAAAATCAAGAACCGATGAGAAACAAAATCCCCGACACCCATCAGTCTGGAGAAGGGCACCAATCCAGTTCTGTCGCTTTGGGACTCAGGAGAACGGGTCAGAACCGTTATCCACACACGGAGAAGACATAGAGCAATGGAGAACCTTCCCAGGTGGGATGTGTAATGTGCATTTCAGAAGGAACGCATCAGTAGTATGGTGGCTACTTAGAGACCGCTGGTACCATGAATTCTGCTCTCTAGCAGCAAACCCTGAGGGAGAATATCCCACCATCGGTTTTTGGGCTGAAGCTCATTTGAGCAGCAGGATGATCCAAAGCACACCAGCAAGTCCAACGCTGACTGACAGAAACAAAACCCAGAAGATTTAAAGATTCCTAGTCAAAGTACACACTTCAATCTATTTAAGATGCTGTGGACTAAACTGGCTGTTCATGCTCAAAAACTGTATCTGATCAATTCTGCAAAGCCTGCATGGAACCTGCTGCTGTGAAGCACGAAAAAAACAGTTATTAGGGTGTGAATACTTTTCCACAAAAAAGCCTGGATGTTTTGAAGCTTTTTTTCCCCTTATTAATTAAACTGTACTGTAATTGAACTAAACTGTAATTGGATTTGAGTTGTTCATTTTTCTCTGTAAATGAAAACTACCTCGTTGGTAGAAAGCCAGTAAAGTTCAGCAGCTCCTGTGGATCATAACCAGGAATCTGACGTTGAAGCTCTCTGCTGGTAAAACGCAGTAAAACGGTTTACTGTCGTGTTGAGCTGGACCCGATCCACTGAAATACTTTGGGACTGACTCAGGACGCTGGTTTCCAGAAGCGAACAATGAGCGCGTCATGTGAACGGCCAGCAGAACTGGACGGCAGCGTCGGGGCGACCACACCCTGCTCTCCTGATTGTTCTCGGTCAACGAACGCCTCCCTGATGCAACATCCGCGTATTATCCAGCAGAATAACGCCGCTGGTGACTCCACGGTGAATCTGAGTTTGGACTGGTCCTTGACTGCACCTGAAGAGAGAAACGACCCCAGAGGACCGTCTCCGTGTGTGAAGCAACGTAGAGGAGGAGGGCGTGATTACTTTTGGAAGGCTGGAGAAGTTATTCACAACGCAGACAACAGAGAGTGACTAAAACGTCTGATAAATCCGCAATAAGAAAAACTTTTCACCCGGAAACAGCCGTAACTTCACTGAGAGATCGTCTTGTTCAAGGTGACATGAAGGCAAATTAATAATCTCTGATAATTTTGGCTCTACAACTGGTTTTATGTCACCAGACAACTCTTAAAAAACAGATATTTCTCAACATTTGCTCCTTAGTTTATTCGTTTTTCCGCCTAATTTCTGCTCATAGTTCTGCCATCTAAAGACATCCATGAGCAGCTGAGAACCAACGTCTCTGACGTCTATCAGTCTGCTGAGGGTTAACGGCCATTTCTGAGCCTTTGGGCCTCCAGAGAACCACCGTCAGAACCATGATCCACACATGGAGAACACATGGAACAGTGGAGAACCTTCCCAGGAGAGTCCGACCCATCAGAATTACTCCAGGAGAGCATCAACAGTTGATCCAGGAGGAACCAGGAGAACCCAGAACATCATCTAAAGCTCTGCGGGCCTCATCGCCTCAGTCAGAGGTCATGATTCAATTATAAGAGAGAGAGAGAGAGAGAGAGAGAGACTGGGACCCAAAAGAACACAAAAGCCTGGTTTATAATTACCAAAGAACATCCTGATGATCAGCAGGACTTATTCTGTGGACTGCTGAGGCCGATGAGTGGACCTTTCTGGAGGTCCCGCCACGTCTGGATAACAACATTCACACAAAGAAGCCTGATGCCTGCAGTCAAACATGGAGGGGGTCTGGGACCGCCCTGCTTCTTCAGGACCCGGACGACTTGCTGCGATCGATGGAACGAGGAATTCTGCTCTATAACTAAAATTCATGAAGAAGGTTCAGTCTGTGGACCTACGCTCCAGCTGACATGGGGTGAAGCAGCAGGAAAATTATCCAAAACACACCGACAAGACCACCTCTGACTGGCCGGAAAAAGGACTTAAACCAGAATAAAGTAAAGGTACCAGAGTGGCCTAGTCAAAGTCTGGGCTTGAACCACATTGAGAAGCTGTGGCCTGAGCTTTAACAGGCCGCTCGTGCTGGAAAACCCTCCAACGTGTCTTAATTTAAAAACTCTGTGAAGCAGAGAGGGACAAAATTCCTCCGCAGTGGTGGCTCTTAACAAATGAACAAATCATTTAAATCTACATTTAGTATCTTCTCAGGTTATTTTTTATCTAATGTTAAACTGTGTTTGATCATTTAGGAGCGACATAAATGTGTTTATCGTAAGGATTGTGTATTTATTGGCTTTAAGGGCTCCTGTTTTATGCAGAAGCATCAACACAAGATTTCCGATTCAGGTTATTTAAATGTTTTCTGTTCAGATGTGAAAAGGGAAGCTGGACAGATTAAAAACACCAACGTCCAACATCCCAGTTCACTGATCCAAATTTGCCCCTTTTTACTTTTGCCACTGCTTGAACGTGTTTGTTGAACCCCTGACGTCCTGTCGGAGCAGTTTACAGGAGCTAAAAGCTGCAGCCTGTGCGCCACAGAGGAGGGTCAGACACACAAACGCGTCTCTGAGTCAGTTACGGCTGTTGCACAAGCCGAGCTGTTTGCCAGCCGTTGGGAAACCGGCTCGTGACGCAGGACGGCGGCTCATGTGAGACGGCTGGCCTCACCTGCTGGGACGATGACCCTCTTCTCCTCGGCGGGGTTGTTGCTGGGCGGCGTGGCGGTCTGGGGGCTGACCCGAGGCTCCGGGTAGGACGCCTGGTACGGCAGGGGGGCCCCGTCGCTGCTCATGTGTCGGGAACGTTTGGTGACGCTGCAGTCCACCGGAGAGCCCCGGCTGCAACAGACACACGGGAAACTCTGGTTTTCTCCACAGGATCTCAGATTTCAGGTGTTTTCTGAACGCCCTGATAGCTGCAACCGCCGCTCGTTAAACCCGAGGGGGTCCGCTGTGGCTGCTAATCTCTGGCAGCAGGGAAGATTTTGCAACATTAGTGCATTTCCTCTTGCATAAATTTTATCTGTTGGTGACAGGAGATAAAATTAGTTCCCATCAGAATAAAACCTTTCTGCTAAGAAGTTGACCACTGCCTGTTTATCACTAAATAGAATGACTTAAAGCAGATTAACTGTTTAAATTTAGATACTAACACTTTAAGGTTCACCACCTGCACATACTTTGTTGTTTGACTTAGATTTGCCTCCGTTTTTACTTATTTTCAGTTTCTGGTGAAAACTGATCACTCTTCACATCCGTCTGTGGTTTAATTCACACATTTCCTATGAAGGGCCTCAGCTCTCTGTCTGACGGCGATGATGCAATCACTAAATGAATTTTCTATTGGGAAGCTTGAAATTGTCCTTTTTGCATAAAAGCATCTGTTGAATCTGTTGAAATGCAAACTGCAGCTGCAGATAGAGGAACATGTGGAGTTAAATGTACCTAAGATCAAATGAAGTAAGCATTCACAGGAGCTGCAGCAGGAAATGAGCTGCTGCATGCAGACGTTTGGTCATCTTTTTATTCAATTCAGTCTAAATCTAAAGTTTTCTAAAGTTGTACTATTTGACCTGTTAGTTTAATATTAAGTTGATCCACTTTTTATCTGTAAACAAACTTAAATGGTTGCGTAAAGAACTGAAAGTTAGTCTTGTAGTAGCAGGACGTTAGTAATCGTTTCCTCCCAGCGCAGATGATGTCTATTCCTTCAGTTCGGGTTAAAAAAAGAACAAAGAAACAATCAGAGAGCTCAGTTTGGATCCTGAACGGTAAACAAAGAATTTAATCGTCTGGAAAAACCCAGACAGACCATGGGGGAACCCGTCCCCCCTGCCTCCACCCCTCCGTGTGGCCCTGGCCCTCACTCACCTGGTTCCGTTGACGTGTTCGGATCTCTTGCCGGGATTCTGTGCCGCAGACCCCACCCATTCCGACTCGGTGGGCTCGGGACTGGGCCTGGAGGCCTGGCTGAAGCCGCCGGGCGACGTCATCTCGCTCTTCATGTGCATGGCAGGCGCTGCTGAGAAGGCCGGCTCGAATATGGGCTGATCTTCACTCACCACAGAAAGCGCTTCCTGTCCAACACAGAACCAGCAGACGCTCAGGATGCATGGAAAATTTAGACCCTATACTTCATTTAACCTGACTGGAGATTAAAAATTAATAAAAAAAATGCATTAAAATACAGGTTTCTCTTTTCCAATTTCCATTTTAAGATTTTCTTTATTTTCCTTTTCTAATTTCTCACTTGATTTTTGGGCCCTTTTTTCTCTACACAAACTATTTTCTGTAAATTAGCATGTTTGCTGTTTTACCCGCTGTGCTCCAAACATCACAAAAACTCTGAAAGTGTAGCTAAAACCCGGCCTGTCACCTGAGGCCCGGCCAGCCACCTGCTCGTGAAGCTGTGCGGATGCATCTGTGGGTTTTCTGTGAAACCAACGTCGGGCTCAGCAGTTAAACTCGGGGTTTCAAGTGAATGGACTAAAAGGTGAAATTACAGTGTAGTTACTGTCAGTGGCAACGTTCTCTGGTTGATTTAGTGCAATTTGTTTTCAGAAAATCTATTTTTCTCTGTTAAACTTTGATAAAAATCTGGATTTTTCCCTCCATTTTCATCTAAACCATTTTGATACGTTTTTAATACAGAACATTTCAAAGCAAAAATAAACTTTTCAAAAACTGGTTGTGTTTTGGAAAAGTTTCTCCCCAACATGAATTTCCTTTTAAATGTTTCAGGAATATCAGAAAAATACTTTTTCTTTGAGATCTTCTGGACCTGGTCCTTTCAAAGAGGTCTTCTACAGACTGGATTCTGTTAAACGCTTCTTTGATAGAAGATTGGCTCATTTTCACATTTATTTTTTAAATAAATGCAGAAAATTAGTGAATCTGAGGTAACTCGTGTTATCCAGGAAATAATCACTGGGAGCAATTATACGGCAAGATTTGGATCAGAATCGTTCAAACTGAAACTTTCCACCGATATCGAGTCTTGGTGGAATATCTGCGTTTGAATGAGATAATTTTCTGGAGAATCTTACACATATTTGTGCTGTCTCCGTCAGACCAGTGCACCCAGACGCTGCAGCGCTTTCTTTCGCTCAGACGAGTCATTTTGTCTTTTTGAGTCAGCAGCAACTCATTTCAAATGAATTGCCTCACTGCCCCATCAGACCGCCTAATAGGAGGCAGGCATGCGCAGGCCGTGTGGACGACTCTGATAAAATCAGCCGATATTTGGATATAAAATAAGCGTTGCACACATGCTCCGCTAAGCTCCTCCCCTTGCGCCTGTTGTCCATCTCACTTGGTGACGTGGCAAAGGAGGAGCTGGCTTGTGTGTGCAAGCCAGTCTTACTTGAGTCTGGCCGCTAGCTGCAGGGCTGACGGGTTTTCCTGATGCTTTGTTTCCTTGTTGCTTATCTGTTATGACCAACCAGAGGGATCATGACGTGACCCATTTCAAAGGCCATGGACTGCTGGTAACAGTCTGACTCATTAGGGTTAGGGCAGGGACTGGGGTCTTCTGGAGCTGCAGGCTCCTCCTTGGGTTTAATGACGAATATAATAACTCTACAGAAACTAAAGTTAAGGGGTTGAGTTGGATTTGTCGAGTTGGGACTTTTTGAACTTGGGTTCAGCAGTTTAATGTTGGTAACTTTTTTAGTTTAATAATTTTGAGGAAATATACATCAGCTTTTCCAAAGACTGAAAGCTCATCAGTCAGGTTAAGACCGAAACAACTATATGTAAAATGTCCAAGTAGCTGATGCAAACTAAATGTTTTATCGCGTTATTTACTTTGAACCCTTTGGCACTGAAAGATAATAATAATTTTTTATAAGTATATCATAATATAAATACACAAAAAACAAGTGTTGTGCACATCCAGGCAGAATAATAAATAAAATCACTTAAACTGCTAGAATATTTTTGATTTTTTTACTGAGTGAGGTAAGATTGGAGTTGTTTAAATTCTGTACAAATCTGGTTTGGTCTCGACAAGCTGTTACCTTTAGCCTCCAGAAACAACTAATTATGGATATTGAGCATTTTTGTATTCAGACATTTGAAAAATCCAAACATTTTAAAATAAAAAAATATTTGCACATTTAACTGATTGTATCTCATTAAATCAGCGGCACAGACCGTACTGTATGACCTCAGCTGATAAACATGTTTATTTTTTTATTAAATATATAAAATGAAGAGAAATACCAGCTTACAGGCCCACTTAGTGTTGACTTCCAACTCTGATTGGTAGAAACTGGACTTTGATAAGAGTCTAAGAAGACCAATAATACAAATACGGCATGTGGAAAGCACTGCTTTTTAAAATATTGTAATAAATATGTTAATTGTTGCTGGATGCATATCAAATCCTGAGTTGGCGCTCGGAACATGCTACCAGCATTTTAACTACCTGCTATTTCATTACTTTATCAGCAAACCGGGTTTTATAGCAGGCAAGTTGTTGGACATCATTATCATCCTCCTGTGCAGGAGATGTCGTATTTTGAGGCATCGGCGGGGTTGCTGCTGCAGGACATTTGCAGAGTGGCAGATTTTTGTCCATTGTAACCCTAAACATTCATGTTCCAAGATGAAGAAACAAGAACTGAACCTTTAAATCAAAGGTTCCTCACCAACACCTCCAAATCCAACATGGCTGCTGTGTATTTAAATAACTGCGGTAATGCATTGGTTTGCGTTGTCCTGTGATGGACCAGCCACCCGTCCCGGGTGTACCGCCCCCTTCGTTCCTAACCAGCTCCTGATATCCTGCGTGGAGAAGCAGGTCCAGAACAGATGGAGGGTTTGTCCCCTTTAAATCAGTCACACACGACTCTGTTCGGCCCACGGTGGTGAACATGTTGCTGCAGTGTTCAAAACACAGAGAAGTGAGTTTGTGTTTGGTTTCAGTGCTAACAGCAGTCAGCTTTATCTTCAACCATGTGCTGATTCCACTGGATGTCAAACTTATGATTTAAAAACACGCGCCGTCATTCAGAGACCTCACTGAGTGAAATGGCTCCAACAGCACATGGCTGCTCCTAAACCTCACCTGAGCCAGGTGTCCCCTCTCAGGTGCGCACACCTGCATCTACCTGAGTTAAGCTGTCTGCAGCCCTGAAGAAGCTCCTCCACGCTGGCTACGTTTTCTACCACCGGCATGCCGGCTGCTCACAGATCAGATATTTTACGCATCGTGACGTGGATGTGTGTCACTTTACGTCCCACTCAGCCTGTTCTTTATGGGTTCTTAACCACTTTGGTCACCTAGCGAAGCAGGAACTGTTACGGCTTTAGGTGACGATAAGCTGGCCTGAATGAACTGCATTCAGTCTGTTGTTCAGGTAAAAATGGCGTGCAGATTTAGCTCTGTTGGATTTGTTTGAGCAAAGTGACTACTAGACAGTTTTACTGATGACATTTTAATAAAAGGACACTGAGGATGTCCAGATAGATGTTTTCAGCGTCAACAAACATGCTGCCTCTTAGATGCTGACCCTTGGAGGTCCACCATGTCAGATTTCTAGATGGACACGGTTTTTACTCAACTTCTGCTTCTCAGTATATTTGTAATTCCCCAAAACATTAGCGAGGTCGTTGACCCTAAACCTAAAGTGCCGTTTAGAATGAAAAACATTTCTGAGGCTTCGTAACTGAACCTTTTAGTGGTGCAGGAAGCTTGCCGACCCGATGGGTCCATTTGTTTTTGGATCACCTGGCATTATGCTACGGTTTATGTTTTCTGCATGAAGTGAACAAATCAAGTGAAAGAATAACTTGAGATCCCAACATTACAGTGTAGTTTTAATGTTGTCTTCATCGTTCCTTAGAAC
Source organism: Fundulus diaphanus (assembly GCA_037039145.1). NCBI lineage: Eukaryota > Metazoa > Chordata > Actinopteri > Cyprinodontiformes > Fundulidae > Fundulus > Fundulus diaphanus. Next base: position 52,096,539 of record CM073130.1, on the reverse strand, counting down.
CACGCATCTCAAACTTTAGTACCTCCGGTTCTACGTGGGCCAACTTGGGAAGAGCTCAGAAGATTTTCGGCTTTTCCAGCTGAGTTATTTCATCACACTGATCATCGCCTCCTCACAAACTGGAGGAGGTGCAGTGGAGAAAACTCCAAGTCCTGCCGGCACCAGCAGTGGATCAGAGGGACGCTTTGACTCGGATCTGGGAAAGTTCCAGTTTCAAGTTGAAAAACCACTGGGAAAAGACAGGAGGATGTGTGCTTCTATGTGTGGAAGATTCATTTTTTAAATCTGAGGTTTTTACTGCACTCGTTGGATGCAAAGCAGCCGTACTGCATTTTGAGTTTGTTTATGGTGAGAAACCTCCGGCTTTCCCACTGAGAAGTCAGACTTTGTGGAACTTTTCTGTTAATTTTTCCAACGTGAAACTTAAGCATAAATAACCCAACCAATCATGAAGATTTTCTAAAAAAAAATTTATTTTGTTTTTAAGACCAACCATAAAAAACCAAGAGAAAGAGAACCGATGCCCAGGATCCTGTTCGTCTCCAGCAGGATGCAGGATGTAAAATTTAAGTCAGACTTCAGCGAATAACTGAAACCTTTTGTATATTTATTTAAAGCGATGTGAATTTCGCCTCCACTGACTTGCCACCTTAACGTGGTGGGGGGTCTGTGTGCCTCTATGGTCCTGAAGCTATGCTGGTTGGAGCTTCAGCTCCTGGTAGGGTCTCCCAATGTGAACTGGCCTCAGCGGAGGGGTCAGACTGGCAGCAAAAGTTTAAAACCAGTAGAGCAGGAGCAAGCCTCGCCCGGATAAGGGAGGCAGAGGCCCCCAGGGGGGAGGAGCTCATCGGCCGGCGCCTGGTGGTCGAGCTTTGGCTCCTGGGGCTTGGCCGGTCTCAGCCTTAGAGATGGCGAGGAGTTCAGAGTAGAGCTGCTGCTTCTCTGCATTGAAAGGACTCTGCTGAGGTATTCTGATCAGGATGCCCCCGGGGCGCCTCCCTTTGGAGGTTTTTCAGGAACGTCCCACTAAGAGGAGACCCAAAAGAGGACCCAGAACTCTCTGGAGGGAGCAGATATCCCATCAGGCCTTGGAACGCCTTGGGGTCCCCTAGAATGAGCGGGAGGAATGTCCGGGTTCCCCTCCTGGATCTGGTTCCCCGCGACCCGATCTCTGATGAGCGGAAGATGATGGGTGGATTCTAACTTTTAACAAATGTAGAGAAATATTTTTATTGGTCTTGAAACGATATAAAAGTGTTGAAGCTTATTTGGGTCCACCACATGTAACCAAATGTGTGGCGTGTTCACTGCGACTGCCCTGTTTTCCCACCCTGGATCAGTTGGTTTGAGTTTTACCCGCCGACCGAACAACGAGCGATGACCCTGAAAGAAGAAGCGGATCTTCAGGACTCGTTGTGGAACCGCGTCCTGGACACCAGGGTGGAGCCTTTGGTTCTCTGTGGTGAAATCGTTGCACCAGAGACGCTTAAATCTGATGGACTTGAGCTAATTCTGGCTGAACTTTCAAGACTTTAGAACGAAGAACCTTAGCTCGATAGAGCAAGGTCTTCAGATTGTAATTGCATTTTAGACAATTAGTCACTAAATTTAGAGGTTTTTCAGACAAAGCAGAAGAGACTTGAAAACATTTCTGCTGAGGCAACCAGTGCTCCACCAGAACCGGGAAAGAACCGGTGGACGATGGACGGACTGTGGGAAGTTGGACTTCAGTATAAACATCACAGTTTTTGCTTGTATTGAAATGAACTAAATCAGATAAATTTGTACTGAATTAGATTCTGGAGGACTGGTGGCCTTTGTTGTTACTTGGTGCAGGTTTGGAGCTGAAACACCTGAAGCTACCAGAATATCATCGTATCCATTGTAATGTCGTCTTATAATATTTTCCCTCTGAGTTGGACAATATTTAAAACAGACAAACTTCATTTGCTTTGCTAAGAAAACTGCATACGATGCTTAAACCTCCGATTAAAAGCGTTGCATGTTTAGGTTAAACAACTGCAGCTACTGGAGGTTTTTGAGCGTCTAAGAAAAGCTCTGAGCAGCAAAGTGAGAAATGTAGCGTTCTGAAATAGTGCGAAGGCAGCCAGGAGGTTGTCTAATCTCACATGACATCAGTAACCTTAACCACAGTTTTATTTTGTCGTTAGGATCGGGGTTGCTGCGGGGGAGGGGTGCAAGCTCAAGGTGGAGTCTAATTCAGATTTAACTCCGTCTTCCTGTGTTCCTCTGAACACCGAGGCCTCCAAAAACCACCCTAAGATGGCACTTCCATCCCGCCCTCTTAAGCAACCGGGCCTGTTGTTCTTGTCTGCTCCTCAAATTAAGTTCGTGCATGTGCGCCCCAACCGCCGATTGAGAAGCGGGAGCAACGCGTGTTTGTTTAGAGGAGCCGAGCATTGTCTTCGGGCCTCGTACGTCAGTGCCGTGCTTTTTCAGTGGCCTACAGGAAACGGGGCCGCCATGTGCACAGGAACCTTTTGGCATAGGCCAAGGGAGAGGAAATGGCGGAGATTGGGGGGCAGGGAGGGGCGGAGGCACGGTGTACGAATATGGGTCATTTTAAAGCTGGAAAACAACTCGGGTCGGGTTCATTGGACAGAAAGGAGAGCACAAACTTGTTTGAAGTGCCGCCACGGCATTGTTCTTTCTTTGTGTTGTTGTTTTTATTTTAGCTCAGTAGCTGAGCGCTGGAAACCACATCTTAATGCATGGCACACAGTTTGGCATTTCCTGAACGCTGCAGTGAAGCTGGCTGTCAGCAGCGTGTGGGATCACTGCAGCTCCTGACACAAAAACATGCTTCGCACTGATCAAACAGGCACTTCTTTCTGTTTCAGATCAGTTGCACATGAAGACTTCATTAATTCTTCATGGTTTGGCGCTCGGCCTTGATGCAGGCACCTGCTGCAGGCCTCAAACATCCTGCAGAGGTGTGATCAGCGCATTTTACACATCAGCCAACGCACCAGAGCTTAGAGGGAGCCAAAAAAAGCCTTTCTTAGTTTAAAACCAGTAGAGCTAACACAGCCTGTATATGAAATCAGCAGAACTTCAGCATTAAGCTTTTAGGGCCTAAAAGAACATTTAAAAGCTGTCTGGGCTTCCTTTCCGACATCTGAATGCCTGAAAATTTAAAACACGCACAGTGCCTGAAACAGTGTTCAAGCCCCTGAACTTTTTTCATCCTTCTGTCACATTACAACAACTTCAGTGGATTTTTTGGGGATTTTCTGACAGATCAGCACAACGGGAAACATTCACAGCTGCAGGTCTTCTGGGGCGTGGCTCCACCAGCTCTGGACATTTTTGCCTCGCTTTACAGAATATCTCAATATGAGTCAGATTGGACGGAGAGCGTCTTGCTACAGAGTCTCAGTTGCGTTCAGGTATAGACTTTGACTAGGCCATTTTAAGACATGAAAATGCCTTGATCTAAACCATCCCATAACATCTCAGGCTGCTTGTTCAGTGTGGTTCACCTGCTGGAAGGTGCACCTCCACCCCAGTCTCTGGTCTTCTGCGGCCTCTAACAGGTTTTGTTCCAGGATTGTCCTGAATTTAGCTCCATCCATCACCTCCGACCTGCTTCCCCATCTCTGCTGAAGAAAATGATCCCCACAGCATGATGCTGCCTCCACCGTGGGTCATTGTGGGGACGGTGTGCTCACAGAGATGTTTGGTGTTTTCCATAACAGAGTATTTTGCATGCAGACCAGAAGGTTCAGTTTTTTTCAGCTACATTACCCGAGGTGAACTGCAACTAGGACTTCTTCTGGCCAATCTCCCATGAAGACCAGACTCATGGAGTCCACCACTAATAGTTGTCCTGTTGACAGATTGTCCCACCTGAGCTCTGGATCTCTGCAGCTCCTCCAGAGCCACCATGGTCCTCCTGCTTCTCTGATCAATGCTCTCCTGGTCCAGCCTGTCAGTCCAGGTGGACGTCCATGTCCTGGTAGGTCTGCAGGAGGACCATCCTCTCTCCAGGTCCACATGATGATCAGAGCTCTGGATGTTCTTGTAGAACCTGACCCTGCTGTAAACTGGACCAGAACTTCCTCTCTGAACTGTCTGCTGGCTTCCCTGGTCTCCATGATGCTGGATGTTCTCTACAGAACCTCTGAGATGACCAATGCAGAGCACACTTTTTGAAACCTTGTTTCATTTCCCTTCCACTTCACAATTATGGACCAGTTTGGGTCAGTCGGTATCACAGAATAAATTAAAGTGAAGCTGTTAGTTGTAACGTAACAAATGGAGGAAAGGTCCCAGGGCTGGGAATAATTCTGGAAGGTTCTGGAAGAAGTCAAACCTTTGTCTTTGGTACCAAACTGATTGAAGAACGCGTTTATTCGGAGCAGTTTTCAGATGACCGTTGCGTGACGTAAAAAAAGTGTCTTTCTTACGTGAAACGACTGTTGTTTTGGACTGATTGTGGTCTGTTTCTCTTTCTGCTGATGTAGTGAAGCTTCTCTCTCATTCCGCAGAGCCGCTTTACTCTGTGCAGAAGTGAAACTTTTGCCTGAAGGCGGGATAAAAACTGACTTCTGACACCAAACTCTCGCCAGAATAATAAACACTTGACAAGTTTCTATCATTCCTGTCGATGTTACGAGGATCCTGTGTTTTCTTCTGCATATGAGGCGGGTAATAAGGCTGTGCACCTTTATCTGTTTCTCTCTGCTTCTCTCTCTCTGCACACTGATACAAATATACCAAACTGTGGCCTGACCGCTGATGCCACAACTGACTTCCTGTTCAATGTGTTTCAGCCTGTTGCTCAGTGACACAAAACAACTTTTTAAAAAAAACATGACCCTGTTGAAGCAGATGCTGATGTCCTAAAAATTCTCGGAGCCTGTGCAGCTTTTCACCCACTGCTGCTGCTGCTGCTGCTGCTGCTGCTGCACAAAGAGCAGGTCCTGCATGGAAACTTTTAGAAAAGATGGCTGTGCTGTCAGCAGCTCTGCGGGTTGCATCATGCACCATTGCCCAAAGCGGCAGCAGCAGCGGCAGCTCTGAACACGATCACAGGCTGTTTACAACACAGATGTTTGCCTCCTTTAACAGAATAATGGCAAAGATCAGCAGATCTCGCCATGTTGGAGGATTTCTTCATCTTCTTCGTGCTCATGAAACTTTTAGACTTGAGCGGCTGGAAGAAAATTACAACTCAGCACAGCAGTCAAACATCTCTATCAACAATTATTATATTTCTGGGAAGCAATTTAATTGAATTTATTCATTTAAAAACTTTTTATTTTTTTATTTCTTGCAGTCAGTACATTTGTTTTGTTTTTATTTACGTTCTTGTCCTGTTCAAATAACTCAAATAAGAAACTGTATTTCTTTACCCAGGCTGTTTTCTGCTATGATTTATCCAAAATTAAAGCAGTGTATAATTTAATCTATGAGAGGAACGTAAAAACTGTTTAAATTCACCAACTTCAACACTAAACAGACTCATTCTGTGACGTTTTTTCTCTCCACTTAAAACTATTTGTGTTTTTAAGATGTCAGATCAGGACATTTATGTATTAAAAAGAACTTAAATACATAAATAAAAATGTCCTTTTGGCTTCAGAAAGTATCTCTTATTACATCATATTTCTTTATCATAACTAAATAAATTAGCGTTTGGATGTGTCTCTGATGCCTCTAAATAAGTTCTGCATGAAAAGCCACAAAAATAGCTGCATTTATAGAGGTTACAAGTAAAAAAGGAAGGACTTCCTCAGCCTGCAGCTCACCTTGTGGTTCACTTTTCTTCTTGAAACCACAGTCATATCCATCAGTTTGTGACACACTTCTGGGTCATCGTGTCTTTAGTTTTCACCCTAAGATCTGCTAATAAAGACACTTTTTTTTGGTTCTGCCGCTTTTCAGGGAATTCAGCCACACCTGAATAAAAACGTTGGTTTAGATGCCCTGAATGTTTTCTTACTGGTTACTGTGAATTTTATTTTAAACGAAAAGCTCGGGTATTTCAGTATTTGTGGGTTCTTAAGATTTTCCTCGTTGCGTTTTTCTAGAAACTACAAATGTCTTTTTTAGCTCCTTTTTTGTGTTTTTATTTTAACGCAGATTTTAAACGTTTGAGCTGATTTGTTTCTTTTTTTTACGAACATGAAGCTGAATGTTTAGGGAAGGAGCGACATGCAGACCGAGGAGGCCTCGGATGGAGTTGTGCAAAGGCGCAGTCCTCCATATGGCGCAAAAAGCAGAAGTAGAGGCTGAGCGAGCTGAGTGTGCAAAAGGCCTGCGCGGCTGCGCGGCTGCCTGCGGGCTTTTCTCTCTGCGGGGCCTGAAATAAAGCGGCAGGTTCGGTCGGTCCAGGGCCCCGTTCTGCGCGGCCTTTTGTTGCCTTCCTGACTTTTTATACGCGTGTGTGTGTGTGTGTGTCTGTGTGTGTTCTGGGGTCCAGGGTGCGGAAATGTGTGCGGAAAGTCTGAGGTTTGAGACAGGAAGCCTGCAGAGTTCAGATAACGACACCTGACAAGCGCTCCCGTTTGCAGCCATAAATTCTCCTCAAAATAACCCGCAAACACAATCTGCAGCGCGGAGTTCAGGAGAAAAATCATCTGGAAAAGAATCATTAACCTTCACCAGCAAACAATCCCAGAACCGACCGTTAAAATGACATTGAAACACCAGAAATCAGGAGAAACTTCACATTTTATTCAGAATTACAAACCGAATTACGCATTTTTATCTGAAAGCGAATCCGGTCGAACCGAACCGCTGTTAGAGCCCAGAAATGGGTCAGAACACATGAAAGTTTGTCCGAAAGAAAACAAGAAACGAGTGAAATATTAGTTCCTCAATCTGAGGCGCTTGTTTTTGTAGAAGAAAACACATTTAAATTAGATAAAAATGAATGTTAGAAATTATTCTACTTAAACCCAATAAAGTCGTCTCTTTTTTAAAATTGTGAAATATTTAAATTAGTTTGAAAATCGGAAGATTTCCTAAAAGTTAGTTTTTTTTCATTTCAAAACAAACGTATTTAAAAAAAACATCCATTCCAGTTTTGCTGTGAATAATTTAGCTTAGGAACCTAAAATTTTACATTTATGATGGGTTATTTTTTCCCCTTTATTACACAATAAGCACGTTAAAGTTTAAATTCGATCTTTAAAAAAATTTTTCGCGAAGCAACGAAAGGCCCGCAGGCCTCTGAGTCTCAGTTTCAACACAAAGAAGCAAGAAGCCGCGGCAGAGGATGAACAGGTGGACTGGACAGGTAGGAGCTGAGAAATACCAGTTAGTAGCTGTGAATGGATCCTCCTGGTCCGGTTCGACCCATGACGCCTTCAGGGGCACCTGGTCTGCGCGCATCTGCGAGATCCGTTCATGGACTCCTTCCTTCTCCGTTAAATTAAAAAATAAAACCAAAGAAAAAGCTCAGTGTGAGCCCACGCTCCGTGTCTCTGCCCGTGGTTGCACTCATGAGGCAGAGGGGAAAAAACGCGCAAACTTGGGCAGATTCCGCTTTTTACGCGCGCAGCCGGCCACCAATTAGTGTTTTTATCTGAGTGTAAAGATGCAGCGGTTAGTTGTGTTATTATAGAGCCGACATACAACCACGAACGGGAAGGAAGAGGAAATTTTGTAGCAGAAGGAAAGAGTGGGGAGCCTCTCTCACTGCGCAGTCTGCTGTGGGTGGCCGCCCGCCGCCTCCAGCGGCTCCAGCAGCGGCCCCAGCGGCACCTCTTACCTTTATGGAGCAGTCCATGTCGGCAGCAGCGGCAGTTGTCTCCAGCTCTCTGGCATTTAGTCGGTTTGAGGGGAAACTTGGAGCCAATTCAGCCTCTGACCTCAGTTCACTTCGTGCAGCCTTGCATTGCCTCTGTGGCGCAAACCATTGCAGTCAGTTTCTGCTGCACTCTCTAACCGGATGACAGCTCTTTTTTTCTCGCTCTCTCTCTCGCCCTCTAAAATTGGGAAATGAAGTCACCCAGAAAACGCTTCTCATGAAACCAACACCTCCTGCACACAAAGAACGACAAAACCCAGCTTTTTAAACGCTCACAAGCAGCCACAACAGAGCTGAAACACAAGCGTTTCAGCTTTCTGGCAACAGAATATTCAGCCTGACGCTCACAGAGCTGCTAAACATCAATAAAAAAAAACACGTTTTAATGGTTTAAACGATTCTTTTGCGTATTTGAGAGGAAATAAATATAGATTTATGAGTAGGATTAAAATGTGGAGCAACTAAAAGATTACTCAAGAAACTTTGTTTAATGGGAACCGAGAAGAGAATAAGTGTGCCATCAGCAGGATGACTAATGGATACATGTGTTCAAAACATTAAATCAGCCATTATTTGCATGTGGCTTGTTTTCATGAACTTACTAAGAAACAGACAGATTTTTCTCGGTCTTCTCGGTTCTGTTCCTGCTCCAAATTATTTAGAAAAGAATGGACCTGAATTTAGGAAACTAGAAAATCCTTCTGCAAAAACCCGCTGAATGAATCGTTTGGTGTTTAGTGGAGGGTGGACCTAATCAGCTTTAATATTTATTTTTCTGCTGCAGAAAATATCCCAGCTTTGAGTTCTTTGCCAACAATAAAATAAAGTCCTGCGTCGATGCGTCTGAGCTTCTGGGATGTCTTTGAATGAAGCAAAGGTTAAAGAAAAGGAGTTATGCATTAACAACAATAAAGGTTGCAGTTGAAGAAGTAAGGAGTAAAAATAGAGACTTCCTCAAGCTGGAACCAAATTTGTGGTCAGATTTTGTTCTCGCTCAAACCACCAGTTTGCTTTGCTGTTTTTGTTTTCTAACCTAAAATATGCAAAAAACAAAAGAAAATATATACTCAATAAAAAGAGCTTTTTGCCACGCTGGCCTTCTAATAATATGTTCAGTAATAAACTAATGAAACCTTAATTTCTGATTTTTTCTGTGTGTTTTAGCAGTGAGTTTGAAGAGAACTCTTCCTGAAGGGGTCCATGTTGAACCTGAGAACCTGAGGGTTGCCGGATCGGACTCCATGAACAACAGGATCTGTCAGAATCTGGCTGGTCTCCGGTCGTGATGCTGATCTATTTCATAATGGTCCTGTGCTGTTAAAAAAACACTCATTATTGTCATGGTTGATGTCATGATTGCCTCCCAGAAAACCCCCCCCGTCTCCCCTCAGAATGAATGTAAAATTACCTTCTCTGATGTTTACATTGTTTTTTACTGCGACGCCGGGGCAAAATCGCCAAAACCTCATCATTTTCAAAACAGAGAAGTTTTTCTCAGTATTTCTAGATTTGTCAACTGGTCCAGTCTGGCCTTGAGGGCAGCTATAGTGGCCCAAACAGCCACGAAGTTTACTTATACCTCAGCTCAGCCCCGGGTATCAAACATAAATGGCCCCTGGGCCTAAATCCAAGCCCCTAAAACCTACTTAGTTCAAAGAAGAGCCAGAAGTCAATTAGCAGAGAGATGCTGTTAACTGGTGAGAACAAGAAACCTGCAGGTTTCCTCAGCACCAGCTGGAACAGAGCCCTCTGAATTTCTGCTTGGCTAAAATTCACCAGGCTTAGATGGTAAATGGTAAATATCTTGTACATGTACAGCGCTTTAACTAGTCTGACACCCCAAAGCGCTTCACACTACAGTCATTCACCCATTCACACCCTGGCGGTGGTGAGCTATGTTAATAGCCACAGCTGCCCTGCAGCAGACTTAGAGGCTCTGACCCTTGGATTCGAGCTCTCAGATTTCCATATGAATCTCCTAAACTGCGTCGGAATGCAGCTACATGATTGGTGAGATCACAACATGCTAAGACGATGTTACAGTCAGGGGTAGAACAGGCAAAAGCCAGCGTCCCAACAACCAGGACATGCTTGAAGTGTGGCTTCCATGCGCAGCTTATCAGCTGTGATGCTGGTATGTTCGGCAGGCTCGGGCTCAAGGGTCCGTTTGAAAAGGTTCTGTAATGGGCAGCAGATCAAGATTGGTTTTAGCCCAGAGAATCCACATTTTCCTGAACAGCCATTTGCAGCCCAAAGCAGCTCCGAAATGATCAGACACAAGCCTCCAGGCCTGCCTGGGCCCCCTGGGTGGCTCCTGCGTTCCTAAAGGTGCTCCACCTTCAGGGGGATTTTACGTGACGTGGTGTCGTCTCAGTGTGAAAGGGAGGTTTATCTGCAAACTTTGGGATTTTCTTGTAAATTCAGCTAAATGAATGGAGACAAATATGGTCTTTCTAACAGACCTCTGCCAACCAAGAGGTGGAGGATCCAGTTTAGATCTTTCTGCATGACTTTAGCGGCTTTTTCTGCCTCAGCGATTCCCAAGTGAGAGTAAAAGTCCAAAAATAATTGTTGATTGATGCAACTTCACCAGTTTACAGGACAGTCTGGGTCTCAGGAAGGAAACGTGGCAGAACTGACTGCTGGACGAAGACGTTGGCATGTTTATTTCCTGGTTGTTTCATGTTTTCATTTTTGTTGTCTCCTTGTTCGGGTCCAGGTTCCTTTCTTCTCTTATTTTTCCTGTCTGGAATATCTGCGTCCCATCAAGGATTTTTTTTTTCGGTAAGCGATGCGTCAGAGGAGGAAATTAATCCGGAAGCAGCAGGAGGAAAGTTTGGTCCAGTTTCCCATCTTGGCTGAATAAATACTGCGAGCATCATTGTTCTACGGCAACACAAGGAAAGAACTCATTAAACATGAAATGTGTTTATTCCAGACTTCTTCATCTTCATAATCTGCTATAGAGCAGAGACAGAGGAGCACCATGAGCTCTCCATGACTTCATGTTAACCTCCTTCTTTAGCTGAAGAACACCTGCAGCATATTTAAACGGCTGAAAAGTCGTGATGCTGAACGCTTCGCTTTTATATTTGTGATGCAGGACAAAGTTCGGCCCTCTGGCCTCCATTACGGGGCAGATTCCTGCAGCACAGAGTCTACTGATGGATTTTACACCAATCAGGTTCAGTTCTGCAATAATTCCTGCTCAACATGTTAGAAAACACGGGTTCTTCTGCAGTCCTGCAATGAAGACCAAACTAAAACCACGTTTCAGCTTTTATTTGACCTCAAAATAGCCAATTACTTATTTCTGTTTTCAAGAAATGCAAAAAGGAGCCATTACCTGCTGTTGAAATGATATTTTAGAGTCACAGTTTAAAAAATATGATATTTTATATTTCTTCTTCTCTGAGAAAGAGATAGATGGAAGTGTACGTAGATATGTCCACAATGTGCATCTATAGATCAAAACGTCAAACACAAACATCAGATTGCATTTGATCAATAAGGTCCAAAATCAGGATGGCTCGGCTTTAATGTTCTGATTCTGTGACGTTTACATTTTGCTAATCTCACCTTTGACCTGATTGGTTATAACCTTTGATCATTAATAAAGGACATAATGTGTTTAACAAGGTGCAGACTGCTTGTTAAAAAACATGTTTAAATCAGATAAAAGCAATGAGGACAAGAAAATTACAAATGAAAACCTGCGCTGCTTTAAACAAATGTACTTTCATTGAATTTATTATTTTAATAAATTGAAACAGTTCCTGTATTAAGCAAATCTGTTGATATATGATTGTTGAACTGGATGGCATCTCAGTTCAGTTCAGAGTTCCTCCTGCAGTCTCATTTCTGGGAAATTAACTAATGAAAAGCTAAGGATATGAAACAAGACCTTCTGGACCCTTAAAAACAGAACTTTATTCCTCTGTGACAAGTTCTGGGTGACTTCAATATATATATATATATATATATATATATATATATATATATATATATATATATATATATATATATATATATATATATATATACTGTATCTTCTAATAAATAAGAAAATAAAGAAAATAAAAAATATATTGAAGAATGTATGGATTTAATTTTGCGCATCGTGTTTGCTCTCCGCAGCCGTGTCTGCAGTTTATAGAAACAGTTTTAAATGTTATCTTTAAATTACTCAATAAGACGAGTTGCTTTGAGCCTTTCTCTCCTGGTTTCAGGGGGACATGTCCTCTGCTGTCCTGCAGATTCCTGCGCTCACACGTTCTGCTTCTTAATCGCTTGTTGTGGAACTTTATCCCTCATGTCTCCTTCTCCCAATCACGACTCCTGTCTGCGCACGACTTCTGCGCCGCCGCACTTTTCCAGATGCACGCCTTCCCCCGTGCGTGCGCGCGTCTCTCTGCGTCTGTGTGTGCGCATGTGCGTGTGCGTGCGCGCAACAGAATGAGCGACTGTTTGTTTACTCAGGTCTCCGGACTCGGCCTTATCTGCAGCAGCCACTCACGCTGTGATTTCAGACTTTCTTCAGCAGCTCTTGGTGTGTGTGTGTGTGTGTGTGTGTGTGTGTGTGTGTGTGTGTGTGTGTGTGTGTGTGTGTGTGTGTGTGTGTGTGTGTGTGTGTGTGTGTGTGTGCGTGTGTGTGTGTGTGTGTGTGTGTGTTTTACGGGCCATTGTTTTGTCAAATGGTTTTTAAAGATACAGAGATTTTTTTCTTTCTGTTCTTGGCCTCCACCTCATTAGAAAAAGCTCTGATTTCAAACAGGCTGATCTCCACCCAGCGCTCAGGCTGCAGCGAGACAATCAGGAGCTGAACCGTGTTAAAGCCATCCGCGCACAATGGGGACCTGTAATAACAGAGTCGGCCTGCTTTCATGATTTAATCTGCACCCAAACTCCAAACCAACAGCTTTCTCCATAACAGAAAACAAGAATCAGGCTCAATCCTGAAAACTAAAACAAACTGCATGAGAGGTCAAACTAGCGAAGAATCACCGTCAGATGTAGAGAACTCAAGAAAATCATCAAGAAAAAATAAGTAATAAGCCAGAAATGTTCCCTGACATGTTCCGCCTGTCAGGAGGCATTAACAAAATACAAATGAGAGACAACAGTTGGCGAAATAAATTCATAAAGGACATTTAAAATTAACTTTGAGCAAACCTCAACAGACGTTACTCAAAAAAGTGAACCAGGGCAGTTGTCCCATTTCATTTAGTTATGACATAAAAAGGTGTAACTTGGGTTAAAAACAAATAACTATGTCATGTTTTCTACAGAAAAAAATCAATTCAACCAATTTAATCAATTTAATTTAATACATAAGTGCTGCTGACACTTTTTCAGTTACTTTGGGTTTATTTTATTTTGCTTGTTTCATTTTTTATTGAATTTTTTTACAAATTATTAAATTTGATGAAATTAGACATTATCACATGACATGAAAAAGTAAAAGGTGCAACTTTAGCAGCACAAAAAGACATTTACCTGCATTGGTTTAGTTAAAAACCTGATTAATTAAAGACTTTCTGCTCCTAAAATACATAATTAATACTCTTCAGTCTGGCTTTTTATCTATGTATGCAGGAGCCTCCAGATTAAGGTAACCAACATGAATAACAATGCTGGTCTGTAACAATGACCCAGCAGGCTGCAGAGTTATGGTCCCAAAAAATAAGAAAATAAAGAGAGAAAAACAGAAAGAAATACTCAGTTTGAACCAAGTTTGTTTTCTGTTCTCATAATGAATAAAAATGTGATTAAAACTGATTAGACGTTGATGTGTCAGTCAAGTTTTCTCTTCATCTCAAATCTTTATTCCAAAACCAAAACATCAGAACTTCTGTTTTTATTTTATAAAAAAGGATAATCTTCTCTGTAACTAATTTTTGATCCCAGGATCATTTTCAACTAATGCCCCCCCCCCTTTTTGCCCCCAGTTTTATTTCTCAGTCTAAAACGGTCTTGATGGCGACAAATCGTTGAAAAAGCTCTTTAATATGTTTCATAAAATTCAAACTGAGTGTTAAATAATCTTTAGTCCCTGCTTGCAATAAAACCATGTGGTCAGAAGAACGATGTAATGACGTGACATTGATTTTTGCTCAGTGTCAACATTTAAACAATAGCTGTAAATAAGTTATTAATTATACATTTATAACAAATTCACAAACTATAGAGGGAAGAATCAACAGCAGAAGTTAAACTAAGTCAGACCTTCACTTTTCTCAACATCCCTTTGACTTACATGGCAGTATTTCCCTTTTTAAAAATAAAAAAAGCAATAAAAAAACAAGAAAAAAAGAGCAAAGACGCGACGAATGGGAGAATCAGCTCAAATCATATAACAGACACTGATAACTAAACTTTTAGATTGGTTTCCCACATGTTTCTGTATTTTTTTATATATTTAAATTGTGACTAAAACTCTCTTAAATCCTCGCCACACCTTTAACCCTAAATCAGGTTTTATATGTCAAGCCACCCGTTTTCAGAAGCTGTTCCAAACTTTAACCAGAGCGGTTTAATGTTCATTCATGTCAAAATAGAGTCTTTGAGGCATCACAGAGGTCATTTATACACAGCATTAAATGTTTAAGAGCAAGCACAGAACCCCGTGGTTCTCCACAGCTTTCCTATCAGAGTAAACAGTTAATGTTACATGTAAATGTAACTCTACAGCTTTTTCCTCATAGTCTATGGTGTCAGAGGGCTTTTTCAGTTAATAAACAGTTCAAAACTAGATTTCACATTTTCCTCTATTAACAAAAATCCTTGTAAATACGTCACCAGCATTCAGAGTTGGTCAGTTGAGGTATTTTACATGTTAGAGATGATCAGATGGAGTCCATGAAAGTTGTGGAACGTCTCTTTAATTCAGTGCTGAAACAGAATCTGTGAATTCGGGCTGGGCAATATATTGAGATTTTAAAAATATCGAGCTTAAAAGAAAAAGATATATAAGATGAGACTATATTGTTTATATCGAGATGGTCTATGCTACCCCCAGTGGAGGAGTTCAAGTATCTTGGGGTCTTGTTCACGAATGAGGGGAAGATGGAGCGGGAGATCGACAGGCGGATTGGTGCGACGTCTGCTGTGAAGCGGGAGCTGTACCGATCCGTTGTGGTGAAGAGAGAGCTGAGCCAAAAGGCCAAGCTCTCGATTTACCAGTCGATCTATGTTCCTACCCTCATCTATGGTCACGAGCTTTGGGTCGTGACCGAAAGAACGAGATCCCGGATACAAGCGGCTGAAATGAGTTTTCTCCGTAGTGTGTCTGGGCTCTCCCTTAGAGATAGGGTGAGGAGCTCAGTCATCCGGGGAGGACTCAGAGTACAGCCGCTGCTCCTCCACGTCCAGAGGAGCCAGTTGAGGTGGCTCGGGCATCTGGTTAGGATGCCTCCTGGACGCCTCCCTGGTGAGGTGTTCTGGGCACGTCCCACCGGGAGGAGACCCAGGGGAAGACCCAGGACATGCTGGAGGGACTATGTCTCTCTGCTGGGAACGCCTTGGGATTCCTCCGGAGGAGCTGGCCCAAGTGGCTGGAGAGAGGGACGTCTGGGCCTCCCTCCTGAAGCTGCTGCCCCCACGACCCGATAAGCAGAAGAAAAAGAAGAAGAGGTCTATGTTGCGTTATATTTATACTTTTATGTACTCCACTGAGTTATTTTTCAGCTGTTTCACATATTTATCTACAGCTGTTTGTTTTTAAAAAATGTGCCTGGGAGACATTTGGGATAAAGCAGAGACGCCTTTTTACGATTACTTTATGAAAATAAAAACATATGGAGATAAATATTGGCATTGAGCCTAAACATATCGAGATATTGCTTTTGTTCCATGTCACCCAGCCCTACTGTGAATCATACACCAGCTTTAGAGGCACGGCCATATATCCCTCCACAGTTTATGCGTTGCATAACACATGGGGCCCATCCATCCATCTCAATGAAGGAACAAGCAAACAATCAATATAAAAGTAGTTTGGGACACAACTCAGAGAACTTTTCTCCAAGGCCTCATGCCACCCTCAGACAAGACGGCACCCTGGGCGGTGAGCCATATTAATGCTCTATGTGTGAACAATGGTGGAAGTTTCTTTTTCGCATGCTGTCGTTAACTTATTTTTCACCTTTTCCCTCGTTCCCAACCAGAGACCCTGCCCAAAGGCTCCGTGAAGCCTCCACTCTGACAGTTTCCACAAAACTTTAATATTCTCAACACAAATTCCGCTTTTTTGTCTGATTTATACAATATGAGGCAGAACAATTTGGTTTAAGTCGCATTTATTGTTTAAACAAGTCCTAAAGTGCTCCTAATTTAAAGTTTTTTTTCCATGTTACGTTTTCCCCACTTCTGCCTCGGTGGTAAAATATTATATTTTAATATATAAAAACATTTAGAAACATTTTAACTGTCTGCAGTTGCTTGTGGCGGATCTTTTGTGAATGAATGTTGGTCTCTGGTCCATGTGGGGGTGGGGTGGGGTGGCTGTAAGGGAGGGGGGGGGGGGGGGGGTTGACGTAAACAAACCCAGGATCCGCAGGTCACGACGCACCGCAGACACGCGCCCCGCCCACGCGCCGCCGCGCACTTATAAGCGGGCCCGGAGCCCACCGACCCTCCGACACACCGACCACCAGCCCGAGAGCTCCGCTTCCGCCGCAGCAGGACCTTCTTTCTGGCAAAGTATTGAGAACATTAGACCTGGAGACGCGCAGAGGGAGAGAAGCTGAGATTAAAGGTGGGTTCCGCTGCGTTTTTCCTCCTCATTCCTCCACTCCTGACCCGGACTGATGCTCCTGAGTCCAAACAGAACATTTTCACACTCTTTCTCCGTCAGCTTTGATTATTCCTGAGAATAAAAGTGATATTTGAGTTTTTTCTGCCCGTAGAAAGAGGAGATGGAGGTTTGCCACACCGGATTCTTCACGGAGGACTTCAGCACGCAGGAAGTGCCTGCAGGCTTCGACTTTGCGTCTTATGGTGAGTTCAGATGGTGCTGATTCCTCTCAGAGGAGGAGGAGGAGGAGGAGGGGGGGGGGAGCTTTCTGCCTGTTTATCTGAGGTGTTTCCTCTGAGGCCGAGCAGCTGAAGGACGCAGGAAACGTGTCCACAGACTGTGTCATCACATCTGTCAGAGGCTCCTCGGTGAGACCCTGACCCAGGCGGAGGTGGCCAGAGACGGGGGAGAAGCTGGGTGGCCAGGCCAAAGACTCGCTCCATGGTTCACTCCCGTCTCTGTCTTCCCTAATCCTTTCCTCCAGATTTCCTCCTCCAACAGATTTAGAGTTCTCCCTCCTCCTCTTCCTCCTCCCATCTCTCCATCACTGCTCTGTCACACTCCCTCTGCAGGCGTTTCCTCCCCCTCCCTGCTCCGCTTCCTCACTGCCCTGTCCATCCACTGAGCTGTAGGTTCATGTCATTAACACGCAAACCCATCCCACGTTTCCTGCTGCTGATGAGAGCCGAGCTTGGAAGAACCTCCGGCTTCACGGTTCTGATTTAGGACGGGGGCTTACTCGACTTGTCAGGTGCAGAAACAGCCAAACATGCTGTAAAAATGATATATAATCATTGTTTCTGCCTCTTACCATAAATAAAACACAAAGACACCACGCAGGCTCATTTGAAACGTTATTGGTGCTATAAGCATCATCTCTGATCCTGACTTGGTGTTTCATGTGCCACCGTGGGGGTCCGAAGAGCGCTTTGGGAGCCAGGATTTTAGATAGAGGCTTTACTTTAGGTCAAAATCTGATTTTGATCTGAAGTGTTTGGCAGCTTCATATAAATGTTTCAAGCTGTTCCTTCCCTGAACTATTTTTTCCCCATTGACCACTAGAGATGCACAAATCCACCAGCCAGCGATCGGCTCTGATCTGCAGCATCAGTACGGAGACGTTTCATTAATGCGTGCTGGATATTCCCTCTTTTCTGGTCAATGTTTAAACATTTAGCTGTAATGTTTCACACTGGGCGCGTCGTAATCAATAAAAACTGGGGTCATCAGATCAGGCCTTAAATAAATCGGTATTGGCCGGGAAAGCGTGATCGGTGGGTGCGTCTGAACCTGAAAGCAGGAGAGATGAGCCTCAGGAAACTGTCCTGCGTCGGTTTACTTCCTAACCAGCACCTGCTCAGCCTCCTCCATCCCTCTAACCTCGCTGCCTCCTTCTGTCTGCGTTGTGTTTGACCTCCAGACTGCCGTGGTGAAGACCTGTCTTTTCTGTTAGACAGCAGAACTTTTGGGCAGCAGCAGTACGCGGCGGACAGCAGCTACCCACAACCGCCTAAAGCTCAGAACCCTTACGACGCCAAAGGTAAAACCTCCAGACGCTTCACACTAAGGTTTCTACTCTGATCCTGCTTTGGATTTCCCTTTAATTGAGATCATGTTCTTCCTCAGTTGGTACCGCCGATGCCGGGCTCTTCAACTTGGACTCACACTCGGACTTTAACTGGTGGGCCTCCTATCCACACGGTAAGACTGGGACTCCTGCTGTGTGAAAAATGACTCCCAGGATTTAGTTTTTTTCTGGTTTTGTGACTGTCTCCATCATCCACAGACGGGCCGACTCTGGACCAGTCCCAAACTGGATACCAGGAGTCTCCGCAGACGTACCAGAACCTTGTGCCTCAGGCCCCCGGGCAGTTCAGCCCGACGCTGGGGAGCAGCCACAGCCCGTTTCTGACTGAAAAAGGATCAAACACATTACAGAGTAAGACCTTGGGCCCAAACAGATAAACCCAGGCCTCCCACAGTCTCAGTGCTCCTCTCTAACTTCGGGTCTTTCTGTGTTTTCCCAGATAAAACGGACCACAGTTTCTACGACTCAGACGGACACAGGCAGACTTCATCCTTCTGGCCTGAGTATCCATCTCCCAGCTTCACCTCTCCTCCACTTCACCCTCCTCCTCCTCCTCCTGCATCCTGCGCCTCAAATCCCAGCACTCAGCCCACAGAGCACTACTGCCCCCGTGTGGCCAAGCGGAAGAACGCACACCTCCAGAGGCCGGAGAGGGAGGGCCAGATAACGGGAATGTCAGCATATCCAGGTCTGAGAGGCTCTTTCCTGACAAATCAGAAAAAAACACGTTCGGTATAATTCAAAATTAGTGTTTATTTCAGATGAATTGGGTGTAAAAAATGATTTCTTCCTGGATTGTTCAGGTTCTGGTCCCATTCAGCTGTGGCAGTTTTTACTGGAGCTCCTTCTGGACTCTGCCTGCAGAACATTTATTTCCTGGACGGGAGACGGCTGGGAGTTCAAGATGTCTGACCCCACCGAGGTGAGGAACGGTCTGGTTTCAGGTCGAGAACCTCTTCTCTTTTAAAGCGAGAAAAAACTTCAGGTTCTCATACCAGATTTATTCATGAAGCAGTTTACAAGAGCAAAGGTCAGCAAATTTCTGCACACAGACAACTGAAAATAACTGTAAAATTAAAATAGACAAATAAAACACAGACAAGTTAAAACAGACAAACCAGATAGTTGAAAACAGCAAAAATAGTTAAAATAAAAAAAAAAATCAGTTCAAAGAACTGAGATAATGCAGGAGAAGTCAGGCAGAGGTGAAAAATCAAGATTTTTAATAAAGTATTTCTGTAGGAGAAACAACCTGTTATAAAATAATCTGAGGGAAAAATGTCAGACGGAAAAAAATTGTTGCTTAAAGAATAAAGAAAACATGTTTTTGTTTCAAGCTGTTATTATCCCCCATCCTCCCCATAAATGTTGGTTTCATTTAAAAACTTTTAACCAAAGTTTTAACCATAAATCAAATTGGTAAAGTTTTGTTTATTAATTAAATTTGCATTTATTTTTTTAGGGACAGATAAGGTGAAACTAAAATATCTACATTTACAGAATGTTCATGGAAAAACAGCATCCTGCGATATATGATGGGCAGAAATAAAAAAAAACACAAACTAGGTGATAAATGTATTAATTGATTAAAATCCAAAACAGAAACATTCGTCTCTAATCCTTTCGTTCCTGCTTTTTGCCATTTTGTACCTTCCTCTTCCACCTATAGGCCTAACCTTTACATTTCTATTAATTTCTCACGCTCGTAGGGGATTTCTCATCACTTATGGAGATACTTAATCATAAACAATTATCTCCTAAATAACTATTTTTCAAAGAATGAATGTTACACACTGTTTTCAGTTGTCCTGGTTCTGATCCGGATCGATGTCAGTGTTTGCACGCACTCAGGCTGCTAAATGTATCCCTCCGCCCATCTGCCAGGCCCAGTGTGCTTTGAATCTAAAGCCCAAAAAAAAGCCCAAAAAATCTAAAGCAGAATTCAGGCCTCAAATCCAGTGGACTGGTTTTTAAAACAGTTAAAATCTCTACAAGAACCACTTAGTGTGCCCTAATGTTCCCGCCCTGCAGAAAACACATAACAATAAATACAGTAATGCTTTATTTTACAGTTTTATTTATATATAGATGATCCCTTTAGATATTTTCATGTATATTATGACTGTCAATAAAACAGAAAAGCAAATTGACACATTTAGTTTTTATGACATTCAACATGAACCATGGTTTCTCAAAACTAATATTGACACAGTTTATCATCAGTGCCACATAAAACTGGCTCATCAACATACATATCTGCACCAGGACACCAATAAAGAAACTAGTTAACATCTAAATAAAATGGGTCATAAACAATGCATTGGTGTAAAACTGTATTAATTATTCTACTCCATAATTTCTTCATAGTTGTTACAGTTTGGACAATTATTGGACAGGATTTTACCCTCTTTTAAACCCTGATAATGTACAGTTACACTCTAATTGTTCATTTTCTATTCAATGTATGCTTTAAAATAATTCCTTAGTTTCTTGTTGATGTTAAAGCCTGACTCTGGTTTTTATCGTTGCTACAGGTGGCCAAACGCTGGGGTCAGTGTAAGAACAAACCAAAGATGAACTACGAGAAGCTGAGCCGCGGCCTGCGTTACTACTACCACAAAAACATCATCCACAAGACGGCGGGCAAGCGCTACGTCTACCGCTTCGTCTGTGACATGCAAGGCATGCTGGGAAAGACGGCGCAGGAGGTCCTGAGCAGCCTGAACATCCTGCCCACGAACGCAGAGACGTGGCCGTCCCCGGGGGGAGCTGCGGCCGAGCAGAGCAGCGGGGCGTGGGGGTCCCAGTAGGGCTGAGGTCCCTGGGATGGTTAGGATCCAGGCAGCTGGGAGCCACTGATTCAGGAACTCTGCTGAGTCCGGACCGTCCTCAGAGGCTGAATCTGTTTCAGGGAATGTAAAGATGCTGCATTTCAGGAAGGAAGACTAGCAGAAACAGACATTTCTACAATGCAGTCATTTTTTTTGCCTAAAAGAAAAAGACACTTCATGTAAAATGTTTTAAACCTAGGGAGCGGTGCAGCCCAGGAAGCAGCCATTTAAAGCACTACAGATGTTACAGATTGGGTCTGAAACGCCTTTTCACTTGATGCATGTCTAAGAACAAAAGTGTAAATATTGTTTAAAGACTACTTTGTAGAGTTTTGTGCATTTATTTTATTTTTGTTGTTATTTTTTATACAAAGCTCATTTCTACCTCCTTTGCTACTGAGAAATGTTAACAGGTGTTTAATTCAGACACTGCCGGGGAAGGTTTTTATTGGTCTCTGTGTAAATAAAACTAAGTGCAGAAAAACTGAGTGACGTTATATTTCTGGAACACTAGATGTCACTGATGCTTCCTGTTATATATATATATATATATATATATATATATATATATATATATATATATATATATATATATATATATATATATATATATATATATATATTTTTTTTTTTTTTTTTTTTTTTTTTTTACATGAACTTTATTCATAACAAGTAGTTATAGTAACAACAAAATCACTATACATTAGGTGAGAACATTTCTGGATGTATATCACACCTCTTTATAACAAAGAAAACGGTCTAATCTTGATATTATAAAATCTTTCATAAAACTAGACTTCTATCAGAGATCAGGCCAGCTGTGTTTAATAACCAAAAGCTAATCAAAGAAAAGAAGAATGATATACAATTAAAATATTTTGATAAAGTAAAATAAACACTAGGATGAATAAAAATGTAGAGAAATAAATCAAATTATTTAAATGATATACAGAGATAATTAATATTTTTTACTACAATCAACACCAACCACAGCATTAGCGGGCTTCCTCAATACGGCAGCCCCAGAGGGACATTAAACACGCCAGAACTGCAGCATAAGCCACACAAAATTACTGAACGCAATCCGTCTGCTGCATTAGGTAACATCCCGGTTTCTGTAGCAACAGTGAGGGAAAAAAAACTATATCTATAACTATAAAAACTATAAAAAACTGCAAGGAAACAATGCGATAAGAAAAAAACAATAATAATATTAATAATAACCCCTACAGAACACTCAAATCTACATTTCACACCCTTTACAAGTGCAAGGAACATCGCCACAGCAAAGTCTACCACAACAAAATCCTGAAACTGTTTGACAAATAGACACTTGTAGTGGATTTCCCATTTTCTACATATTCATGCGTGTACTATGAGCCCCTGGTGTGCGTTTCATGTCTGTGTGAAAATTTGGGGATTAAAACAGGGGGGATGTGTTTAATCCATCTTTACCAATAAAATACACGCTGCTTTAAATTAGATTATTAGCCTATATACTTATTGATGATATAACATTTTCTACATTATCATATATGTACCTAATTTCAGCAGCCACAAGTTTTGCCCTGCAAAACAACTCAATAAAATTTTATTTATATCGCTCCAATTCACAACTCACGTCATCTCAAGGCATTTTTGCAAAGTTAAATTGAAATTTAAACCTGTTTAATATGGGATTTAAATTAAATGTCCTGGTCAAAAATAACACCGAAGGTTTTTACTTTTACTACCAGAGGCCAATTTAATGCCATCCAGATTAAGTGATTGATTAAGAAGTTGATTTTATTAAAACAATGATCTCCTTTCCAATAAAATAACTTTAGAGGTTTGTAGACTTCATTAAAAAAATTGTCCATTTGGTGGATCTAATCACTTCATCTTAATCAGACTTTCCTCTTCAGGGTCTGTGTTTCTTCTAATAAATTGATCTCTTTACCACAATTTACTGTAGGCCTGATGCTAATTTGATTAATGTTTCAGGTTGTTAAAAAGAACCTGTCAGAGACAAATATATCTCCATTTAATAAGAAAACGGCTCCAGAATTACTTTTGCTCTGATGGACTAATGAAACTTAAAGATCATCAACTTCAAACACAATTAAAGTAAAATCAAGATTTGATATAAATGTTTGCTGAAAAAAGCTGTAGCTGCACATTTAAATTAGGTTAGAAAAGGGATTTATTTTAGCTTTTTTATGTGTGTGCTATATTTATTTACAGTGATATGAGTTTCTTAACCAAATCAATGTAACCCAGGAATATGAGGCTAATGTGCACCAACAATATTTATGCTGTTACAGCTGAGCTTTCACTGCATGTTGTTCAACTAATTGTTGGTTTGCTTGATGCAAACCAGAAATGCATGCATGCATCCATCCATCCATCCATCCATCCATCCATCCATCCATCCATCCATCCATCCATCCATCCATCCATCCATCCATCCATCCATCCATCCATCATCTATACACACTTGTCCTTTGTGGGGTCGTGAGGGGTTCTGGTGCCTATCTCCAGCATTCCCAGAAATGCATATTAGATGTTATTACAATCCTAACCACAATGTCAGTGTGTACAGTATCACAATCACAAAGGACTGCATGGATGCAATCTTTGGTGAGAAATGATATTCATGTCCTGCATATCTCTAGTATGTATATTTGGCCAGTCACATGGACTCTTTAAGGCCACACCAGGTGTATTTACTCAGTGGCTGTGATGCTAAAGCTAGTGGAGTGTGCTTGGACCATTATTTAATGATAATGATGGATTATTTTAATAGATATTGCAGTTTTCAGCTTTAGTATCACAATCAAATGCTTCCCTGAAATCATCATCTAACACAAATATTTAGAGTTTGTAGTTGCTCAACATGTGGAGGAAAATGGACCAATGAAGGTCCAGGGAGCTACTCTGGGTCTGAAAAACTAAAATTAGAGCCAAAGGTCAGGATTACAAACTCAGCTGTGAGGAGAAGCCTTTACAGACAGAATGAGCTGATAACATCTGCAGGACGCTTGTTGTTTCTCAGACACTCCCATCCAAAGACGACTTCAGGAACAGATTCACTGAGACGACAGGATGAAACTACTAGATGGGTTCAATAACTAAGAGGACGTTGGATTTGGGAATCTGTTCTTGTGAGCCTGGAGAATTCTGGAAATAGACTTTCTGAAAGAAATGAGAGCAGGATGAACCTGGATCAGACATGAGGGCAGCTCATGTTAACGGTGGTTCTGGTGAGGTTCTGGTTCTGGTTCAGGCCTGAACCGCTCTCACAGCAACTGGACTCTCCTCTACACCGATGCTGGACGCTGATGATAACTTAAGGTTAACAGACACTCCTGATCTGCTCTGGTTCCAACGAAATGTCTCCAAACCTATCCTGGAAGACGATGGAGTCTCCAAACTCCTGACGAGGCAAAAGGAGATCCTCACAGCTAAAACCTGGAAACTTCTCATATAACCAAGTCAAGCAGGTGGTTTAAATCCAGCTGAGGGTGCCGGTCGTCTACTGAGGAAAATAAAAGGGACAATCCGTCAGAAAATGCTTAAGATGTCTGCAGGAGAGGCTCTGCAGAGCTTCTGCTGTGCTGCCGTCTAAGAATCAGACTTTAAGCCGTCGTATCCAGGGAAACGAAGCAAAACACTAAGTTGGACAGTTTTAGTGTAGTTGTCCTGAACCCAATGGAGCCCTGAACTGTCTGGGATTCTTCTGGATTCACTGAACCTCCCTGGCTGATGCACAGATATTAAATATTTCATGTAATTTACCATTAAATACCAGGAAATTGATTGGTGAATGGTAAACGTTAACAGCTTAACTCTTCTTACATCTGGTCTGACATGAGATTTGCTGAAGGGGGTCTCAGACATCAGGAAAAATCACTAAAACAAACGAGTCGAAGAAACTTTTTTTATTCAATTACAAGAAATTTGTCTTGATTCTTTGTCTAAAATGAATTTGATTTCCCTCCCAGGATTTATTTCCCCATGAGGTCTTTAATGAGGTAAGGTTCTAGTTCCTCCAGGATTTCGTAGAAGACATCTTTGCAGCGTTTGCCGGCCTTCAACGGGCCTCTGTAGAGCGCTCTCATCTTGGCCTGACAGGTGGGTAGGGCACTGATTTCATCGTAAGTTTCATCTTGCATAATTTTGGCTTTTAAGAGCTTGTCCAAAATGGGTGCAATGCTGGTTACTCTCTGGACCAGCTGATCCATGTGTTGGTCCACAAAGTGCTCCTCTGAGGACAGAAACACACAATAGAAACTGTTTAGTCACAGAAAGTCACATTACTGTTACTGCACAATATTTCACTTTTACATGTAAGCATGATGCTCAGAGAAATTCACATGTTAACTGTATATATAGTTGAATTTCTCTGTTTAACGTATGGCTCTAGAGCTCCTCCATTTTTCCTCTAACATACCAGGTTCTGGGAATTTCTTTGGTTCTAGGAGGCGAGAATATCAAGGCTAACATGGACCTACAGACACACAATAGTCAAAGCGAATTATTCTATAATAAGCGAAGTTAAAGCAACAGTAAAGCCTGTCGACTGGTTTCCAGGGTTTAAAGACTTTGGTGCCACTCCTAACAAATTTATGCGTCTTTATTTATAAATCAAATTTATGAATAAATCGACCCTAACTGTTTAGCTGAACCGACGGCTGGTCGGTTTGGTCCAAATTTTAAATACAGATCAGCGGGTATTTATCTGTTGCAGCTATGCAAAAACTAACAACACTGCAGCTCAAAGTGTTTTTCAGGCAGAGAAGAAACCTGAGACTAATTTATAGCATCACCAGAGGCGCCAAAACTAAAAAAAAAACTAAACAATTTATTTCATGTTAAAAATGAAGACGCAGAAAAGCTCAAAGCAGCGTCTGATGACAGAAAACATTTGGTTTTAATTTTATCAACTGCAAAAAAATTCAAAAAGAAAATAAAAGTTTATTAAAGGAGATGTTTATAATATCATGAAGTCTGACTGGGTTTTTCTTTTTGCTATGTGGAGATAATCTTCTGATGTAACAACGTTTTTAAGTAGATAATGATTAACTAAACACTAAATCATGTTAAATTATGTGTTAATAACAGAATCCATCAGTCAGGATGGTTGTTTAGTATTCAGTTTAATATTTATTTACTTGTTTCCTTTATAAACAAAATTAAAGCAGAACCAATCACCTTCACCGGAAGCAGCATCTTGGTATGGAAAACCTGCAGTTTTAGCCGCTTCAGCTGCAATAAAAACAAAAACAATACAGAAAAATATCAGTTTATGAGATCATAACCAAATTCACAGTCCTGGGCCGGTTCTGAGGACTACAGTAACTTTGCAGAATGGACATCGGTTCGGATCATTAGAAACACCGACGTGGCGTTTTAATCAAATGATCTACAGCTTCAAACATTTAAGCCGATTCGCCAACATGGGCCCATTAGCTGTTGTTTCCGTAGCATTTCAGCACCAGCGTTATGGTTCTGTTGGGCTTTTTAGCACCTAAACATGGCAGCTGCTGCTTGGATACAGGTGATGTGGCTTTCTACCCAGGACAACAAGCCACTGGGGGCATCAGGAGAGTATTTAAGCGTGAATGCACCCAGGATGAGCGAGAAAACACTACAGCTGGCTGATGACGCTCATGTTGGTTTATTTCTGTCTGAGCTGCATTTGAACGCCTCTCAATAGTTTACATGATTGACAGATTACAGATACCCAGGACTATTCTACACTGATAATCTAGCAGATTATTCAAAATACAACGGAGCCCTTTGTTGCACCTTTTGTGTAAAATTGTATTGATGTATCGATCATGTCTTGTCTGGATGCACCTGAATAAGTTTCCCGTGTGAAAGAAGCTGACATGCTTACAGATTTATTGTGTTTCCTTATCCAAGGACTGAGGCAGGAATTCTGTTAGATAGAAACCTGGATCATACCAGTGGCTGCACTCCCACTTTCTGTGTTAACCCAGAATGTATAAAAGTTTAGTGTGTTCTTTTCGTCTCACTCTGTTTCCTGAATGCGTTGGGGGGGGGGGGGGGGGGGGTAGAGACATTCAAAAGTGCTGATTTTGCCGAAAAACTGAAGTCACTGGCCGCCATCTTGCTCCTCCCTACTCTCACAGAATCCCATAGGATTTGGTTGCAACAACAAGCAGTTTTCTGGCTCAGTGAAAACGTTTCACAGGTAATTCTACAGTCAGTGGATGTACTAACACTATCAACTACTACAAAATTAGGTGCTGAAATATTTTACATGTTATTCATATTAGATATATATATATGTATATATAAGTATGTGTATATGTATATATGTATATATATGTATACACATATGTAAATATATGTTTTTGTATATTGTTATTTATATATTTATAAATGTTAAACATATATATTTAAATAAATAAAATGCAAAATATTTCAGCACATGACTTTCTCAGTACTTGATATTTTTAGAACATAACATAAAACTATATGGCATTTGACATTTTAAAAGTTTTAAGCTCCCCCTGAACATGAGAAAATCCTCGTTATTCGATGCTGTAGCGCACATATTCCTTAGTTACTGGGGGGAAATAGGGAGTACCAATGTGGCGGCTGGTGGCTTCAAAGCGACTCGTTCTAACAGACGGTGATTAGCACTCCAGTGTATTATATAGCTCAGTGTTCTGGACGGGTAGCTCGGACTGACAGATGAAGCTGTCGAGATGCGCTGTCCCCAGATCAGCGGCACTTCCGGATTAGTCGCCAACTAAACTGTTCAGATTGTCCAGTTTCTCCCAAGAGAGAAGAGGGAACACTGACATTCAGCCCTAAATGTCTAATTTTAGGCTTTTATTTCATGCGTTTTACTGTGGATCCGGTTACTGAGTCGGAGGAAAGAGTCTTGACGTCTGGATCTGGATCAACGGCGCTGAAAGTGAAAGTAAAAAACTAAGCGCGCTGTTTCAACTTCTGTGAAATGATTGAGACCGCAGAGAAAAGGACATAATGTCAGAACCTGAAGATAAAAGATCAAATGACCTGAATTGTTCTGAAACCTCCGCTCGGATCAGAACCTGGAGGACAATGGATCCAGATGTTGCGGAGCTTCTTACCCAGTTCCGCCGCCGCTCCCTTGCAGCGGATCTCTCTGAGGATCTCATCGGCCACCAGCAGAACCTTTTTCTCGGTGTAAACTGACACCATGACATCTGCAACGTCCAGAAAGCCTTTCCCCTCCACCTGGCTCCTTTTCACACCATCCTTTCTTTCCAGGAGTTCATCGCGGAACTTCTGGAAGTCGGCCTCCTTCAGGTCCTCTAGAATGTCCCTTAAAACCTTTTTGGGGGTTTTTGGAGCCATTTCTCATAAAAATGAAAAAGCTGGACGAAACACGCACGCAAGCCAAACGAAAGAAAGTATATTTTCCTCAACAAATTCAAACTTTCGTCCTCTGTGGATCCACACCGCGGTTGGGTCCACCCTGTTGCACTTCCGCCCTCTTGAGACCAAACCTTGTGCCTACATTTAAATTTCTATTAAGAATCACAGAGCTTCATTACTGGATATAAAGCAGCCTACCATTATTTTTGATAGCTACAGTGCTGCTTGAAAGTTTGTGAACCAGCCGAACATGGTCATTGTTTTCTAAAGAAAACTTATAATAATCATGTGAAATGAACATCCCAATCTCAAATTGTAAAGCAGTTCTTCCAAATAAGGGAAACAAAGAAAAAAAGTTACATGTCTTCATTATTTATTCAACAAAAGTATTTTATCTGTCAAAAAACAGAAAATCTGCCAAGTGCAAAAGTATGTGAACTCTGTCAGTTAAAACCTTGTGGCACCTCCTTTTGTAGCCATTACTTCAACTAAACCTCTTCTCTAACCACAACGAGTGTCTCACATCTGCCTTTTGGGATTTCCGTCCACTCCTCCTTGCAGAACTCTGCCAGATGTGTGAGGCTGGAGGGACATCTGGCATGTACTGCCCGTTTCAGATCTTGCCACAGCATTTCTATGGGACCGAGACTTTGACTGGGCCAATCCAGAGTGCGAATCTCCTTTCTCTTAAGCCATTCTTTGGTACTTTTGCTGGTATGCTTTGGGTCGTTGTCTTATTGCATAATCCATTTTCGTCCCAGCTTCAACTCCCTGACTGATGGCAGGAGATTCTGGTCAAGAATTTGTTGATAGTCCTGGGAATTGATGGTTCCCTGTATTATATGGAGTCGTCCAGGTCCGGAGGATGAAAAGCAGGCCCAGACTTTCACATTTCCACCACCATGCTTCACTGTTTGGAGGAGGTTCTTCTCTTTAAATGCAGTGTTGACTTTTCTCCAAACATGGCGCCTGTGATTGTGGCCAAATAATAAAATTTTGGACTTCCAGAAAAACTCTTGTTTGTCCAAGTGCTCTCTGGCTAAGTTTAAATGAGCAGCTTTGTTCTTTCTTGAGAGCAGAGGCTTCCTTCTAGCAACTCTCCCATGAATGCCATGTCTGTTGATATTTTGCCTGATTGTAGACGCATGTACATTTATCCCAGACGCTGAGGTCTGCAACTCTTTGGAGGTGGTGCGTGGGTTGACCTTTACCTGCATTATTATTTTTCTGGTGCTTCTTTGTGTAAGTTTTGATGGCCGTCCACTTCTGGGCAGAGTTGCAATGATGCCAAGTGCCCTGCATTGTTAAATGATTTGTCTCACAGTGGATGGATGAAGCTGGAATCTTTTGGAGATGGTCTTATAGCTTTCCCCAGACTGATGGGCTGTCACCACCTTCTTCCCGATTTCCTCAGATGTCTCCTTTCCTCTCAGCATTCTTGATCTGATCTTTATGCCTTGACACAACAGTGGTTTGGTTGATTTCCTCTCCCTTTTAATCAGTGCACCGCAAAACCTTTCCCAAGGATCTCTCATTTGATTGGTCTGCTTAATTGATTACTCAAGCACTGGTGACTTGTCTTCACCAGTGCAGCTGTGGTTCATTTACTTTTGCAGATGCTCTGATTCCATGTTTAATTTAGTCTGCTTGCAATTCACATATTTCCCTCAAAACAAGCAAATTGAATCAATAAACATAAACCTGACATTTCATATAAAAAAACTGGTAATGAGAAAATAAGAAAATCATGGTTAAAGAAACGAAAAAGTTAAACTACTCAACTAGTTCACAAACTTTCAAGCAGCACTGTATAGCTAATCAGAAAAATACAAAATAAACCCCAATAATTTAAGACTGATAACACTCATCACAGATTATAAAATAACATTTAATATCAGTAGTGATAATGATTTTGTCTTTTTTTTTATTTACAGCTGGAACATCATCTATTTTCCATTGGCAAAACTTTTTTGGATATGATCCACATGCTGCATACAGACATGAACAGTTGTGCTTCTGTAGTAAAGGGATCATGGCCTAGATTTACAAATAAAAAGGAATTAGTCAAGGATGTACTGCTTTACTTCCACTGTTCGTCACAATATCTCTAGTTATTGGGGTTTGCAATCAGAATATCAACAGAAGTCACCATACGTCGTTGGCGGACGTTCACTGAACATAGAGATGTTGTTTCATATCTACGTTGGGCAAACATCCAGCTGATGGCGTTTAACCAACTTTCATGACCAGGTTTGGCGGACGTTGTCTGAACGTTCAATATTTACTGGAAAGGTTCACATACATTGCTACATTACCTGTTCCTCATGTGTTCACAGGAGAACCTTCAGATCAACTTCAGCCGCCACTAATTTTACAAAAGTAAGCTTTTGAAAACAAAAGTAAACAAGACAAAAATAATTAATTATGTACAGAATGTAGACCATCAGTGACTTAAAACAGCTTGGAAATGGTCTGGTTTGACTTGTCTCTGCGACCCTTGGAGTGCTTCCGACAATCTGGGATGGCAGCCTGGACTTCCAAGTCATACAGAATCTGAACCCTGGTTTTTTTTACGTTCAGCCCCTAAAAATCTGAATTACATACAATATGTAAATACGTCATGTTTAACTCAGGCACACATGCGCACTGGGGTCAGTTTGCCACATTTGGAATAACTTCAGCCTGACAAGCGTTTATATGCACATTGATGGATGGTTGTACTGGAACTGTAATTTCCCTCTGGGATTATTAAAGCATTTCTGATTCTGATCGGATTATTAATCAGCATAAACCACCCCTCTCATCCAGATTACAATTTCATTCCGATTGATCTTAAGATCCTTTAGCTATCAGGCTCCTCTCCTGTGTAACCAACTCCCAGTTTTGGTCCGTGAGGCAGACACCCCGTCTACTTTTAAGACTAATCTTAAAACTTTCCTTTTTGACAAAGCTTAGAGTTAGAGTGGCTTATGTTACCCTGAGCTACCTCTGTAGTTATGCTGGTGAAGATTCTCAGTCATCCAGGTCATGGTCATTCCAAAAAAAGTAAAAAACAAGGCAACTGGACTTGTTATCCGTAGTTTGAAGACATTTCGCTTCCTCTCCAGGAAGCTTTCTCAATTCAAAAAGTCTGGAGTAATGTGGAGTAACCAGCTTTATACCAATGCCAAACAAAGGCCTTGTAATGGCTTAGATAACATGCAAATTCAACCGAAACTGGTCCACTCCTCTGTAACGAGGAGACTCCTCTAACGACTCCTCGTTACAGAGGAGTGGACCAGTTTCAGTTCAATCTGGTGGCTTAATGGCTTTAACGACCGCCCATTACTAAGGAGTGGACCTGTTTCGGTTGGATTTGCATGTTATTTAAGCCATTACAAGGCCTTTGTATAAAGCTGGTTACTCCACATTACTCCAGACTTTTTGAATTGAGAAAGCTTCCTGGAGAGGAAGCGAAACGTCTTCAAACTACGGATAACAAGTCCAGTTGCCTTGTTTTTTACTTTTTTTGGAACTCTATAGTTATGCTGCTATAGGCTTAGGCTGCTGGAGGACATCAGGGCCTATTTTTTCCTCATTCTGCTGAGTTCTACTGTTTTCCAATTTGCATTGTTTGTTGTTATTTCAGCTTTTAACTTTTTGTCATAATTCTCTTCATAGAAGGTACACCTGGTCTGGCGTTCTGTTAGCTGTGACATCATCAGGGGAGGCAGATCATCCTCTAATACCATATAACATAGAAAGGATTCCTGGATCAACGTGTGCTTCTGGTTTCGTCCAGCTTCTGTCCGGTTTGGCGCTTCATAGACAAGGTGTTCAAATGCTGTTGGGAAATGTAGTTTTTGCATCAGAGCAACTTAATTATAAAAGTCTCCATTAGAAATAAAAATGATCTGAACTCAGCAAATCACGCTTGTTTCATTTGCTCCCAGTTTGCAATACATCTGATTTATTTTCTTCTTTAAAACATTTTTTCATCAGTTTCCCATCTGATCGGGATAATATTAATGAAAAATGTTTCATTGTCCCAGGTCTGCAGAAATGTGTTGTTACGGCCAAGAAATGCAGATGTAATAAGTGATCAAAGATGAAGACTTTGCTGCAAGTACAGCTGGGAACCTTATTCCTCTTGTAGAACAAAATGTTCAGTTTAGCAGCAGGCCGAGCTTCCTGAAGGCCCCGTGGAAGCTCCTTCTTCAGTTTTGTTACAAACCCAGCTGCACTTCCCACATCTGCAGATAGATCTGCTGAGTCTGAACTTCCACTCTGGCGTGTCACAAATCACCATGTTGCTCCACCTGCAGAGCGGCATGGCGGTTGTGTAACATCACTTCCACTGCTGCTGTCAAAGGTCAAACCTGGCTCCTGCATGAAGGAGGTGGTGTAAACAGTGGGTAAATCTGTGGTTGGAAGCATGAAGGTGGGGCTTTCGATCAGAGGTCATGTGATCAGCAGCTTCGTACACCTTGTTCTGCATGTTGACTCTATTGTAGCAAAGTGGGATGGATCAGGAATGCTGAACACATCTGAATGTAAAACCAAGAAGTAGAAAGCAGCCAAAGTCCAAAGAAAAATTCTGAAAGACCTTAAGAAAACTTCTGATTCTTAACACTTTACAGGGTTTTTCTGCTTTGGGGGGAAAATATAAAGAAACAAAGACTGAATGGGATGGGTTGTTGTCTCTGATGACGTCAAACAGCATGAACTATTCCTTCTGTTGTTGAGATTATATCCAAGTCACCTCACTGCAGGTATGATGTGTTTAAGAGGAGAAACAGGAAGTAACTTTATGTTTGCGTGCATTATTAGTCAAGTAATTCAATTCAATTCAATTTTATTTATATAGCGCCAATTCATGAAACATGTCATCTCAAGGCACTTTACAAAGTCAAGTTCAATCAGATTATACAGATTGGTCAAAAATGTTCCTATATAAGAAAACCAGTTGATTGCATCAAAGTCCCGACAAGCAGCATTCACTCCTGGAGAAGCGTAGAGCCACAGGGAGAGTCGTCTGCATTGTACATGGCTTTGCTGCAATCCCTCATACTGAGCAAGCATGAAGCGACAGTGGGAAGAAAAACTCCCCATTAACGGGAAGGAAAACCTCCGGCAGAACCGGGCTCAGTATGAACGGTCATCTGCCTCGACCGACTGGGGTTACAGAAGACAGAGCAGAGACACAACAGGAGAGACAAAAAGCACAGAAGCACACATTGATCTAGTAATCTGTTCTACATTAGATAATAATAGCAGGTGAGCCATCTTCTTTGAAAGATGTCACAGCTAACAGAACGCCAGACCAGGTGTACCTACTATGAAGAAAAAAAAGAGAGAGAACAGAAAGTTAAAGCAGAAATGACAACACGTAATGCATAATTGAAGAACAGTAGAACTCTATAGAGTGAGAAAATTAGATCCTGATGTCCTCCAGTAGCCTAAGCCTATAGCAGCATAACTACAGAGGTAGCTCAGGGTAACATGAGCCACTCTAACTATAAGCTTTGTCAAAAAGGAAAGTTTTAAGATTAGTCTTAAAAGTAGACGGGGTGTCTGCTTCACGGACCAAAACTGGGAGTTGGTTCCACAGGAGAGGAGCCTGATAGCTAAAGGGTCTGCCTCCCATTCTACTTTTAGAGACTCTAGGAACCACCAGCAGACCTGCAGTCTGAGAGCGAAGTGCTCTGTTAGGAACATACGGGGTAATCAGAGCTCTGATATATGATGGAGCTTGATTATTAAGGGCTTTATACGTTAGAAGAAGAATTTTAAATTCTATTCTTGATTTAACAGGAAGCCAATGAAGGGAAGCTAAAATTGGAGAAATATGATCCCTCTTGTTGATTTTCATCAGAACTCTTGCTGCAGCATTTTGGATCAGCTGAAGGCTTTGAACTGCATTTTGTGGACTTCCTGATAGTAAAGAATTACAATAGTCCAGCCTTGAAGTAACAAATGCATGGACTAGTTTTTCAGCATCACCCCTGGACAGAATGTTTCTAATTTTGGCGATATTCCGGAGGTGAAAAAAGGAAACTCTGGAAACCTGTTTAATATGGGATTTAAATGACATGTCTTGGTCAAAAATAACACCAAGATTTTTTACTTTATTACCAGAGGCCAAGTTAATGCCATCCAGATTAAGTGATTGGTTAAGAAGTTTATTTTTTGAGGACTCTGGTCCAAAGATTACAACTTCGGTCTTGTCAGAATTTAGATGCAGGAAATTTAAAGTCATCCAGCTTTTGATGTCATCAAGACATGACTGCAGTCGAAGTAATTGATTGGATTCATCAGGATTTATGGATATATACAACTGAGTGTCATCAGCATAACAGTGGAAATTAATCCCATGCTGTCTGATAATTTTGCCGATCGGAAGCATATATATAGTAAAGAGAATTGGTCCAAGGACTGAACCCTGTGGGGGTTCAGTAATAAATAGCAACAGATCTAATAAAGTTCTCAGGACCACAAACGATAACCACTGCAGCAGAAACACATCATTACTGTTAAAAAAACATATATGTAAAATCCTATATAATAATACCAATAATACAGGATAATAATAATTGTTGTTATCATTAATACTATAAAACAGCCCACATGCCTTTGTGTATAATTTAATCAACACTGGGGCTCTATGTTCTCCAGCTTTTCATGATCCATCTAATTTACGTCGCTGCCTAGCTGTGCTGGACCAATTTGAGCCCATTTCTCTTCCCACTTAAAAGGGGCTGATTTACAGAATGAAGCCATCTGGATACTTTGGATGTTTCTTGAGTTTTCAATGAGGTTTTTTTTTGTAACTTGGGTCCATCCAGTTTGATGCCTAAATCTTTTAAACATGTGGTTGTTCAACCCCTGCTGAACAGAGGAGGACAGGATCCCTCTGTTTATTGGAGTTTAGACCTGTCTCACTTTTTTGTCCAAATTCCAAGAAGAGATTGTTTATATCCTTCAAAATGTGGGTTTCTGTAAGCTTTTCAGTCTGAGTTCAAGACTCACCGCTGTTAGGGGTCTTTAATAATATGTTCCTGTTAAACTCTGGTGCTCTTCTTGTACTGTTGGACTTCACAGATGATTTTAACACTGGATCATTAGATACAGTCAGCCAGTTCACTGGCTGACTGTTCCACTGGTTAGGGGGCTACCAATGAACTAGCACTGGTTGGAAGATATGAAGAAAATGGATGGGATGTTTAATAACATGATGCATTTTTATTTCAAAAGTTTGAAACTTTAGATGTCTTATAGCTTCATCTATGAACTGGTGTTTCTGCTGCTGGTACCTGATCCAACCAAATTCCTTTGAACGTAGTTTAATTACAGACTGGATGTGTTCTGGTGTCACGTATTTCCAACCAGGAAAATAACAGAAACGTTTTGTCACGTGATGGAGCGGCTTTTCTTCGGAAATAAAAAGCAATTCTGCTTCTTTATCCATAATGTACTCAGAGGGAAACATTTATAGCTTGGCCTGAGAATACAGCAGCCGCGTTTAAAGATCCTTTAACGATGAATTCAATGTGTGAGATGTTTTCAGGCCACAACAGGAAATATTCAGGTGAAGAAAGCAGCAGGTTCAATTGCTAACATCAAAGGATCATATTTTTTGTCTTAAATAAGCTGTTATATTTCATGTATTTATAATAGTTAATAATGTTGTTTTACATTTAAACAGATTAACGTTTCCAGCACCAGGAACAAGAACAACGGCTGCAGACAGACGTCATTACAGATAAGAAAATTTATTTATCTGCAACAGTCAGTAGGATAAGAACAATTTGGTAAAAAACAATTTGATTGATTACACTCCAAGATTTGAATTTAACCAAAAAAGACAGTTTTTTTCTATTCTTAAAGGACTCTCTGAGGCCATTTCTCTGTCTTCTGTTTCTACTCTTGTTCAGGGTTCTGAAAAAAAGACAAAACAAAAACCACATTTCTCTAGAAACTCTTTGCACTTTAAATGTTGACGTTACGTTCTGATCAAAGCAGATTTCATGGTTACTCACCATCTGTCATCTTCCAGACACACTCTGGGCTGTAAAACAGATCAGAAACTTTCATGTAAAAATCTATTGCCACAAATCATTAAAATTTAAAGTGTTAACATTTGTTCCTTGAGCCTGAAAACGCAGCTATTTTCATTGTCTTTCTGTAGCCTCGTTAAGAGCCGGGGCATCTACTCAGACGGGCGCGGGGTGCTATGATGACATAATTTTTCTCTAGGGAGCCCAAAGCATCGCTACTTTCATCAGACAGAAACAGACGTCTCTAAGATGATCTCATCTGTCCAGAACACCATAATCCTGCTGCCCTGTTATTTTTAGGCTTTCTGCCTCTGTTGCTCCCCAAAACCAAGTGAATTAAGTCTTTGCCAACTTGACTAGTCGTGACCTTTAACCTTTGACCTTCTAATGGAGGCCTGTAGAGTCTGAGATGGAGCTCTTGGGTTCCTCTGAGCTTCTCGCTCTGACCTTGGGCTGAATCTGCTGGGAAAGGTGGTCAGCTGTCTGAGATGTTCTCCTCTTGGTAATAATCTTCCTCTCTGCAGAATTATGGACTTTAGATGGTCTGGAGATGACCTTTGAAGGTGCATAGCCACGTTGTTTGATGTTTTATATATATATATATATATATATATATATATATATATGTCAGTAACTCACTCTGGTTGCTTACAAAGTTTTTATGAAAGATTATCGCATCCTGCTGGCATATTCGTTGTTATTTTGGTGTTTTAAACTTTATTTTTGCTCAGTTGGTTAGTAAATAATGCCTTTTGTGTTTATTTCTAATAACAGAGGAAATACGTACTGCACATGCGCAGCAGGGGTCAAAACAAGGAACGGCTATTGGCATCTCCCAGCAAGATCCAGCGGAAAAAAGTGCAAAAATCCATGATTCCAAGAGGGAAAAACCTGGAATGTCTCTGGGAATCCAGTCTGAATGTTGGTGTTCACTGAATCAGACGCTAAACCTGCCGAGGCTCAGATGTGTCAGAGTTGACTGACGTGAGTAAATGTTCTGAAGCTCCTAAAGTTGCTGTAGATCGTTTTATTTAATTAATAACGTTGGTCTTCAATCACGCCGAGATGCCGCTTTACTGCAAGGCGTTGCAGAGGGTCAGGTTTGGTCCGGCATTATTTACAATTGATTTATTAATTAAGCAAACCTGCATTAGGTAGTTCTGCGATTTTGTCGCTAGATGGCGCCATATCTGTTTATATTTGGTCATCGCGCCCAGCGATGCCAGCACCAGGTTATATTTATCCACAAAAAGGACCATGAAAACATTACCAAGATGGAAGCTTGGTGTAGATAACCTTATTTTATCATGATCAAATGGTTTTTGGTTTTTTTATAAGCATATAACGTGGCTATGTACCTTTAACCCTTTCTGGGTTAATGAGCAGCAACAGCTGCTCCTGACATGTGTTGCTGATGTTTTTCTACGTTGAGATGCCCTGATATGAGAACCTCTTGAATTAAAACAGGGTGAACTTTTTTTCTATTACTAAACTCATAATGATTCAGTACCTGAATTGAGACCCAGCAGGGGCCCCGTAGATTTAAAGTGAAACCAAAAGTAAATTGCAATTACGTACAAACCTGCTTCAAGTAGTTAAATTTAGTATTTCTTCTCACCGAGTGTCTCCGCCTCCAGGTTGCAGTTGATGTCTTTCAGGAGCTCCACAGCGACCATTACAGCCCTATTCTCTGTGAAGGTGGAAGTCAGCACGTCCACCACCTCCAAGCGGCTCTTCCCCTCCACCCTGCAGCGGGAGACCCGCGGCTCTCCCCGGCGGTCCACCAGCGCAAAGCAGAACTTCTGAAAGTTCTGCACGGACAGGTTCTCCAGAGAATCGGCTAAAAGCATCTTGATGCTCCTCCGAGCCATTTCTCTGTAAGCTGCAGCTGCTGACAGCTGGAGAAGAAACCCGAAGCTCACAGTTGCAGTAAGGAAGAGGAAGAGCCCGAGGAGTCGCTCTGCAGGGAGGCGGGACTGATAGATAAAAGGCCTGCTTTTACCAAACTTTAACTAAACACCGGGCTGCAGATGGTGAAACCATTTGACAAGAAGACATAAAAACATACCAAATATAACTAAAAAGCATCACAGGGGTGTCAAACTTCATTTAGGCTCAGGAAATAAATTTTCTTATGGATGAAAAATTACCAGGACTAAAATAAAACTACTCAATTTTCATAAAGCAACAGAACATTTTGTTGAGTGATTTTTGATAAATTATACACTTTAGGAGACATTAAAAAATAGGATTGTAAATCAAAACTATCTCATCTGAACCGGACCAGAACCCTCAGATTTCAGCATGAGGAGCTCCCAAAGTGGAAAAATGTCGGTGATTAGGAGGAGTATTAGCGAACCTCAGAGCGTCTGAAGCAAGAAGATGGTGGAAACAGAGTAGCTGATTGGATAAGCCACCACCTGAACGGAGAGAGCTGATTGGCTGAGCCACCACCTGGACTGAGCAGGAAATGAGCACAGAAAGTTGTATAACCACCTGGGCCCGTATTCACAAAGACCCTCAGAGTCTCTCAGAGCTCCTATCTTAGCGTAAACTTTCCTGCCAAGGAGTCTGAGCTTCAGAGTGAATCAGATGCAGCTGAGAGCGACTCTGAGGAAAGAAATAACATGTTTTATGTTAGTGAGCAGGTGCGGTTGGCCCCATTGCTTGGTGTGAGGCTTTCTTTCAAGAGCTGTGATTGGTTGATGGTACAAGACGAAATAAAAACACAAATGCGCTCCTAATCAAAGGAGTGAAATGATTAGACTGGATTAAGAAATGTGTCATGATGATGAAACTTAGCAAAATTAAATAATTGTCACCTCACATCAAAATATTTGAACGCACCTTATTTACATCCTCGTAATTTTGATTTATCTCTTTTTACTCGCCAATCGTTTCACTAGCTACTTTGTTTGATATTAATGCGCACTCACCTGTCAGCGTTTTACTCGGATGAGATCGCCTGCTTCTATAAAGCGATCGGATTTGGCAAAACGACCAACATGAAATGGGAAAAAAGGTGGAAAACCCCGAATTGGACAGCGCTGCCCAGCCACAGCTTTGAGAGGAGAAAGGATTGTAGAAGGTAAATCGGTCCCTGGATCACGGCGACAATTATACAAACTTGAAGCGTGTCGCCGCAGATGAAAGTGTCCTTTTCTCTGCGCGTCTTGGTGCTTTTACGCACCAGCCAAACGCGAAGCATCAAAAGCGAAGAGATGGCATCACACAAGTGAATTTCTAGACGAGCATTTAAGCTACTGACATTATCACCTAATACAGAAAATACTTTCTCTCCTCTTTTAAATAAAGTATTTATGAATTTCTCCATTTTTATTAATGCTCATTCAATATTTCTCCTATTATTTGTTTATCCTCAATAAAATGACATTACTAGAGCCGCGTTTAACCCGTCGGGCCGCTGAAACTAATTCATTTCCCTCAGTGGGGGATGATGAAGTTTATCTTGTCTACATGCTAATAACTGAATTGTTGTTAAAGAGGTTTATGTGCTCGTTTCCTCCACTGTTTCATGATGAAGTGGAGCTCGAATTTCTATGTTCCAATACTTGCAAAGTGTTTTGACTCATCCTCTGGGAGCGAGGCAATCCACTATTTTAGCATTCTGAATAGTTTCTGTATTTCCTCCTTCAGCATGATGCTGCCTCTCCAAATCAAGTCAAAGCTTAACAAAATAAAGGCTGGGTTGTCTGTCTGTTTATTTTTAAGACTAGGCTTAAAACTTTCCTTTTTGACAATACATTTTATATTACATTACATCTACAACTCCTGTTGGTAGGCTGTTGATAACTTTTATTTTTGCTATGATGACATGATTGGGAAAGGGAGCCTTGGAGGTTATTTGGTTGCCTGATTGCACATTTTGTGGGGAGACTGTATGAGCAGTGCTTTTTCTTTGCTTTAGTGCAGCTGTGTGCTAATGGTGTTCTTTATTATGTGTAATAGTTCTATGCTTTTAACACAACTTCAAGGCAGGTTGAGATTTTTTTTAGGTGGGCGGGTTTTACGTTGTGTTTGGACTGGAAACTGTCAGTCAGATCTGGCAACCCTGCATGCACAGCATACATAGTCATTTCCTGGTTCTTTGACAAACAGCGACTTCCTTTGCTTCTCCGTAACGGTTTAGTAAAATGTTTTAGTCTCAGTAGAGGCGAACTTGTAACACTTGAAGATGGATCCTCCTGAAACATCTGGAGGAGTTCAAGGCAGTAATGATGGAGAATCCTCGGTGAAAACCAGCAGATCGAAGGTAAAACGTCGCCTTAAACTCAGAGTTTCCCTTCATCTGTTTCTAGTTATTTGCGCTTAAATATTTTATACTAACATTTAGAACCTGTAAGGGTTTCGATCCGTGGACGTGCTGGTCATTCGATTTTGGTGTTAACCCCAACAGGATGTTTGGATCATTCCTCCAGAACCTTTTAGAAATGTTCAGTAGGTTTAAGATCTGACTGAGGGACCTTTCATAAATACTCAAATGTTCCCTATTTTGTTTGCTGGAATATACCTAAGAGCTTTTAGCTGAACGTTTTGGGTCAATATCCTGCTGGAGAACCCATACCTGCTCAATGAGGCTGAGCTTTCTGTAACCAGCCAGCATTTTTCAGGACTTGATGCCTTGGTGTTCTCTACCAACCCATTAAAAGTTCCCTGTTTCCTCCGATGGAGCAAAGAAGTCCCTGAACAAACCCAAAGTCCCTCCAGATTCAACAATTGGTACCATGTTCTTTTCTGTGAATAAATGGCCCATGAAGCTCAAGTTTTGTGTCAGTCCAAGGAATATTCTGCCAGAATCTCTGGAGCTTTTAGGTCTTTTCAGTCAGTCTTTTCTTCTTAGTGAAGCCCTTCCAAGTCTTTTTCCACGAGACCCTCAGGTCCATGTCCTGGGAGACTGTCTATAATGAACCCTATATTTTTAAGAATGTTTCCAGCTGTGGTCACTGGAACATGAACACTTTAACTGTAACAGGGATAATCTTCTTTCTGAGCTCCGTATGTTCATGTTCAGAGTGGAGAACAGAAACAGCAAAGCCCCCCCAGCAGCAGGTCTGATCACTATGAGCAGCCTGAATGACTGAAGATAAGCTTGAAGGCACCTAATGAAGGTTGAACATCTAAAGAGGAGGGATTCTTTTCTATTTTGTGGTACCAGCAACATTTAAGATAAAGATAACCAGAATAAATGCAAAATGCAGCTTTTTAGATGAAAAGAGCTACCAGAGCCAGTCTGGCTCCATGTGACAAAGTAAAACAAAGGATTTATGTGAAGTCCATCGTTCTACAAAGACATTTTGTTAACGAGAGAAAATCCTAACAAACTTTGGTCTTACACCTGAGGCAGGTGATTTTGCAGCTTCCTGTCCTGAGTAAGTACACCATCTTCTATTTTACTTTTCCAGGCAGAAATGACGACCAGAGAGCTTCTTGTTGAAACACTGGATCAGCTGAGTCCAGGATACTTCAGTTACTTCAAGTCGTTCATTCCAGCAGAACCATCTGTCCTGCCCCTCTCAAAGATCAAGCTTGAAGCAGCAAACACAGAGGATGTGGTGGAGCTGATGATTAAGATGTACAGGAGAGCGTATGTGGAGGAGACCAAGAAGATTTTACTGAGAATGGGGCGCCTTGATCTGGTGGAGAGATTAGCAGGAGTCAGAGGTGAGACAGCATGAAAGAAATGTGGGGAAATCTTCCATTTATCTGGTGATTCAGACATTTTCAAAGTATCTAAAATGTTTTTATCTTTTTTATTTTTCAGAGAACTCACCTTTAGTGCAGAAAGTAAGTGATGCCCATTTAGCCAATGATGACACCTTTCAGTTGTAAAAGAAAGATAAAAAACAATCCCCCAAAGAAATATTGAATACAAACTATAAGATAAACTGATGTTTGCCTCTCAGTCTGTTGCTGCTACCACCGTGGTTCACTGTGGGATGTTTTTCATGGAGTGATGTGTTGGGTTTGGACCAGACCGCATTTTCCTTTTGAAAAACTTAAAGTGTGTCTTCTTCTTTTTAACAGTCAGTAATCACTTTTTCTGGCCTCGCCTCCATGAAGCTCAGCTCTGTGGAGCGTACGGCTTGTTGTGGTTCTATAGACGAATCCACCAGTCTCTGCTATGGACCTCTGCTGCTCCTTCAGGCTTACCTTTGGTCTCTGTGCTGCATCCCTTCAGAATGTCATAAACACATATGTATATATCCATTCATTTTCTGACCCGCTTAATCCCTCATGGGGTCGCGGGATGCATATACTGTATATACATACAGTTGTGGTCAAAAGTGTACATACACTTGTAAAAAAATCATAATGTTATGGCTGTCTTGAGTCTTCAATAAGTTCTACAACTCTTATTTTTCTGTGATAGAGTGATCGGAACACATACATGTTTGTCACAAAAAACAGTCATAAAGTTTGGTTCTTTCATAAATTTATTATGGGTCTGCTGAAAATGTCACCAAATCTGCTGGGTCAAAAATATACATACAGCAACATTAGTATTTGGTTACATGTCCCTTGGCCATTTTCACGGCAACTAGGCGCTTTTGGTAGCCATCCACAAGGTCCTGGCAAGCTTCAGGTCGAATGTTTGACCACTCTTCTTGACAGAATTTGTGCAGTTCAGCTAAATGTGATGGTTTTCTTGCATGAACCTGTTTCTTTAGCACTGTCCACATGTTCTCAATGGGGTTTAAGTCAGGACTTTGGGAAGGCCATTCTAAAACCTTAATTCTAGCCTGGTTTAGCCATTCCTTTACCACTTTTGATGTGTGTTTTGGGTCATTGTCTTGTTGGAACACCCAACTGCGCCCAAGACCCAACCTTCGGGCTGATGGTTTTAAGTTTTCCTGCAGAATTTGGAGGTAATCCTCCTTCTTCATTATCCCATTTACTTTCTGCAAAGAACCAGTTCCACTGGCAGCAAAACATCCCCAGAGCATAATACTACCACCACCATGCTTGACAGTAGGCATGGTGTTCCTGGGATTAAAGGCCTCACCTTTTCTCCTCCAAACATATTGCTGGGTGTTGTGGCCAAACAGCTCAATTTTTGTTTCGTCTGACCAGAGAACTTTCCTCCAGAAG
This sequence comes from Fundulus diaphanus, assembly GCA_037039145.1. NCBI lineage: Eukaryota > Metazoa > Chordata > Actinopteri > Cyprinodontiformes > Fundulidae > Fundulus > Fundulus diaphanus. Next base: position 52,053,023 of record CM073130.1, on the reverse strand, counting down.
GTTTTATCTTTGTCCATGTGATCAGCAGCAAACTTCAGCCGAGTCATAAGGTGCCTTTTCTGGAGCAAGGGCTTCTTTCTTGCACGGCAGCCTCTCAGTCCATGCCGATGTAAAACACGCTTGACTGTGGAGACTGACACCTGTGTTCCATCAGCTTCCAAATCCTTGCAGACCTGCTTCTTGGTGATTCTTGGTTGACTCTTGACCATCCTGACCAATCTCCTCTCGGCAGCATGTGATAGCTTGCGTTTTCTTCCTGATCGTGGCAGTGACACAACTGTTCCATGCACTTTATACTTGCGTATAATTGTCTGCACAGTTGCTCTTGGGACCTGTAGCTGCTTTGAAATGGCTCCAAGTGACTTCCCTGACTTGTTCAAGTCAATAATTCGCTTTTTCAGATCCACACTGAGTTCCTTTGACTTTCCCATTGTAGCTTTTGTAGCTGAGTCTAATCACTGGGTCAAATGAGCCCTATTTAAATGGGCTCATGAGAAGTCAACAGCTGTAGTCAATCAGAATCACTTAGAAGAAGTGAAGAGGCCATGACATGAAGCTAATTTGATTGACACAACTCGCTACATCACCAAAGTTGACAAATTTTGTTGCTGTATGTATATTTTTGACCCAGCAGATTTGGTGACATTTTCAGCAGACCCATAATAAATTTATGAAAGAACCAAACTTTATGATTGTTTTTTTGACAAACATGTATGTGTTCCGATCACTCTATCACAGAAAAATAAGAGTTGTAGAACTTATTGAAGACTCAAGACAGCCATAACATTATGATTTTTTTACAAGTGTATGTACACTTTTGACCACAACTGTATATATGTATGTATGTATGTATGTATATATATATATATATATATATATATATATATATATATATATATATATATAGGCAAGGCAGATTTATTTATATAGCACAATTCAGTACAGAGAGAATGCAAAGTGCTTTAATTCAATTCAATTCAATTTTACATGATTAAAATATAGGAATAAAAGCAAGTAAGAATGTAGAAACAAAAAAAGAACATTTAAAAACAGTAAAACAGTTTAACTTGAACATTCAAAGGCAATTTTAAACAAATGTGTTTTTAATCTCGATTTAAAGGAACTCAGGCTTTCAGCACTTTTACAGTTTTCTGGAAATTTGTTCCAGATCATTGGAGCATAGGAACTAAATGCTGCTTCTCCATGTCTGGTTCTGGTTCTGGTTCTGCAGAGCAGGCTGGAGCCAGAAGACCTGAGTGGTCTGGAGGGTTGATGCACTGATAACAAGTCTGTGATGTATTTAGGTGCTAAGCCATTTAGGGATTTATAGACGAACAGAAGTATTTTAAAGTCTATTCTCTGAGATACAGGGAGCCAGTGGAAGGACTTTAGAACTGGGGTGATGTGCTCTACTTTCTTAGTCTTAGTGAGGACGCGGGCAGCAGCGTCCTCACTAAGACTAAAAATGTTAACTCCTTATCTGATGGATGATATGAGCACCAGGCATCCCGTTGAGCAAAGTCCTTCACACACAGCTTTAGTTTATTAACTGACTGCAGTGCAGAGGATCTGCTCAGCCCTTTTTTTGCTGCACAGACCAGCATAAATGTAGCAGAATTGATTGACACCAATTTTTTTTAGATTGGAAGACGTTATGGGGGCCAACTTCACTCATGTTGTCTTTGGGAGACGTGTCACCGTTAGACTGTGAAATAACTTCTACTCCACTTTATCCACGTGTCCATTCTTCCCTGAGATACCCGTCCATTTGTTTAACTGTACCACATGTGACATCTTCAGCATTATCTGTTGTTTCCCTGTAACTGCTTTCTGCAGCTCCAGCATCTGTTATCTCATAATCTTTAAAACCGGTCTGGAAACAAAAATGTGTTAAAGGATGGAGGGACACTTACCAAAAGGAAAACTCCAAGAGACGAGGTTTTTGTGTAAATAAAAATGTACCAGTAATCATAAATCCAGGATTAAAGAGAAATATAAGCAGATACAAAAGTCAGAAGCTTATAAGGACTGAAAAAGTTTGAATATGTGACAAAACTCAAAAACTCCTCCAAAAAGGCTCTAAGCATGTTTATATTTAGATCAAAGTTAAACACCTGTTAGTTTAGAGTTGCCTTTAAATGTTAATATTTTAGTTTTTAGTCCAGCTTGTCTTTTGTCTTGACCTGCTGCTACTATTCCACTGCTTTGTGCTTTCCTCTGTAATGTTTTCTTTTCTAATATTCTGTTCATGTTCAGCACTTTGAATCGTCTTGTTACTGAAATGTGCTACAAATAAACTTGCCTTATATCAGAGTAAATAACCATGATTAACATGTGAGAAGGGAACTAATACATGTAATAATCTTTAGAGAAAAGGAGAGCCTGGTGCAGACATGCACGGGTGGACCAAAAGACAGGAAGTAAAAGTAAAAGCAGGTCAACGTTTCCTCTATTCAAAATAAATGTTTTTCAAAATGAAATACATGCATTAATCAAAATGAATATGGACAGAAATTTAACTTTATTTTCACTGGGTTTAAACTGTGTTTTTAGCATTAAAATTATAAGTATAAAAGCCCACAGCAGTGGCTTCTGTTAAATTTGCACACTAGTGATTACGACAGGAACCCATTCTATGAAGCTCTCTGCAGAAAGGTGGTGACCTCTGTGCACCATACGCCTCAGCATCCACTGCCCCCTCTCCTTCAGTTTAATTGGTCTACCGCTTCATGGCTGAGGTGCTGTCATTGCCTATAGCTCCACTTCATTCTGAAACCACTGACCTCTGACCAGGGAATATTTAGGAGCGAGGACATTTCCTGACTGGACTTGTTTGCTCGGGTAGCATCCTCACACAGAACCAGGCTGGAGTTCTCTGAGCTCCTGAGAGCGACCCGCTCTTTCACAGATGTCTGTAGAAACAGTCTGCAGGCCTAGCAGCTTAATTTTAGTCACCTAGGCCCATGGAAGTGATGGAACACCTGATTTCCATGATTTGGATGAGGGAGTAAATACTTGTGGCTATATAGTGTATAATAACACTGGAAGATGTAAAAACAAAAATACTTCTGTTCAGAAAACTAAAACAGACGTTTTCTTAGATGCACAGATTCACACATGCACAGATATTTAAGGTTGACTCATTTGATATGTTAAACAGTATTTATGTTCTGCAGTTGATAGTTTGATGCCTGATTTATATTTTTAAAAGGAAAATACAAAAAAAAACTGTAATCATGGCAATGCAAGATTTGCTTCTGTTTAATTAACTCTTCTGTGAATTGACCAGGTGGGAGAGATGGAGTCTGTTTTGGAGCTGCTGCTGGAGACGCTGTCCGCTCTGAGCGAAGACAGTTTAAGTGAATTCTGGGTGCGGTACCTGGACCGAGAACGTTCCTTAAGTTCTGCCGGTATCACAGATCTGAAAGGAGAACCTTTCCCACTGTCTGCTGTGAAGACTGAGCTGGAGATCTTAGCAGTCTCATTGTTGCAGCGTGAGGGAAAACTGGCTGTGGACGTTACTGAAAAGATTTTAACAGACATTAACGAAACACATCTGGTCCAAAGGCTTTGGGATCGCAAGTCAAGAAACAAAAGTAAGAGAATAAGAACAAAGCCTATTCATCATGAAATCTCCTTTTAGTGAGTGATTTTTTTCTTCCAAATTTCACCTTATTTATTTATTTATTTGTTTATTTATTCATTCATTCAGGTAAATGTCATTGAGACAAGGTCTGATATTTAAGAATGTCCTGATCTAAAGACAGAAACAGAACTACAACATGTTGAAACAGATTCTAGCCTTTTTAGTTGAAATAATCAATCTGGAACAAAACCAATTAATTAAATTAATCAACTGGAAATAAAATAAGACAGTAGCAATTAAAGGTCTCACAGGTTCTGTTTGTTAGTCAGGTTGAGGCATATTTTAATGTGGATCTCTTTATATTGTGGGTCTTTAAGCTGCTTTAATTTTCTTCCACTCAGAAAACCCTGATGATCATCTGCCGGCGCTGCTCCACAAAGTGAGTAAAGTCTCTGAGCCTCCTTGACCTCAGAATGCTGCTTGTTTCTATTCTCCATTTCATGGGTCAGACTTAGGACTGAGACACATCTGAGAAAATCTTAATATGATCCGGACTCACTTTGTTGAGTCATGGAGAAGTAAGCCCCCCCCCCCCCCCCCCCATGTTCCAGCCATTTGTAGAACCCTGTAGCAGCATTAACTCTTTGCGGGGATCAGTCTCTGACATCACTGGAGGAGGACCCACGTTTCTTTCCAGCGTTGCTTCAGGTGGTTTAGGTTTGCAGAAATGAGTCCCTCCACAGCTCAGCTGATGGACGACCTGATGACTGCAGGGTGACCATGTCTGAAAAACAAGGATCATCACCCCCCCCCCCCCCCCCGAGCTTCCCATTCTGACCTTGGGCTGAACCTGCTGGACGTCCATCCTGGAAGCTTGGAAGCTGTTGAGATGTTCTCATCCTGGGAATAATGTTTCTCTCTGTAGGATGATGGCCTAAAATGGTTTGTAGATGACCTTTGAACCCTCTCCAGGTTGATGGGCAGCAACAGCCCCTGCTCTGAGGTCTTTGTACCTCTGTAAGGGAGAGGGACAGGTTAGTGGCTGTCACTCACAGGAAGGCAATAAAGGAACGCTGGAAGGTCCTCTCACACTGGAGAAGTCAGGAATATATAGAGCAGCCAAAAGGTGCAGCAGCACCACTAGTTAGAGGAGTCGCAGGTGCATGAAGTCAGGGAGTGATTGCCAGAGCAGCACAGGGAGCAGAGAGTGACGTCAGCAGCAGAAACACTCGTTACACCCTGGATGCTTCAGAGCAGCAAACTGAGAAAACTCCTGTTGTAGTGAAACAGGACGGTGGACTTTAGATTATCCTATGATAGTAAATAATTCAGAATTTTAAAGTCAACATAGGGTTTCCATAGATTAGTGCTGAGTAATTAATGTAATTCAAATTAACAGAGTGTAAATATGTAGATACATTACTGAGCTGCTGGTGGATTTTTAGGTTACACTTATGATAAAAATCCATTTCAGTTATTATCATCAACAGATTTCAGTCTCAGATGAGAACCGGAAGTAGAAAGTTACAAAATGTGTCAGTGCAACCCCCCCCCCCCCCCGCCCCCAAACACACACATTTTTAAAGGTCCTCATAACATTACATGTTAAGCTGTAATCCTGGATGAATTCTCCTTAAACAGGCTTTTTGATCTTTCAGGCAGCAACGATGGCAGCTGTGAAGGAGCTGCTTTTGGAGACACTAACTAATTTGAATCCTGAAGACTTTGAAAAGTTCAAGATCTTCTTGAAGTTCTCGTCCTTCCAGAAGAAATTGCCAGAGATCCCATGGAGCGATCTGGAAAGGGCAGACTGTAGATCAACAGTGAATGTGATGTTGGCCACATACGGTCAGTGGTGTTTGGAGGTGACCAGTCAGGTTCTAACAGACTTGAACCAGACCGATCTATTGGAGTATCTGCCAGAGAAGAGCGATGGAGCTGAAGGTAAGCTGAACTACGCTCCTCAGTAATTCAGAGCAATGATTTCCAACGTCTCGTCCATGCCAGCGTGGGCTTAAACCTACAGGAATAATTTATGTTCTGGGTGAAGCAGGAGCTTCTGCTCTCCACTAACTGGGTTGATAAAGTGCTTCAGACTTTCAGGTAGTTCCTTCTTTGTTTTCCAGCTTCAGTCCTTAAAAAGACACAGGAGGGAAAGACTCAGAAGCAATCTGCTTTGTTTTCCATTATATTTGCCTCTTTTTCTCTGTTGCCACAGTATTCATATCCAGCCTTTTTTCCTCATGTTTACTGGAAACACTGATTAGAACCAACCTAGATGAGATTTATGAGTAAAATTCATTATGGCCAAAAATGGACCAAATCAGATGTTTTCCAGTCTGGACAACACAGAACCAACTGGCTAAAATCAGTTGGTGTTTAAGGTCCACTGACATGCAATCCTAGAAAAACAGAAGCGCACAGCAATGTGTTCATTTCAAAAGCTCACTAAGCTTTACTAGCAGAACTAGATCAGTGGGATCTGAGAACAGATGCATTTCTATCAGAGTGGGATTGGCACGCACATGTGAACATCAGAGTTTCTGACTAAATGGGCTCCAAGCATCGCATCAAAATTTAAATCCCATCTGTTGCTCAGTAGGAATATGTTCTGTTGTTTTCTTTAAAGAAAACAGGACCCTTAAAATGTAAAAACAGCAGGTTATTGGTTATTTAACATTCTGTTGAGCCCCAGCCCTGTTGACATGTCTTCTCACCAACTCGCCTCAATGGTCCAAGAGGAGCAGCTTCAACCTCCAACGCTGCCTCCTTTGTTTTAGCTGGAAGCTTTAGTGTCCCTGTGGTTAGTCTTCTGTAGAAACTATATTGTTCAGACATTCATATTGACATTCAAGTTATCATCAAATCTTTTTCCCCTCAGAGAAACTTTCTTTTGAAGAACTTTGGCCTGGACTGATCGACAAAGTGAGTTTTCTGTGACATCAAACACAGCAACTTTCATCAAATGCTTACAGGTCTAAAATTTGCGCAGCATGAAAAATATGCTACATTACACATTGTGTTCATTTTACTCCTTGATTACAAATTAAAGCTGCATTCATCAAGCTGGCAAAAAGATCATATAAGCAGTTTAAAGCCCCAGGGAGTAAGTTTTACACCTTTTAAAGTAGTGATGAGCTAAATGAATTACAAACTATCTTGTTGTTAACAGCGTAATAACTACTACAGAATCACAAATGTGACAACGTAAACATGTCCTCCATGTATTAGCTACTGCTAATACCTCATAGCTACAGTCATCGTGCAAAATTCTTTGTTATTATCAACTTTGCCCTTGTTTTTTTCTCTAAAGTCAGTTGTAAATTTGTTGAGTTACATTTATTTTGGTCTTGTTTCTCAACGAGAAGCCACTTATTTAAAATCTAAAATTAGCTCTACAGTGTCAAGGGTTGGTTATTGAGCCCGATTTCAGCCACACACAGAGTTTCGCCTTTAACAGTTTTATTAAAGATTGTGGAGGATGGCTGAGGAGAACGAAAGTTACGACTGTAACTACGGTTCTATGAATTCCGGATGACCGCCAGAGGCGGTGCTTAAAGCACTGAATGATCACTCTTGCGCATGCACAGGTCGAGAATCTTATACCAACATGGTCACGTGTGACCCCCGGTGACTCCGGAGCCCATATAGTCACGTGACAGCGACAGCTCAGTCCCTTAATCTTCTCGCGAACAACATGATGATTCCGAGGGACCGAGCGCTCTGGCGGTCATCCGGGATTCATAGAACCGTAGTTACAGTCGTAACTTTCGTTCTGTTTCATCCCTACTGACCGCCAGAGGCGGTGCTTAAAGAGTCCTGAGGAATCACACATGGAAAAGAAAGGACCCCAGAAAAAAAAAAAAACAACATGCCCACCTCACTGGGATGATGGTGGTCCTTGGGATAGGATCGCCTCCATTGGGTGAAAGGCAGCCAGGTTAACCCTGTAAAACCTAGCAAAGGTATTCGGGGATGACCAAGAGGCTGCTGCACATATAGCCTCCAGAGAAACCCCAGTCATGGCGGCCCATGACACACTAATGCTCCTGGTGGAATGGCATCGTACACCAGCAGGGGGCTGGCGGCCCTGTAGAACGTAAGCTTGTTCTACCACGTCCACAATCCAACGTGCCAGACGCTGTTTAGAAAGGGCCTGCCCCTTGCGGGGCCCAGCATAGCAAACAAACAGACTATTAGACTGCCGGAGGGAAGCTGTGAGTCTGACATATGCCTCTAGTGCCCGAACAGGGCAGAGAGGCTCGTCGGCCCCACCTGCATCAAGGCGAGCAAGCTGGAGGGGCACAGCATGGCTCGCAGTAGAGGCCACTTTGGGAAGAAAAGCAGCGTCAGGCCAGAGTGTGACGCCAGAACCAGCCGGGTTCCAGCGGCAACAGGACTCATGAACAGACAACGCATGGAGCTCACCCACCCGTTTTGCTGAAGCCATGGCGAGGAGAAAAGCTGTCTTTTTCGACACGCACTCAAGGCTCGCCTCCGCCAATGGTTCAAACGGAGGAGATCGCAGGGCGGCGAGGACAAGAGAGAGGTCCCACAGGGGCACAACAGGGCGTGTGGGAGGGCGCAAGCGACGGGCGCCTCTCAGAAACAAAGAAATATCTTTGTTACGGCCAACCGTTTCCCCACTCAACCCTGAATGCCAGCAAGAGATGGCAGCAACATAAACTTTCAGAGTGGAAGGAGACCGACCTTGGGAAAGCAGTCCTTGAAGGAAGGTCAAAATAACAGAAACAGGGCAGTGCACCGGGTCCTCATGTCTTGCCTGACACCAGCTGCTAAAAACTTTCCACTTATGAGTGTACACCAGTCGTGTGGAAGGGGCCCTGGCATTAGTCATTGTATGCCCGATGTCTCCGTCATACTCAGAGAAGGACACGCCGGGCCCTGTAGCGGCCAAACCCAGAGATGGAGGCGACTGGGATTGGGATGCAGGATCTGACCACCCAGTTGTGACAGGAGGTCCTTCCTGTGGGGAAGAGGCATCGGAGAGCTGCAACAGAGCCTGTGCAGCAGTGGAAACCAGGTCCTCCCCGGCCACCGGGGGGCTACCAGAACGACCTGATGCCCTTCCTGAAGGACCCTCAGGAGTGTTGGGCCTATCAGGGGAAGTGGCGGAAACGCATAGAGCAGCACCCTGGGCCAGTCGTGTGCCAGCGCATCCTGACCCAGGGGACTGGCACTGTCTGCCAGGGAGAACCACAGGGGGCAATGTGTTGTCTCCTTGGATGCGATCAGATCTACAGCCGCCCTTCCGTACCTCTGCCAAATGATCTCCACTACCTCCGGATGGAGCCTCCACTCCCCCGGTGGTGGGCGTCCCCGAGAGAGAGTATCGGCCGGAACATTCTGGACCCCTGGAATGTGGGCTGCTCTGAGGCTGGTGAAAAGAGGGGCCGCCCAAGTCAAGAGCTTCTGGGTCAGCCTCAGCAGGGCTATCGACCGTGTTCCCTCCTGATGGTTGATATGAAACACCACCGAAGTATTGTCCGACCGCACCAGGACATGCCTGTGGCGCAGGCCTGGGAGGAAGTGTTGCAACGCCCGCCGCACAGCCTCTAGCTCCAGGACGTTGATGTGCTGCCGTTTTTCCTGCGGAGACCATGTCCCTCAGGCAATCTGCCGCTGCCACGACGCCCCCCACCCTGTGGTGGATGCGTCGGTAGAGACGACCTCCCGTCGAGACGGCAGAGAGCCCAGTGGAACCCCCTGGGTCATAAATGCTGCATCCCGCCACTGATCCAGTGACGCGAGGCAATAAGAGGACACCCGCAGCCTCTTGCGACAGTGCAGCGTAAGAGAAGGATCCAGCCTCTGGCTGTTGAGCCACATTTGCAGTGGTCGCAGAGAAAGCAGCCCCAGGGGTGTTACCGCAGCAGCAGCAGTCAGCATGCCCAATAGACGAAGATAGAGAATAAAGGTGGGTGCATGGCCGGGCAGAAAAGCGGGCAGCATCTGCAGAATGCCCTCGACACGCTGAGGCGATGGTCGAGCAGTCATGGTTAAGGAGTCCATCGTGATGCCGAGAAACGTGACCACCTGAGACGGAACCAAGTTGCTCTTCTGCCAGTTCACATGCAGACCCAACAGCTCTATATGATCGAGCAGCGTGCGTGTGTCTGCAGCGGCTTGAGCTTCTGTGGGTGCACAGATGAGCCAGTCGTCCAAGTAGGGCAGGATCTTCAGCCCCTTGGCCTGCAGAGGACACAGGGCCGCAGCTACGCACCGCGTGAACACACGTGGGGACAGGGAGAGACCGAACGGAAGGACTCTGAACTGAAAATGCTTGCCCTGAAACGCAAAGCGGAGGAGCTGCTGATGATGCGGTGCAATCGGGACATGAAAGTATGCATCCTTCAAGTCGACCAAGGTGAACCAGTCGCCTGGGGAGACTGCCTGAAGCACATCCCTGACGCTCAACATGTGGAAGGGGATAGCCTTCAAGAAAACATTCAGACCTCTCAGGTCCAAAATTGGGCGGAGTCCGCCAGTCTTTTTTGGGACTAAAAATATTTTGAGTAAAAGCCCCCTGGATCCTGCAGGGGGTCGACAGGCAATATAGCACCCTTGGCCACCAAGGCACCTATCTCTTGGCTCAGAGTCTGAGCCATTTCCAGGCCATGAATCACCGTCATCCTGACTCGACCAGGAACTGGGGGGCGGCGGCGGAACTGTAGCGCATAACCCCGGGTAATTGTAGACACCACCCACGGATCGGGAACGAGAGCGGCCCAACAACTGAGCTGGTCCGGAGTAAAGTGTCCCACCGCCAGCTCGGTGATGTCATTTCCGAGACCCCCTGCCCTTAAGAGGCCGCCGAGGAAACTGTCCGGGTCGGGAAGCGACCCGAGCAGGTCCTGCAGTAGGCGCTGCAGCAGGTGCCGCAGCAGGTCGCGGCGGCCCCATGGGGGGTGTAGTCCGAGCAACATAACTGCGTGAAAGAGATGCCGAGGCACCTGCGGCAGGATGCCGCGATGGTCTGCGATGAAGGCCAGCCAACTGCTGCTTGGTACGGGAAGCCTGGGCCGACCGCTCCAGGGCTGCAAGTGCAGCAGAGCCAAACAACTCCCCAGGAACCACTGGAAGGCTCATCAGGGTCCGTCTACAGGCTTCAGTCAAAAGAGACTGAGCCAGCCACACTTGACGGCGTGCCTGAACCAGGGTGGACAGGACACGGCCGATTTCCATTGACAAAAGGGCAAAGGCATGAAGCGATGCGTCCAACAGCCCCCGAGTGGGCGCGTCAATTGCAAAGCCTTCCAAGGAGGCTGAGAGACCCAGTAACAAATGAGACAACGAGTTACCAAGCCGCCCCAAACGAGACCCCGCGTCATAGGCCCTACACAGCAGGTCATCAGTCACCCGGCACTGAGGACGAGGACACCTGGCGTTAGCTCTCAAAGCCTCATCTGGCGCCACAATGAGGGATGCTATTGCGGGCTCAACAGAAGGTGTGCTGCCTTTCGTGCGTTGAAGACCGCAGTAGGGCGCCCCCTGGTGGACATTTTGTTGTTTGTTTTTGGTGACGTTAAAAGGAAGGGGGGAAGGGAGGTGCAGATCCAAGATGGTGGAATGCAGCACCAAGCAGTTGTGCAACTAAGCTGATTATTATCTTTTACGTTGTGTTTCGGACAAGATTTGTTTCCTACGACGGCTAAAGTGATGGCAGTGGTTGGAGGCCACTCTGCAATAAACAATTGAAAAGAGAAAGAAGTTGTTATTGGAGCGTCGTTGTCTGGCTGTCTAGCCGGCTGAAAAATTGGAAAACTCAGGGCGAGGACAGCACAGAAGGCATATGGCCCAAGCCAAACTTGGGCGCATCTTGCATGGCCGCCAGAACCCTGCCGTCAGAGGTCGGCCGTGAGAAGACCTTAGTGTCTGCCCAACAGGCATGAACCTCCTTAACATATTCGGCAGACGGGGGAACCATAAAGGACGACCTAGCAGGAGGACGTCGAAAGAACGCACTGGAAGTCACAGGTTGGTTCTGCGGAGCATCCAGCTGCAACCGGGCAAAAGCAGTTTTTAACGCACCCACTATAGAATCGTCCTCTTCCGACCGAGAATCGGAAGAGATATGCGAACCGGCATCCGACAGATGCGAGCCGGAGTCAAGCTGATCCTGAAAATCAGTACCTGATGCTGCTAGGGAAATAGCATCGTCCTCCAAGGCAGAGAGTCCTGAACCCATGCTCTGCACTGGGTCAGGGTCTTCAACCAAGCCCGCACCACGTCCGTCCCTGAGAGACTCCAGCAGCGCTTTCATTTCCTTCAACTCAGAAGTAAGATGAGCCACCCGCCCAGATAAGCCCTCGGAATCCATAGGGCTTCTCTTGGTCCTCTTCCGGGGAGGCCCCGCAGCCTCAGGAACCACACGCTTCCTAGGCTGGCCGGTGCCCTGACAGTCAGCTAAGCGAGCAGTACGCAGGGACAAGGGAAGAACAGAACAATTAGGGCAGGCCGCTTCAGTCAAGGCCTCCCTCAGGTGATCCGGTCCCAAACAAGAGGGGCAGAGGTCATGCCCATCCTCTAACTGGAGAGGGGCCAAACAAGCTCTGCAGCACGGCACGTCCAACATCATGTGCTCACAGGACTAGGTCAGATCGAGCTGAAAACGCTACTCTTGACACTAGCAGACGAGCCAATAGGCCAGGAAACCCGGTCGAGCAGAACACGCCACCAGGGGTTCCCCAGCAGCAGAAAAGCTGCAAAGAGCACTGTGAGGGAAGCCGAACACGGCTGCTAACAATGAGAAAGGCGATCCCGAGAACGGCCGCAATTAACTAATATAGGCAAGCTCGAAAACGGCTGCCCGGCAAATGAAGGAGGCAAGCTCGAAAACGGCTGCCTGGTAAATGAAGGAGGCAAGCTCGAAAACGGCTGCCCGGTAAATGAAGGAGGCAAGCTCGGGAACGGCTGCCCGGTAAATGAAGGAGGCAAGTTCGGGAACGGCTGCCCGGTAAATGAAGGAGGCAAGCTCGGGAACGGCTGCCCGGTAAATGAAGGAGGCAAGCTCGGGAACGGCTGCCCGGTAAATGAAGGAGGCAAGCCCGGGAACGGCTGCCCGGTAAATGAAGGAGGCAAGCTCGGGAACGGCTGCCCGGTAAATGAAGGAGGCAAGCCCGAAAACGGCTGCCCGGTAAATGAAGGAGGCAAGCCCGGGAACGGCTGCCCGGTAAATGAAGGAGGCAAGCTCGGGAACGGCTGCCCGGTAAATGAAGGAGGCAAGCTCGAAAACGGCTGCCCGGTAAATGAAGGAGGCAAGCTCGGGAACGGCTGCCCGGTAAATGAAGGAGGCAAGCTCGGAAACGGCTGCCCGGCAAATGAAGGAGGCAAGCTCGGGAACGGCTGCCCGGTAAATGAAGGAGGCAAGCTCGGGAACGGCTGCCCGGCAAATGAAGGAGGCAAGCTCGGGAACGGCTGCCCGGTAAATGAAGGAGGCAAGTTCGGGAACGGCTGCCCGGTAAATGAAGGAGGCAAGCTCGGGAACGGCTGCCCGGTAAATGAAGGAGGCAAGCTCGGGAACGGCTGCCCGGTAAATGAAGGAGGCAAGCCCGGGAACGGCTGCCCGGTAAATGAAGGAGGCAAGCTCAGGAACGGCTGCCCGGTAAATGAAGGAGGCAAGCCCGAAAACGGCTGCACGGTAAACGAAGGAGGCAAGCCCGAAAACGGCTGCACGGTAATGAGACGCAAGCTCAATCAGTATATGTAAGCCAACACGGCTGCAAATTTGCCAAGATAAAGGCAAGCCACAGAAACGGCTGCCGAGTAAATAAGAAACGCACGCCCGAAAGCGGGAGCGATTAACAAAATATGCGCCAACCAAAAACCAAACGGCAAGCAACAGGTTGGTCGGAGTTGCCAACCGGCAATAGGAAGTCGACGCAGGGAGCGAACGCGTCCCGCTTCTCGTCAAATAAAGGAAAAACAACTTACCAATCGAAGAAAGAGTTGTAATAAGAATAGCTTGCGCAGCCTCTGGAGGGCGAGAAAATCCTCGCAGCCCCGACCGAAGTCTCGAGGCTACCAGCGACAAGCAACAATCAGTGACTTACCACCTGCACAACCTGCATGCGAGAAGATTGAAAGGGACTGAGCTGTCGCTGTCACGTGACTATATGGGCCCCGGAGTCACCGGGGGTCACACGTGACCATGTTGGTATAAGATTCTCGACCTGTGCATGCGCAAGAGTGATCATTCAGTGCTTTAAGCACCGCCTCTGGCGGTCAGTAGGGATGAAATAGAACCAGAGTTCTGTACCAGACTGAACGAGGTGGAGATGACAGCTGGAGCCGGCAGACGCGGTGGATCTGGAGAAGACAGACGTGAGGGAACACGGCAGGTAGGCGAGGGCAGGCAGACACAGGTGAAGCTGGAGGACTGCAAGCAGACACAAGGAAGGGAAGAGCAGCTGGCTTGAGGCGGAGGAAGGCGGTGAGGAAGACGATGAGGGAAGAAGGGCGCTGGGAGATGAAAGGCGTTAGCAGATGTGGGAAGGACGATGACGAACCAGCAGGGAAGGGCAAACTGAGGAGTCCTTAAGTAGGTTGACTGACAGGTGAATTGAGTCCAGGTTGATTAGTGACGGCAGGTGGAGAAGATCTACAGTGAGTGGAATCAGAGCTGTATGGGAGATGGAAAGTGCTAGAACTGTCCAATATAGAAGATAGGGAAAACTCATAGGCTAACAAGTTTGTCCCCTTTTGGCTACTGTAATTAAAAATGGTGACACTACTGACCAGGATAGGAGAACCAAACCCTTGAGATAGGGGATCTTAGAGCATGCTGAAGCTATCAAGAGATCTAAATTTTCAGCCACATTGGCAGAATTCTCTCTAAATGAGACTTCAACCATTAAATTATTAGTCCTGGAGGAGCAGTATGGCTTTAGTTCTGGTTGTGGACCAGATCTTTTGTCTTGCAGAATTGATGAGGACTTCAAGGGAGTTTAGTTGATAAGACCTGTGCCAAGGTTTTATTTTGGGGTGTTGCAGAAGAAAAGGTTTACCATCGTACTTTTAAAAGTTATGCGGTCCTTGTTAACCCAAAGCAAGTTCCTGTTGGACTGTAGCAGGACAGCTCATCACACATTATGTTTAGGGTGCTTGGGAACAGGATCTGAACATGGAGAAGAGGTTTTATGGTGAGGAAACCTTGGGATCATGTAGTTCTAAAGTCATGACCACTGGAACGGTCCACAGCTGGGATGAGAATCAGTTTCTAATGTGATGGTTCTCTACTGGAAAAAGGAGGATTCGTCCCTCTGAGGGATGGAGCAGGAGATGGTTTAATGGATTGGAGCCTTGGCTTCTCTGATTCTCTAGAGTCAAAGGTGAAGTCATCTGTCCAACAGCTGAATCTCTGTCCAATTTAGTTCATCACCAGAACAATTATGCCAAACAGAGCGACAGATCTACAGCAGAATATCTGAAAAGGACCAGAATCAAGATGTTGCAGTGGCCCAGTCAAAGTCCAGACCTCAGCCTGATTGAACGCTGTTTAAAGTGAGAAGCTGATGAATTTGGCTCCAGCCACCCTATTGAGGAAGGTTCTCATATCTGGATCTCATTCATTCGGTTTTGCTCCAGTTCTCCTGATCAAACCCTTGGAACTTAGACAGACGTGAATCAACTGCTTCACCGTTTGGACCAGCTGTTTTATTTAGATAAGAAATACCTTTATTGTCCCACAATGGGAAAATTCAGCCATGATTTCCAGAGGATTTTTGTCAACTCAACCCCTGCTAGGTGCTTATTGCTCTGCGCAACAACAGAACATCATCATTCCTCCACTATCCTACTTGACAGTCGGTATAAGCTGATGTTGCTGTTTCCAGGGAAGATTTGCAGCAGTTTGATACGATTTCTGCTGGTGAATAATCCACCTCTCTTTAGAATAATTAGCTTTATTTAATAGTTTATAAAGTACGCCGTAAACCTTCCCAATAGAAGCAACAATTAGTTCTCTCACCCGGCTGATAAAAGTAGAAACTCTACTCTGTATTTTACCCAGAGCTTTATGTTTGTTTAATTATGATGAATATCTGTACACTTTTAAATATATACTTTTTTATTCCTCTGGTCCTTAAACAAAAAATTATATCTTCACCAGAAAGAACATTTTATAGATAATGATATAAATTGTCATGGTGCAGTTTTAGCCTGCCTGTCTCCCCATGAACTTGCCAGCTCTTTCCACCTCTCAAGCAGCTCAGCTCTCACTCCACCTCCTCATTAGTTCCACCTGCCGTTCCTAATTATCCTGGACTCAGTACACCTGCCAACACCTCTACTTAAACCTCCCTCAGTCTGCTCTTCCCTGCCGGATTGTCTTCATCCGAACCTCGTCCTGCCTTGTGCTTGTGCTTCTCACGTCTCCTAGTCAGGGCTTCCCACGCCCGCTAGCCAGAGTTCCTACGTCTGCCTGCCAGAGTTCCCCTCGTCGACGCCTGCCTGCCCGCCTGCAAGTTCTCTCTCTGCTGTGCTGTCAGCTAACCTCATACCCCGGCGTTCTAAGAACCTGCTCTGCTGCTGAGCTTCCGGCTCCTCCTGGACTTCAGCGCTCTCACGCCTGCCCTGTATGCTCCTTGGCTCTCAGCGTCTCCCTGGGTCTACAGCACCCGCAGTCCTTCAGCTCCCGCCATCTACATCCTTCTGCCCCAGCTCAGTTAACACTCTGGTTCTCATCCTCCACAATCCATCAACCTTCAATAAACTCTTTAAAACGAAGCTCTGTGTGCGGCTGAATTCGGGTTCAAACTTAACATACCCTGACATAGATATTATTTGCATTTTATTGATTTTCATCTTTTACTAATCATTACTGTCACGCTGGGAGAGGGAACAGCTTTTTCTTTCAGCTCTTTTGTAATTGTGATTTTTCTCTTTTTATCTCTTTTATTTGATAGATCCATGAATCTGACATTTCTAAGGTTTTGATTCTGTTAAAAAGTCCACCTTAAAGTTAAAAGACATTGTAGCTTCTTGTTATATCAGGATCTAGATCTCTTCTTTCTGGTTGTATCCTAAGATCCCAGAGCAGAGAGGAACCAGGTGTTGGGTCTTTGTAGCCGGCTTGATGTTCTTAGTGGCCCAAGAAGGAAGGCCTAGGGTTCAGGGTAGACTCTCCTGAGATCAGCATAAAAATGAATCAAGAGCAAATGTGAAAACCTGCAACTTAATGAGCAAAAAAATGTGATGTACATTAAATATTTCCTTTTTATTACCAGGTAGAAGCCATGGAGTCTGTTTTAGAGCTGCTGTTGGAAACCCTCGGTGCTCTAAATGAAGGAGAGCAGCGTTTATTCATCGACTGGATTTTTAAGAAAATTCTGTCCTTTGAGGATCGTTTTCAGTATCAACGTCACATTGATAGAAGATTGTTAGACCTGCAGGATGCTGTGTTTGAAATGGTGCAGCAGACCGGCCTGAAGTCTGTGGAGACAACCAAGACATTTTTAATGGAGATAAAAAGGCCAGATCTGCTTCAGAGGATTGAAACGTGCAGCAAAAGGCAGGAAAGTAAGAAGATAAAGATTGAACATGTTAATATATTATTTAACCTTCTCCTTTTGATTTTAATTACTGATCTCTTTGTTGTTTCCCTCAGAGAAGCTCTCAGTGGATGAGCGACGCTCTGCTGTCGTGCACAAAGTGAGGGTTCTCATTTCACTCCAATTAGGTTGATGACTTTAGCAATAATGAGATCCTGAAGCTTAAAAAGGGTCTAAAGTTTGTTTATAATTTGCCAAATAAAGAAAAAAATACAACTGAAATAAAATAAATAACTTCGAACATCTGCTGAATTTTGTGGAAGAATGAAAAAATTTGAAGAATCTGAATAAAAACCATAAGAACATTTCTGAATGATATGTTGATGTTTCAGGTGGCTCTGATGGCAGCTTTCAAACAGCTTCTCACAGACGTCCTGAGAGATTTGAAAAAACAGGAGTTTGAGGACTTCAAGACATTTCTGAACTCAATCCTATCCCCCTCTGTATATAACCCGTACCGTTCTCCTTTGAGTTTGAAACTTGTCCCAGATACAGTCGACAGGATGGTGGAGACGTTTGGTCTGCGGTCTCTGGATGTTTCCATGGAGATTTTAAGGGACATTAACAGGAGCGATCTGGTACAGAGGCTCCTGGAGAACAGCTCAGGACTCAAAGGTAATTAAAACAAATCTAAATCTATATTCTGTCATCACCAATGAGCCGTCCGTAGAGTTCCTCTTGTAGCTCGTTGCAAAAGGACCTCGGCCTTCCTTAGGATGGGAGAACCTCTTTTCCTGAAGGTCCTGAATTGATTATCCACCTTCATCAGATGTTCCTAGTTCACCTTCACTACTCGTCTGGGTTTATCTGGTCAGGCCAAACACCAATTTCCCATTTCTCCTGGACCTCTGTGTTTCTTTTTGCCGTTTCCTTGACCAGCCATTCATTTCCCAGATGTTATCACAGCTGAACTGCTGTTTGATGCATCACCATCTCCAGGCCCCTGCCCTCCCCTACCACACGGCTCATAAGGCACCCAGCCTGCTCATTAATCCCTGTGGGTCTACACTGTGGCGCTCCCTGTTGCTCCTTTGGGGTGAGCCTATTTAGGCAACAGAAACAGGGCGTGACCACCAGGTCCAGGCTGAAAGCTCTCCCCCAGGACCGGCTGGTCCTCAGGCTTCTCTTTCTGAACAAATGCTCTTATTTTGTGTGATTTTGCAACATAAAGTGAATAATGAATAACTCAGAGCTCTTTGCCACATAATGGAGACAATTCTCTAAAACTGAGATCCAGCTTTCAACAGACTCACAGCTTCCAGGTAGAGGCTGTTCCTCCATCTGGTGGTCCTGCTCTGCTCCACAGCCTGCTGTGAGAGGGAAGGAGGACTAACGGTGTGTATGGGGGGGTCCTTCAGGATACTGGAGAACCATTTCCTGCATCTGGAGGTATACTGTCCATGGTGGAGATTGTGCTCCTTCCCACAGTCCTCTGTGGTTCTCCAGGTGTTCCACCTCCTGCCTGTAGTCGGACTCATTGTTTCCGATCAGCTGAATCAAATACTACTCCATTACTCTGTCGTTTGACTAATTTTAACTCATGTTTCATGTTTTCTTCTGTTATTCTGTAATGAAAATTCATTTAAAATCCTACAGAAGACGATGTTTTTGTTTTCTTTGTCAGGAAAAGCGTTCGTTGATGAATATCTGAGAGCAGACGTGTTAAACAGAGTAAGTGGAACTTTCTATCTGCTTTATTTCTTCTCAGAGAAATTCAGAAATTCAAAAAAACATGCAAACAGAAAGTTATCTTATCACTCCTGAGAAAAAATGATTTGCTCAACAAGTTTTTTAAACGTTTCAGGTGCCAGCAAAGGTGGCTCTAAAACGTACTCTTCTGAAGATGTTGAGGGACCTGGACCGCTGGGATGTCAGGAAATTTAAATGGTTGCTGCAGTTCACATGTTTCCAGAAAGGCCTCCCAGACATCCCAGACATTAGTCGGAGGTCCAGGTCCTGGTTCAGCAGAAGTTTGATGGATCCGGCAGAAGAAGGACTGGATCCACCAGACTTGGTGGTTCAGATGGTACAGAGACTTGGCCAAGAGTCTGTGGACGTAGCCAGGGAGGTTCTGACGGACATGAAGAGGACAGATGTGGTACAGAAGCTGACAGGAAGCAGCTTAGGATCAAAAGGTTGGACTGTTGTTGGTGCTATGAAGAATTCAGATTATGTTTTAAAAGTTAACGACTTTCAAAATGTTCTCTTTTTTCTCCAGAGGAGCTACAGTCTCTGTTGCTCCAGAAAGTAAGTATGATCACATCAACACATCTTTACTTCCTCAGACTTTCAGCTGTATAATCTACCCAACGCCCAAAAACATTCAGAGATCACACTGATGCATTTTGGTAAAATCAGCCAAAAAATTACAGAGGGCAGGAAGGCAACGTGAGAAGGAGAAGAAAACTTTAACCAAATAAAACAGGATTCCCAGGATTTTCTCCTGAACTTTACCAGAACAGTAAATAAACTCAGGAATAAACCATTTTAAGGACCAATATCCAAGATGGCTCTGACCAATGAAGGTCTCCCCAGGTTAATACTAGAAATTAAAAATCTACTTTTCTTATGGATAAACCTTACATACACAAGCGCACTCTGACAATCACACAGGTGTTTGAAAGACAAACCCTTTAATTAGCTTTGGCTGTCACTTTTTACATCTTATAATAAAAATACTTTATTTATCAGGGATGTATCAAGGCGTTGCTTGTTTGTACCTGTAATACTTTATAGGTTGGTTGTTCTGTTCTTTTTATATATCTATCTGCAGGTGTAGAAGCAGACTCAGAGGATGTTATATGGTTCTCCCTTTTTCCTCTATTCTATTTTTGTCACATTTTTCTCTTTTAATGTTTTGCCTCATCTTTTTGTCTTCCTTTCTCTTCATTTTACCTTTCAGTTTTTTTGCCTATTGATCTTGAAATAGTCCCAGTAATATTAAAATAAAATAAGGTTTCTTTGCATATAAATCAAGCGGAGCACTATGGCAAAAGCAGTAAGGCTCCACTTGTGAAAGTAAAATCTGTTGGGCTCTCTTTGGCATAAGTCAGCAATTGTTACTGCAACACAGCCAGACACATTTATGTAGCAGAAAACATAAAGTTTAAAATGAAATAACAAATAAAGCAGATTGGAGAGCAGTAGGAGAACTCAGCAGAGTGAGAGAAATAGACCCTGATGTCCTCCAGCAGCCTAAGCCTATAGCAGCATAACTATAGAGGTAGCTCAGGGTAACATGAGCCACTCTAACTAGATGCTTTGTCAAAAAGGAAGGTTATTCACATAGAGGCAGCAGGACTGAACTTAGTTTTTCACACATTTTCCTTTTTGATTTTACCTTTAATGGAGAACAATCGTATGAAATCTGCTTTGTTTAAAACTAAATGACCAGCAAGTATGAAATGACCAAAACGTGTTAGAGCAGGTTGTTTTATATGGCCTTAAACTTGAACACATACAGGAACACATGATCCTAAACTAATAACAGAAGCTAATATTATCAAATATATTTCTTTCCTGTTTACATAATCCATTGACATAACTAAATATACAGCTCAAGTAGTTTGAATATTGTGCAAAAGTTTAATATTTAGTGTCCCTCATTTCAGAAAATAACTTGCCTGTTATATATAATATATAAATTCATCACACATAGACTGAAAAATTTCAAGCCTTTATTTCTTGTAATTCTGATAATTCTGGCTACAGAGACGGAAAACCTAAAATCAGTGTCTCAGATTATTAGAGTATTGTGAAAAAGTGTAAGGATTAGGTCTCTCAGTCTGGCTCAGTAGGGTAACCATCATGGAGAAGACAGCTGACTGGACAGAGGTCCAGAAGACAGGCACTGATCTCCTCCACAAGGGGAAGCCACAGAAGGTCGTTGCTGTTATGCCAGAAGCTGTTTGAATATGCTTATTATTATAATTAATTATAATTTTAATTATTATTATATTATAATTTAAATAATAAGTATTATAATTTAAATAATAAGTCATTCAACTCTAAATTTAGCTATAACAAATATAGTTCAAATGGTGATGATGTTAGCTAGAAGCTTGTAATGATTTATACTACTAATGCATTAATTAATTAGCTGTCATGAACTCATCTATGCTGGAATAAATGATATGGTCGGATTTTAACCGACGAGGTTTATCCGGCAGACTGTGAGAACCCCAATGTAACTGCAATTAGAGTTTAAATCCTTATTCCTTATCACCATCCAATGATATGTCTCTGTATTAATATCTGTATTAATATAACTCCAAAGGAGGTTAGCTCTGAAATCTGAATACCCATGCAACTGTGAATTAGATTGAACACAAAACAATTTGTATTCCGCAGTTGTTGTTTTTATTTGAACCAAAAGCAATTCCCTGTTACAGTAATTCTCTGATTCAACGACTTTGGAAATCTTACTCACTACTAAACTACACATGCAAAATATATATGGAAATAAAAGAACAAACAAAACAAATGGATTAACATGAGCGGTTAGCGAATCTAAGTCCAGCTCACGGTCGTTTAACACCACATTTCAGTCACCCGACACCCTTCCAAGATGGCGACTATGATGACGTATGATCTACCAATTTGCGTGATGCGTGGAGGGGAGGTCTTAATGACGTAACCACGCTTAAGCTGATGGGGTAATACCTCGCTTCGAGAGGGCGTGGCTAACTGGGGGGTTTAAACGGAGACCGCGAACTGAGCTCGGACAAAAAGATTGCATCCGCTGATAAGCAAAGCAAAGATGGAACAAAGAGAGAGAAAAAGGATGAAAAAGTTGAAGAATCGACTCACGGCGGAGTCTCCACGAACCACAAAATCAAACAACAGCCAAGTCACTTTCACAAATGCATCCACATACAAAGAAAATATTCAGCAAAATAAACCCAACTCCTTCTTGGAATAAAAAAAAAACATTTACTAAGTCCCTAACGCCTGCCCAGGCACAGCTTTATCACCATAAGGCGAAAAAAGAAATAAAAGGGGAGAACCCCGTTACTTTGAGGTGCCTCGGGGCTGGTCCGGAGCGCTCCGAGTAAGGCGGCTTCCTGGATGCGTCTTGACGAACGCAGGTGTCCGCAGGCTGCAGCGGGACCGGACTGAGAGAGTTCCTTCGTCTTCCTCTCTCTCTCTGGGCTCCCAGACGCTTGTTCGGCCAAACAACGCGTCGTCCTCTTTCGACCACCGGGAGATGACGGCTCCCAGTCTCTTGATCAGGGGAAATCCAAAAGTACTTTTTAAAGTCGACCTCCTGTGTCCGCACAGGGAATAGTTTTGCTCCAGTAATCTTCGAACCAGCAAAGAGTTATCGAGCACGTGGCGTGGGGGGGTAATCCACAAAGTGAAACAGCTTTTTGTCTTCTCAGGTTGGCAGCGCGCCAGGGAAGAAGGCAGATTTCGGTCTTCGGCTGCAATAAATACCTTTCCCCCTATTCAATTCAATTCAATTCAATTTTATTTATATAGCGCCAATTCATGAAACATGTCATCTCAAGGCACTTTACAAGTTTGGTTCAATCTTATTCTACAGATTGGGTCAGATTATACAGATTGGTCAAAAAATGTTCCTATATAAGGAAACCAGTTGATTGCATCAAAGTCCCGACAAGCAGCATTCACTCCTGGAGAAGCGTAGAGCTACAGGGAGAGTCGTCTGCATTGTACATGGCTTTGCTGCAATCCCTCATACTGAGCAAGCATGAAGCGACAGTAGAAAGAAAAAACACCCGTTAGCGGGAAGGAAAAACCTCTAGCAGAACCGGGCTCAGTATGAACGGTCATCTGCCTCGACCGACTGGGGGTTACAGAAGACAGAACAGAGACACAACAAGAGAGACAAAAAAGCACAGAAGCACACATTGATCCAGTAATCTGTTCTACATTAGATGGTAATAGTCGGTGATCTGTCCTCCCTGGATGATTTCACAGTCAACAGAACGTCAGACCAGGTGTACCTACTATGAAGAAAAAAGAGAGAGAACAAAAAGTTAAAAGCTGAAATGACAACAGTCATTTCAATGTAATGCAATGCAAATCTGGAGAACAGTAGACTGGAGAACAGTAGAAATCAGTAGAGTGAGAAAAATAGGCCCTGATGTCCTCCAGCAGCCTAAGCCTATAGCAGCAAAACTATAAAGGTAGCTCAGGGTAACATGAGCCACTCTAGTTATAAGCTTTGTCAAAAAGGAAAGTTTTAAGATTAGTCTTAAAAGTAGACGGGGTGTCTGCCTCACGGACCAAAACTGGGAGTTGGTTCCACAGGAGAGGAGCCTGATAGCTAAAGGATCTGCCTCCCATTCTACTTTTAGAGACTCTAGGAACCACCAGCAGACCTGCAGTCTGAGAGCGAAGAGCTCTGTTAGGAACATACGGGGTAATCAGAGCTCTGATATATGATGGAGCTTGATTATTAAGGGCTTTATACGTTAGAAGAAGAATTTTAAATTCTATTCTTGATTTAACAGGAAGCCAATGAAGGGAAGCTAAAATTGGAGATAATATGATATTTATGAAGAATCCCATAAAATCATTACTGCTAAGAGCTAAGGGAATGGATGGATCAACGGAGCTATGACTCTGTGTAAGTTTGGCAACTGTACTAAAGAGAAATCTAGGATTATTTTTATTCTCTTCAATTAATGATGAAAAATATGCTGCTCTAACTCTGCGAATGGTCTTGTTATACAACAATAGACTGTCCCTCCAGATTAAGTAGGATTCCTCTTGGTGTGTAGAGCGCCATTTTCTCTCCAATTTCCTAACATTGTGCTTCAAGGAACGCAGCTCTGAATTAAACCAGAGAGCCAGCTTCCTGTGAATAATCACCTTCTTTTTCAAGGGAGCTACATTGTCCAATGCAGAACGCAATGACGAAGTCACATTGTTAGCAAAGGTATCGATTTGTGAATGGGAAGAAACAGCATTGCTGCCATCTACAGGGCATTTCTGCAATACTGAGGATATTAAAAGGGGGACAGACTCTTTAAAGTTTGATGCAGCATTGTCCGATAGAGATCTACTATAATGGAACCCTCTTTTGGGGGTGGAGAACTCAGTTAGATTAAACTCAAATGTTATTAAAAAATTATCAGATAGGACAGGGTTGTGAGGAAATACTGTTAATACCTCACAATCAATGCCATATGTCAGTACAAGGTCTAAAGTATGGAGCCAAGAGTGCGTCGGTTTATGCACATTTTGAGCAAAACCAATTGAATCTAGGATAGTTTTAAAGGCTACACTAAGGTTATCACATTCAGTGTCAACATGGATGTTAAAATCACCCACTATAATAACCTTGTCAGTATTTAACACCAAATCAGATAAGAAGTCTGACAGTTGATCCAAAAACTGAGTGTAAGGGCCTGGTGGACGATACAAAACAACAAACAGAAGAGGTTTTATTGCTTTGCAGTTTGGATGAGGGAAACTGAGGGTTAAATGTTCAAAAGAACTGTAGTTATTAATTGGCCTGGGACTAATTAATAAATCAGACTGAAAGATGGTTGCCACTCCTCCTCCTCTTCCCACAGATCTAGGAATGTGGAAATTTGAATAATTGGAAGGAGTTGACTCATTTATACTAACGTAGTCCTCTTGTAGCCAGGTTTCTGTGAGACAAAACAAATCAATCTGATTATCAGAAATCAATTCATTAACTAACAAAGTCTTTGGAGGGAGAGACCTTATATTTAATAGACCACATTTAATTCTTTTATTTTTTGGTTCAAGGTGAGTCGTATTGATTTTTATTAGATTTTTATGGTTTGTTCCTTTTAGATCAGTTTTTGATCTGTTAAGTTTTGGCCGTGAGAAAGACACCGTCTCAATAGGATAATGGGTGGGTAACAGTACAGAAGCTGCAGAGAGGTGTGTTAAACTACGGCTCTGCTTCCTGGTCTGGACCCTGGGTTGTCAGCATTTAGGAGAACTAATAAATCCGGCCAGATTCCTAGAAAGAAGAGCTGCACCATCCAAAGTAGGACTGTCTTGTGGTAGTTGAGCGATTACCATATTGTGAGTTGGACAATGTCGAATGAATGCTGTCCTTCAATCAAGGTTCTCGGCTCAGGCTCACCATCTCCTTCAGGAAAGAGTTCTTTAGTATTGTTTCTGTTTGGAAGGTTTTCTGAACCAGCACCATACGCCTCAGCATCCACTGCCCCCTCTCCTTCAGTTTAATTGATCTACTGCTTCATGGCTGAGTTGCTGTCATTGCCAATAGCTCCACTTCATTCTGAAACCACTGACCTCTGACCAGGGAATATTTAGGAGCGAGGACATTTCCTGACTGGACTTGTTTGCTCGGGTAGCATCCTCTCACAGAACCAGGCTGGAGTTCTCTGAGCTCCTGAGAGCGACCCGCTCTTTCACAGATGTCTGTAGAAACAGTCTGCAGGCCTAGCAGCTTAATTTTAGTCACCTAGGGCCATGGAAGTGATGGAACACCTGATTTCCATGATTTGGATGAGGGAGTAAATACTTGTGGCTATATAGTGTATTATAACACTGAAAAATGTAAAAACAAAAATACTTCTGTTCAGAAAACTAAAACAGACGTTTTCTTAGATGCACAGCTTCACACATGCACAGATATTTAAGGTTGACTCATTTGAGATGTTGAACAGTATTTATGTTCTGAAGTTGATAGTTTGATGCCTGATTTATATTTTTAAAAGGAAAATACAAAAAAAAATCATGGCAATGCAAGATTTGCTTCTGTTTAATTAACTCTTCTGTGAATTGACCAGGTGGGAGAGATGGAGTCTGTTTTGGAGCTGCTGCTGGAGACGCTGTCCGCTCTGAGCGAAGACAGTTTAAGTAAATTCTGGGTGCGGTACCTGGACCGAGAACGTTCCTTAAGTTCTGCCGGTATCACAGATCTGAAAGGAGAACCTTTCCCACTGTCTGCTGTGAAGACTGAGCTGGAGATCTTAGCAGTCTCATTGTTGCAGCGTGAGGGAAAACTGGCTGTGGACGTTACTGAAAAGATTTTAACAGACATTAACGAAACACATCTGGTCCAAAGGCTTTGGGATCGCAAGTCAAGAAACAAAAGTAAGAGAATAAGAACAAAGCCTATTCATCATGAAATCTCCTTTTAGTGAGTGATTTTTTTCTTCCAAATTTCACCTTATTTATTTATTTATTTGTTTATTTATTCATTCATTCAGGTAAATGTCATTGAGACAAGGTCTGATATTTAAGAATGTCCTGATCTAAAGACAGAAACAGAACTACAACATGTTGAAACAGATTCTAGCCTTTTTAGTTGAAATAATCAATCTGGAACAAAACCAATTAATTAAATTAATCAACTGGAAATAAAATAAGACAGTAACAATTAAAGGTCTCACAGGTTCTGTTTGTTAGTCAGGTTGAGGCATATTTTAATGTGGATCTCTTTATATTGTGGGTCTTTAAGCTGCTTTAATTTTCTTCCACTCAGAAAACCCTGATGATCATCTGCCGGCGCTGCTCCACAAAGTGAGTAAAGTCTCTGAGCCTCCTTGACCTCAGAATGCTGCTTGTTTCTATTCTCCATTTCATGGGTCAGACTTAGGACTGAGACACATCTGAGAAAAACTTAATATGATCCGGACTCACTTTGTTGAGTCATGGAGAAGTAAGCCCCCCCCCCCCCCCCCCCCATGTTCCAGCCATTTGTAGAACCCTGTAGCAGCATTAACTCTTTGCGGGGATCAGTCTCTGACATCACTGGAGGAGGACCCACGTTTCTTTCCAGCGTTGCTTCAGGTGGTTTAGGTTTGCAGAAATGAGTCCCTCCACAGCTCAGCTGATGGACGACCTGATGACTGCAGGGTGACCATGTCTGAAAAACAAGCCAGGATCATCACCCCCCCCCCCCCGAGCTTCCCATTCTGACCTTGGTCTGAACCTGCTGGACGTCCATCCTGGAAGCTTGGAAGCTGTTGAGATGTTCTCATCCTGGGAATAATGTTTCTCTCTGTAGGATGACGGCCTAAAATGGTTTGTAGATGACCTTTGAACCCTCTCCAGGTTGATGGGCAGCAACAGCCCCTGCTCTGAGGTCATTGTACCTCTGTAAGGAAGAGGGACAGGTTAGTGGCTGTGGTTCCAACAGAGTCACTCACAGGAAGGCAATAAAGGAACGCTGGAAGGTCCTCTCACACTGGAGAAGTCAGGAATATATAGAGCAGCCAAAAGGTGCAGCAGCACCACTAGTTAGAGGAGTCGCAGGTGCATGAAGTCAGGGAGTGATTGCCAGAGCAGCACAGGGAGCAGAGAGTGACGTCAGCAGCAGAAACACTCGTTACACCCTGGATGCTTCAGAGCAGCAAACTGAGAAAACTCCTGCTGTAGTGAAACAGGACGGTGGACTTTAGATTATCCTATGATAGTAAATAATTCAGAATTTTAAAGTCAACATAGGGTTTCCATAGATTAGTGCTGAGTAATTAATGTAATTCAAATTAACAGAGTGTAAATATGTAGATACATTACTGAGCTGCCGGTGGATTTTTAGGTTACACTTATGATAAAAATCCATTTCAGTTATTATCATCAACAGATTTCAGTCTCAGATGAGAACCGGAAGTAGAAAGTTACAAAATGTGTCAGTGCAACCCCCCCCCCCCCCCCCCCCCAAACACACATTTTTAAAGGTCCTCATAACATTACATGTTAAGCTGTAATCCTGGATGAATTCTCCTTAAACAGGCTTTTTGATCTTTCAGGCAGCAACGATGGCAGCTGTGAAGGAGCTGCTTTTGGAGACACTAACTAATTTGAATCCTGAAGACTTTGAAAAGTTCAAGATCTTCTTGAAGTTCTCGTCCTTCCAGAAGAAATTGCCAGAGATCCCATGGAGCGATCTGGAAAGGGCAGACTGTAGATCAACAGTGAATGTGATGTTGGCCACATACGGTCAGCGGTGTTTGGAGGTGACCAGTCAGGTTCTAACGGACTTGAACCAGACCGATCTGTTGGAGTATCTGCCAGAGAAGAGCGATGGAGCTGAAGGTAAGCTGAACTACGCTCCTCAGTAATTCAGAGCAATGATTTCCAACGTCTCGTCCATGCCAGCGTGGGCTTAAACCTACAGGAATAATGTGTTCTGGGTGAAGCAGGAGCTTCTGCTCTCCACTAACTGGGTTGATGAAGTGCTGCAGACTTTCAGGTAGTTCCTTCTTTGTTTTCCAGCTTCAGTCCTTAAAAAGACACAGGAGGGAAAGACTCAGAAGCAATCTGCTTTGTTTTCCATTATATTTGCCTCTTTTTCTCTGTTGCCACAGTATTCATATCCAGCCTTTTTTCCTCATGTTTACTGGAAACACTGATTAGAACCAACCTAGATGAGATTTATGAGTAAAATTCATTATGGCCAAAAATGGACCAAATCAGATGTTTTCCAGTCTGGACAACACAGAACCAACTGGCTAAAATCAGTTGGTGTTTAAGGTCCACTGACATGCAATCCTAGAAAAACAGAAGCGCACAGCAATGTGTTCATTTCAAAAGCTCACTAAGCTTTACTAGCAGAACTAGATCAGTGGGATCTGAGAACAGATGCATTTCTATCAGAGTGGGATTGGCACGCACATGTGAACATCAGAGGTTCTGACTAAATGGGCTCCAAGCATCGCATCAAAATTTAAATCCCATCTGTTGCTCAGTAGGAATATGTTCTGTTGTTTTCTTTAAAGAAAACAGGTCCCTTAAAATGTAAAAACAGCAGGTTATTGGTTATTTAACATTCTGTTGAGCCCCAGCCCTGTTGACATGTCTTCTCACCAACTGGCCTCAATGGTCCAAGAGGAGCAGCTTCAACCTCCAACGCTGCCTCCTTTGTTTTAGCTGGAAGCTTTAGTGTCCCTGTGGTTAGTCTTCTGTAGAAACTATATTGTTCAGACATTCATCAAGTTATCATCAAATATTTTTCCCCTCAGAGAAACTTTCTTTGGAAGAACTTTGGCCTGGACTGATCGACAAAGTGAGTTTTCTGTGACATCAAACACAGCAACTTTCATCAAATGCTTACAGGTCTAAAATTTGCGCAGCATGAAAAATATGCTACATTACACATTGTGTTCATTTTACACCATGATTACAAATTAAAGCTGCATTCATCAAGCTGGCAAAAAGATCATATAAGCAGTTTAAAGCCCCAGGGAGTAAGTTTTACACCCTTTAAACTAGTGATGAGCTAAATGAATTACAAACTATCTTGTTGTTAACAGCGTAATAACTACTACAGAATCACAAATGTGACAATGTAAACATGTCCTCCATGTATTAGCTACTGCTAATACCTCATAGCTACAGTCTTCATGCAAAATTCTTTTTAGCACAGTTACCAAATTCGTTATCAACTTTGCCCTTGTTTTTTTCTCTAAAGTCAGTTGTAAATTTGTTGAGTTACATTTATTTTGGTCCTGTTTCTCAACGAGAAGCCACTTATTTAAAATCTAAAATTAGCTCTACAGTGTCAAGGGTTGGTTATTGAGCCCGATTTCAGCCACACACAGAGTTTCGCCTTTAACAGTTTTATTAAAGATTGTGGAGGATGGCTGAGGAGAACCAGAGTTCTGTACCAGACTGAACGAGGTGGAGATGACAGCTGGAGCCGGCAGACGCGGTGGATCTGGAGAAGACAGACGTGAGGGAACACGGCAGGTAGGCGAGGGCAGGCAGACACAGGTGAAGCTGGAGGACTGCAAGCAGACACAAGGAAGGGAAGAGCAGCTGTCTTGAGGCGGAGGAAGGCGGAGGAAGGCGGTGAGGAAGACGATGAGGGAAGAAGGGCGCTGGGAGATGAAAGGCGTGAGCAGACGTGGGAAGGACGATGACGAACCAGCAGGGAAGGGCAAACTGAGGAGTCCTTAAGTAGGTTGACTGACAGGTGAATTGAGTCCAGGTTGATTAGTGACGGCAGGTGGAGAAGATCTACAGTGAGTGGAATCAGAGCTGTATGGGAGATGGAAAGTGCTAGAACTGTCCAATATAGAAGACAGATAGGGAAAACTCATAGGCTAACAGGTTTGTCCCCTTTTGGCTACTGTAATTTAAAACGGTGACACTACAGACCAGGATAGGAGAACCAAACCCTTGAGATAGGGGATCCTAGAGCATGCTGAAGCTATCAAGAGATCTAAATTTTCAGCCACATTGGCAGAATTCTCTCTAAATGAGACTTCAACCATTAAATTATTAGTCCTGGAGGAGCAGTGTGGCTTTAGTTCTGGTTGTGGACCAGATCTTTTGTCTTGCAGAATTGATGAGGACTTCAAGGGAGTTTAGTTGATAAGACCTGTGCCAAGGTTTTATTTTGGGGTGTTGCAGAAGAAAAGGTTTACCATCGTACTTTTAAAAGTTATGCGGTCCTTGTAAACCCAAAGCAAGTTCCTGTTGGACTGTAGCAGGACAGCTCATCACACATTATGTTTAGGGTGCTTGGGAACAGGATCTGAACATGGAGAAGAGGTTTTATGGTGAGGAAACCTTGGGATCATGTAGTTCTAAAGTCATGACCACTGGAACGGTCCACAGCTGGGATGAGAATCAGTTTCTAATGTGATGGTTCTCTACTGGAAAAAGGAGGATTCGTCCCTCTGAGGGATGGGTGAGAAGGAGCAGGAGATGGTTTAATGGATTGGAGCCTTGGCTTCTCTGATTCTCTAGAGTCAAAGGTGAAGTCATCTGTCCAACAGCTGAATCTCCGTCCAATTTAGTTCATCACCAGAACAATTATGCCAAACAGAGCGACAGATCTACAGCAGAATATCTGAAAAGGACCAGAATCAAGATGTTGCAGTGTCCCAGTCAAAGTCCAGACCTCAGCCTGATTGAACGCTGTTTAAAGTGAGAAGCTGATGAATTTGGCTCCAGCCACCCTATTGAGGAAGGTTCTAATATCTGGATCTCATTCATTCGGTTTTGCTCCAGTTCTCCTGATCAAACCCTTGGAACTTAGACAGACGTGAATCAACTGCTTCACCGTTTGGACCAGCTGTTTTATTCAGATAAGAAATACCTTTATTGTCCCACAATGGGAAAATTCAGCCATGATTTCCAGAGGATTTTTGTCAACTCAACCCCTGCTAGGTGCTTATTGCTCTGCGCAACAACAGAACATCATCATTCCTCCACTATCCTACTTGACAGTCGGTATAAGCTGATGTTGCTGTTTCCAGGGAAGATTTGCAGCAGTTTGATACGATTTCTGCTGGTGAATAATCCACCTCTCTTTAGAATAATTAGCTTTATTTAATAGTTTAGAAAGTACGCCGTAAACCTTCCCAATAGAAGCAACAATTGGTTCTCTCTCACCCGGCTGATAAAAGTAGAAACTCTACTCTGTATTTTACTCAGAGCTTTATGTTTGTTTAATAATGATGAATATCTGTACACTTTTAAATATATACTTTTTTATTCCTCTGGTCCTTAAACAAAAATGATATCTTCACCAGAAATAACATTTTATAGATAATGATATAAATATTATTGACATTTTATTGATTTTAATCTTTTACTAATCGTTACTGTCACGCTGGGAGAGAGAACAGCTTATTCTTTAAGCTCTTTTTAATTCAGATCTTTCTCTGTTTATCTCTTTTTGTATTTTATAGATCCATGAATCTGACATTTTTAAGGTTTTGATTCTGTTAAAAAGTCCACCTTAAAGTTAAAAGACATTGTAGCTTCTTGTTATATCAGGATCTAGATCTCTTCTTTCTGGTTGTATCATAAGATCCCAGAGCAGAGAGGAACCAGGTGTTGGGTCTTTGTAGCCGGCTTGATGTTCTCAGTGGCCCAAGAAGGAAGGCCTAGGGTTCAGGGTAGACTCTCCTGAGATCAGCATAAAAATGAATCAAGAGCAAATGTGAAAACCTGCAACTTAATGAGCAAAAAAATGTGATGTACATTAAATATTTCCTTTTTATTACCAGGTAGAAGCCATGGAGTCTGTTTTAGAGCTGCTGTTGGAAACCCTCGGTGCTCTAAATGAAGAAGAGCAGCGTTCATTCATCGACTGGATTTTTAAGAAAATTCTGTCCTTTGAGGATCGTTTTCAGTATCAACATCACATTGATAGAAGATTGTTAGACCTGCAGGATGCTGTGTTTGAAATGGTGCAGCAGACCGGCCTGAAGTCTGTGGAGACAACCAAGACTTTTTTAATGGAGATAAAAAGGCCAGATCTGCTTCAGAGGATTGAAACGTGCAGCAAAAGGCAGGAAAGTAAGAAGATAAAGATTGAACATGTTAATATATTATTTAACCTTCTCCTTTTGATTTTAATTACTGATCTCTTTGTTGTTTCCCTCAGAGAAGCTCTCAGTGGATGAGCGACGCTCTGCTGTCGTGCACAAAGTGAGGGTTCTCATTTCACTCCAATTAGGTTGATGACTTTAGCAATAATGAGATCCTGAAGCTTAAAAAGGGTCTAAAGTTCGTTTATAATTTGCCAAATAAATAAAAAAATACAACTGAAATAAAATAAATAACTTCGAACATCTGCTGAATTTCGTGGAAGAGTGATAACATTTGAAGAATCTGTATAAAAACCATAAGAACATTTCTGAATGATATGTTGATGTTTCAGGTGGCTCTGATGGCAGCTTTCAAACAGCTTCTCACAGACGTCCTGAGAGATTTGAAACAACGGGAGTTTAAGAACTTCAAGAAGTTTCTGAAATCAATCCTATCCCCCTCTGAATATAACCCGTACCGTTCTCCTTTGAGTTTGAAACCGGTCCCAGATACAGTCGACAGGATGGTGGAGACGTTTGGTCTGCGGTCTCTGGATGTTTCCATGGAGATTTTAAGGGACATTAACAGGAGCGATCTGGTACAGAGGCTCCTGGAGAACAGCTCAGGACTCAAAGGTAATTAAAACAAATCTAAATCTATATTCTGTCATCACCAATGAGCCGTCCGTAGAGTTCCTCTTGTAGCTCGTTGCAAGAGGACCTCGGCCTTCCTTAGGATGGGAGAACATCTTTTCCTGAAGGTCCTGAGTTGATTATCCATCTTCATCAGATGTTCCTAGTTCACCTTCACTACTCATCTGGGTTTATCTGGTCAGGCCAAACACCAATTTCCCATTTCTCCTGGACCTCTGTGTTTCTTTTTGCCGTTTCCTTGACCAGCCATTCATTTCCCAGATGTTATCACAGCTGAACTGCTGTTTGATGCATCACCATCTCCAGGCCCCTGCCCTCCCCTACCACACGGCTCATAAGGCACCCAGCCTGCTCATTAATCCCTGTGGGTCTACACTGTGGCGCTCCCTGTTGCTCCTTTGGGGTGAGCCTATTTAGGCAACAGAAACAGGGCGTGACCACCAGGTCCAGGCTGAAAGCTCTCCCCCAGGACCGGCTGGTCCTCAGGCTTCTCTTTCTGAACAAATGCTCTTATTTTGTGTGATTTTGCAACATAAAGTGAATAATGAATAACTCAGAGCTCTTTGCCACATAATGGAGACAATTCTCTAAAACTGAGATCCAGCTTTCAACAGACTCACAGCTTCCAGGTAGAGGCTGTTCCTCCATCTGGTGGTCCTGCTCTGCTCCACAGCCTGCTGTGAGAGGGAAGGAGGACTAACGGTGTGTATGGGGGGGTCCTTCAGGATACTGGAGAACCATTTCTTGCATCTGGAGGTATACTGTCCATGGTGGAGGTTGTGCTCCTTCCCACAGTCCTCTGTGGTTCTCCAGGTGTTCCACCTCCTGCCTGTAGTCGGACTCATTGTTTCCGATCAGCTGAATCAAATACTACTCCATTACTCTGTCGTTTGACTAATTTTAACTCATGTTTCATGTTTTCTTCTGTTATTCTGTAATGAAAATTAATTTAAAATCCTACAGAAGACGATGTTTTTGTTTTCTTTGTCAGGAAAAGCGTTCGTTGATGAATATCTGAGAGCAGACGTGTTAAACAGAGTAAGTGGAACTTTCTATCTGCTTTATTTCTTCTCAGAGAAATTCAGAAATTCAAAAAAACATGCAAACAGAAAGTTATCTTATCACTCCTGAGAAAAAATGATTTGCTCAACAAGTTTTTTTAAACATTTCAGGTGCCAGCAAAGGTGGCTCTAAAACGTACTCTCCGGAAGATGATGAGGGACCTGAATCGCTGGGATGTCAGGAAATTTAAATGGTTGCTGCAGTTCACATGTTTCCAGAAAGGCCTCCCAGACATCCCAGACATTAGGCTGGGGTCCAGGTCCTGGTTCAGCAGAAGTTTGATGGATCTGGCAGAAGAAGGACTGGATCCCCCAGACTTGGTGGATCAGATGGTAGAGAGACTTGGCCAAGAGTCTGTGGACGTAGCCAGGGAGGTTCTGACGGACATGAAGAGGACAGATGTGGTACAGAAGCTGACAGGAAGCAGCTTAGGATCAAAAGGTTGGACTGTTGTTGGTGCTATGAAGAATTAAGATTATGTTTTAAAAGTTAATGATTTTCAAAATGTTCTCTCTTTTCTCCAGAGGAGCTACAGTCTCTGTTGCTCCAGAAAGTAAGTATGATCACATCAACACATCTTTACTCCCTCAGACTTTCAGCTGTATAATCTACCCAACGCCCAAAAACATTCAGAGATCACACTGATGCATTTTGGTAAAATCAGCCAAAAAATGACAGTAGAAAACTTTAACCAAATAAAACAGGATTCCCAGGATTTTCTCCTGAACTTTACCAGAACAGTAAATAAACTCAGGAATAAACCATTTTAAGGACCAATATCCAAGATGGCTCTGACCAATGAAGGTCTCCCCAGGTTAATACTAGAAATTAAAAATCTACTTTTCTTATGGATAAACCTTACATACACAAGCGCACTCTGACAATCACACAGGTGTTTGAAAGACAAACCCTTTAATTAGCTTTGGCTGTCACTTTTTACATCTTATAATAAAAATACTTTATTTATCAGTGATGTATCAAGGCGTTGCTTGTTTGTACCTGTAGTTGGTTGTTCCGTTCTTTTTATATCTCTCTTTGCAGATGTAGAAGCAGACTCAGAGGATGTTATATTGTGCTCTCTTTTTCCTCTACTCTATATTTGTCACATGTTTCTCTTTTAATGTTTTGCCTCATCTTTTTGTCTTACTTTTTCTCTCTTTACCTTGTGTGTGCCCATTGAATTTGAAATAATCCCAGAGTAATTTTTTTTTTCAGGGGGGGGAATGCCAGTAGGCTTGGTGGGTGGGCTGGGGGTGGAGGTGTTGGTCCTGGTGGGTGGTTGGCCGCCTCTCCCTGGCCCCCGGGAGCCAGGGAGAGGCTCCCGGGGCCTCGCCTCGGATGGCTCCCTTCACCCCCTCTCGCATTTAGACATTGAGGGTTCTGGGCAGTTGCTTGGAGGGGGTGAGCCGGCACCAGCTACCTTCTAGAGGGGGGATGGACTGTGCCGGGCACCCCCTTCGGTTTTCCCAGTTTTAAACACAATTGAGAACAACATGCAAAAACACAACATATGAACGGGCGTAGGGAGGATCGGGGTCTTTTCCACACTCCCGTTCCACAGTCTGGGGCCCGGAGGAGGAGCGGGCCACTGGGTCCGGGGTCTTGGCGGGGGGTTGCTGTGGGGTTGGGGCTTGCCAGGACTGGGGCTGACGCCTCTGCTCTCCCCAGAAAGGGGTGGGGGGGAGGGGTGGCTAGGGTAAGGTTGGGGAGGGAGTGGGTTTATTAGGTATTTAGGTGGTGAGGGGGGTTCTGGTTGGGTGGCCCGTACGGGTCATGTTGGCCCCCTCCTTGGGGGGCCTGGTCCGGGGGGCGTCTGGTCCGGGGGCGGGACCGGGGGTTGGGCACAGGCAGGCGGATAGTCAGATTGTGGTGCCCCCCCACCCCTCACACACACACTTGGGATTGTTGGATTGTTGGATGTGAGTGTTATGTGGGAATGTGTGTACAGCGTCGTTTTTTTTTTTTGCCAGGTTTGGGTCCGGTCCGCTCCCTCTCCCAAGAACATCTCAGGTCTCCGCCGGGTGCGGAGCCCATCCCCCCACGTCCTGCCCCCCTCCGCTGGCTGGCGCCTTGGCCCGCTGGCGCATTGGCGGCTCTCGGGTTTGGGGCGGGTTCCCAGGTTGGGTGACGGCCCATTCCCGGTGGCTGCTTCGCGGGGCCTGGCCCCCTGGGGCTCGGCCGGGGCTCCCGCCGTGGGGGCGGGGCACCCCTGGGGCCTCTGGGCCTTGGGGCCCATGGCCGGGACCACTTCAGCGTAGCTGGCTGCCGGCGGAGCCCACGGGCTCGCCCCCGCAGCTCCTGGGGGCTTCGGCATTGCGGTGGCTGGGGGATTTCATCGGGGTCGTCTCTCCTCTTTCCTTGGGGGGGGGGGTTGCAGTAGGAGAACTCAGCAGAGTCAGAGAAATAGACCCTGATGTCCTTCAGCAGCCTATAGCAGCATAACTATAGAGGTAGCTCAGGGTTACATGAGCCACTCTAACTAGAAGCTTTGTCAAAAAGGAAAGTTATTCATATAGGAACACATGTTCCTAAACTAATAACAGAAGCAAATATTATCAAATATATTTCTTTCCTGTTAACATAATCCATTGACATAACTAAATATACAGCTCAAGTAGTTTGAATATTGTGCAAAAGTTTAATATTTAGTGTCCCTCATTTCAGAAAATAACTTGCTTGTTATATAAATTCATCTCACATAGACTGAAAGCCTTTATTTCTTGTAATTCTGATAATTCTGGCTACAGAGACTGAAAACCCAAAATCAGTGTCTCAGATTATTAGGGTATTGTGAAAAAACGTTGCTTGGTGGTCCAAAGTCCTCTTTTCAGATGAAAGTAGTTTTCATTTCATTTGGAAATCAAGGTCCCAGAATCTGGAGGAAGAGAGTGGAGAAGAACATAGTCCACGTTGCTTCAAGTCCAATCTGAAGTTTCCTCAATCAGTGATGGTTTTGGGCGCCATGTCATCTGCTGGTTCTGGTCCACTGGGTTTTCTGAAGTCCAGAGACAACACAGACATCTAGCAGAACATCTTGGAGCACTTCATGCTCCTTTCTGCTGACAAGCTTCACAGAGATGTTGGTTTTATTTTCAAACAGGACTTGGAAAATAAATCCACCACATACCCGCCCACACTGTCTAAAGTACCAAAAGATGGTCTAATGGCCATGGTGGTTCTGTGCTTAACTGAGAAGACAATGGGCCTGATCAGGACCCCTAAGAGAATCTAAGGAGTATTGTCCAGACTACGATGGTCCAGATGACCTGAAGGCTACTATCAAAGCAACCTGGGCTTCCAGAATACCTCGGCAGAATCCCAGGCTCATCTCCTCCTTGCCACGCTGCATTGATGCAGGAATTCATGTAAAAGAAGCCCAGACCTGGTACTTGGGGCAAAATTACAAGAAATTAAGGCTTAAGCTCTGTGTGTGTAATTGATTTATACATGAGTCTAATGAATGAAGGGGACAATGGAGCAGGAGATCGACAGGCGGATTGGTGCAGCGTCTGCTGTGAAGCGGGCGCTGTACCGATCCGTTGTGGTGAAGAGAGAGCTGAGTCAAAAGGGAAAGCTCTCGATTTACCGGTCGATCTACGTTCCTACCCTCATCTATGGTCATGAGCTTTGGGTCGTTACCGAAAGAACGAGATCCTGGATACAAGCAGCTGAAATGAGTTTTCTCCGTAGTGTGTCTGGGCTCTCCCTTAGAGATAGGGTGAGGAGCTCAGTCATCCGGGGAGGACTCAGAGTAGAGCCGCTGCTCCTCCACGTCCAGAGGAGCCAGTTGAGGTGGCTCGGGCATCTGGTCAGGATGCCTCCTGGACGCCTCCCTGGTGAGGTGTTCCGGGCACGTCCCACCGGGAGGAGGCCCAGAGGAAGACCCAGGACACGCTGGAGGGACTATGTCTCTCTGCTGGGAACGCCTTGGGATTCCCCCGGAGGAGCTGGACCAGGTGG
Source organism: Fundulus diaphanus (assembly GCA_037039145.1). Classification (NCBI taxonomy): domain Eukaryota; kingdom Metazoa; phylum Chordata; class Actinopteri; order Cyprinodontiformes; family Fundulidae; genus Fundulus; species Fundulus diaphanus. The sequence goes on along the minus strand of CM073130.1, from coordinate 52,014,942 downwards.
CTGGGGAGAGGGACGTCTGGGCCTCCCTACTGAAGCTGCTGCCCCCTCGACCCGACCCCGGATAAGAGGAAGACGATGGATGGATGGATGGATAGATGGATGGATGGATGAGTCTAACTTTATGAGAAGAGAGACAAAAATATTGAATCTTTACACAATATTGACATTTCTGGAGCAATATCTGTGTACAGTATATTCAAATAAATAGATGACATGTTTCACCCCTCAGGAAGCAAGTCTAACAGCGGTTATGGAGAAACTTCTGGAAACATTTGAAGATTTAGATGAAGCTGAGTTTCAGCGTTTCTGGAGAGTCCTACAAAAGAGATTATCCATGAAGCACAGGAGAAGAACTCCAACCTACTTTAAAGAAAGCAAATGGAAAGTGGCTGAGCAGATGTTTGAGGAGTTTCATGAACGGACTTTAGACGTGGCGATACAGATTTTAAAGAAGATAAATCGGTCTGATTTGGTACAGAAGATTTCAGAGAAGGTCTCGACAGGTAAGTTAAGTGAAAACAACTTCTGATTAATGCAGTATGCTGATGACGATGGGTTATTTTTCTCTGATTTAAAATAGGATTTAGAAGATAGATAAATAATCACCAAAACTTTGAATGCTTGTGGAGTATAATTCTAAACATTAAGCAGATTTTTTTCTAGAAACACATTTCAGCCCATCATGTTTAAGCCTTTATCTTTTGTCTGGTTACTGTAAGGTAAAATCATTATGCTTTCCTTTATCATAAAGTCTTCAGTAAACAATAGATAGATTCAGCAGAACACACATTCTCATGGCAAATGAGACCCTAGATGAATAAGGTTTAATAAGGTTATTGTTTCTCCACAAGGACCTGTAAAACGCCTGGATGCCAAGGAATCTAAAGGAGTGATGGTAATTATTCAGTCACTGACTCGTGATATTTACACGCATCTCATCTGGGTGAAGAGTCAGAAAGTAGCATCTAATCTGTGTCCTGCAGCCGGACTCCAGCTGCTGGACTGAACTTAAACCTGTGGAAAACAGGACAGATGCAGGCGAAGCTCCAACCTACAGGTGAAATGAGCCTCATCAGCACTGCTGCACTGGAAGCTGGAAACTTCAAATAAATGTTTTTGGTTTTTTTTCTGCCTAACCATATTTCAGCTTCCGGTGTGAAGCTGGACACTTTGAATGCAGCGTCTCTGGTCTGCGTTGGGTCTGTTCAGAAAAGGTCATTTTTAAGTACCGGTTCTGCTCCTGGGACGGACACATGGAGGGGTTAAAAAGCAGAGGATACATGCCTGCAGGTCCTATGATGGACATCACCCTCATTACTGGGAAGATGATGGAGGTGTTCCTGCCACACTGGATCTGTACTGGTAGGAGAACTCGATGGTGCCAAACTTTTTAACATGATGGATTCAAACCTTTTCCTCTCGGTGTCTCACTGCTGTGTTTTATTCAGATGACATCCCTAAACCTTTGGAGTGGTTTGCAGTCCTACACATGGACGACTGTGGAGACGCTGTGGAAAAAGTCTCTGAGGTCTCATCAGCACATGTCAAACTATATGAACCCATTTTCTCTCCGAGAGCGGCGCTGATGAAAATTGGCTTTCCTGTGAAAATCAGCTGCAAAGTGTTGATCTATCAGACCAACACAGCTTTCCTCACACTGCATGTTTACCTCATCCCACGGGATCCAGCGTTACAGCAGGTAATCACAGGTCTACCAGTGTGGAGGAACACAGCTCAGACACATCAATACTTTCACTTGTTTTGCTTTTTTGTTGTTTTTACAGAAAATGGACCAGGAGGAAACTTCCCATGGATACAAAGTGATCCGAAAGCCAGGCCCAGAGAAGTCGCTGAAAATGAAAGATTATTTCATCCTCTCATCAGATCTGGACGCAGCAGAAGTTTCTCCTAAAGTAGGTTTGATGCAGCTTTAGATGTTTTTTCATCAGACTGTACATGCATCAAAAGGCCAGTTTATGGCCGCACAATACGTAACAAATATATCGTCTACATCACTGTTGGTAAATATGAGCTAATTATAGAAGGACCATGGGTTCAGTCAGTAATGCATTTGGTGATACTTTTTAAAATACTGTATATAATTTAGTAGGATTGTACTTCCCTGTCTTTTCTTTAGACGGGAATAAAACTCAGATATCCAAGAGGAGAGCCAAATTTCTTTGAAGTGTACGTTGAAAATGCAAACAGAAACTTCAGTCTGATGCTCAGACCCGACGGAGAGGACCAGCCAGTGTGGGAGTGTGCTGTTCGAAAAGGTCTGTTTCAGATCAGTGAATTTCAGTCAAAGTATTCACAACAAAATGCTCCTCAAGGGAACTTCACTGCTTGCTTTGAGCAGCTTTGTTTCACAGAATGAGGAAAAACCCGTCTGATTGGTTGGTTTTAAATTTGGGTCAAAATGAGAAGACCTGTTTACATGAACTGATTTCTTTGCATTTCTGTTTCAGATGAGTACCAAAGCAGTGGCCAGGCACAAGGTGAGACAAACTGATGGATTGTACAAATGTTTTCATACCTCTCAAGCATAAAAACTCAATGGGGTGACTTTCTGTAAACGAATAACACAAAGTTGAGCATGACTGTGAGGTGGAAGGAAATGGGTAGATGGTTTTCACCATTTTTTACAAAATAACTGCTTTTAATTATCTTATTGGTTGTATTGTTAGTTTCAGTTGTACATGTACAGCGCTTTGTTGACTGAGGGTGTTTTAAAGTGCTTTATGAATGAAGGTGGGATGGTATAGTGTCTCACTGGGGAGATTATGTGAGGGGATGATGTGCAGACTCCAGTTTGTGCACATGAAGGCTTGAAGAAGAAACATTTTGGTCTCACCAGATCAGAGCATCTCCTAACACATCTTTACTGTGTCTTCTACAAGTTTAGTTCATCTGCTCTGTCCAGGTTTCAACAAGATTACCTCACATCAACAACTCTCTCACCCAACTTGAACTGTATGAATAGTTAATTTATTGTAAATCTTTTATAAAGATGGATAATCTGTCAACTTTTTTAACCCTTTTCTCCTCAGAGAAGCAGCGTAAAGATGAGCATCTGTCTGCAATGATGCAAAGAGTGAGTAAGAGAATTTTCTAACATTTGAGGATTATTAAAGGAGTCATAACTGGGTATTTTACATATACTGTTCTTCTGAAAATGTCACAAATTAATGTTCTGTCATTTTTAGGATTTTTTTTTAAATAGAGCTCATTCTGACCCTTATTCATACCCCCTGTTTTTTTTTATTAGCATGTGCATGCGTTAATGTGCCATGGTGAGTTTACCATCGTTTCCCAGCAATATCGGCGCTGCCGGGAGTGTCTGTATCTTTCACAAACTCACACAGAGACGCTGCAGCTGGCCGTAATAAAAGCTCCAAGCTTTTAGTCAGAGAAAAGCGAGCAGAGAAAAGAGAAACCCCCGCAAAAAGTTACACAAAGAACAGCAATCACCTACTGCACTGCAGAAGAGTCCCTGTTGGAATCGGTCCTTTCTCCAAACGCAGGTTGATGCCATCTCCGCCTGGTATTGTCCCAAATTAACGTAAAACTCGGGGGCAAAATGTGATGTGCATTCAGAAAGTTGCAGGGACAGTCGGTTGACGAGAGGCAGACGTGGCTTACGTTTGCATCCTTCTACGAGTGACCTAAATCTAGGAGGAGCACCAAAATCTTGCTCAGTGGATAGTGTGCTCTTGTGGGTTTTATGGTTTGTACAAAGAGCCCTCGCAAAAAAAGAAAAAGTCACTTTCACACTCCTGATTTTCTGGAAGGTTTTAACGGAGGCCCAACACCAACACACACGTTTTAACATGAAAAAGTCAGAATTCCAGGTGATGATTCCTTTAAATGATAAATCCATTGAATTTATATAACACTTTTCTAGTCATACCAACCATTTAAACATCAGAGCCACATGCCTCCAGTCACACTCTGTAAAGCAAACAGATTCATACAAAGATACACAGAACGGTGGGCAGCTTGGGGTCAAGTGCCTTGCTCAGGGGCACGTTAACATTTGACAAGGGGAAGCCACAACCTTCTGGTTACAAGTCGACTGTTCTGCCCACTGAGCCGCCCTCTGCTGGTAGCAGCTGTTTAAGAACAAGTCAGCATTTTATGCCGTGGAATAATCGACGTTCTTTCTTGTAAATCTTTAGGCAGCGGCAATCACATCAGACAAGGAGATGCTTTTGAAACTGTTGAAAGATCTGAAACAACATGAGTTTAAAGATTTCAAATGGCAACTGAAGAACAGAGACGAGAGTTCGGGCATCCCAAGCATCCCAGCGAGTCTACTGGACGAGGCAGATACTTCCGATCTGGTGGATCTGATGATGAAGATCTTCACCCAACAGGCTGTGGAGGTCACCAAAGACATTTTTAAGAAAATTACCAGGAATGATCTGGTGGAGAGGCTTCCAGACACCAGATCATGATCTAAAGGTCAGGCATCACAGGAGAAATGAACTGGTAAATTTATCTTATTTTAAATTTATTTTGAAAATGCTTTGAACCAAATTTGGAAAATAACCTGATGAATTTGCTGTGGTTCTGGAAAGATTGTTACAGTTGAGTACAGATATGTGTAAAATGATTTCTCCAGCCCTAAATTCTTTGTTTTTCTCCCAAGGGCACAGACTGAAATGTTGTAAAGGTGGCCTGGATTTGTAGCTTCCTGGGCTGGAATGGATTTTGTTGATGAAGTCGGGTGCAGTTGAAGTAAAAAGACCGCAAGTCTGTCTTGAGAACAGTTCTTTCCATCTCATCCTGGGGGATTCAGAGGAGTTCGCAGGCTACATGTAGATCCTCTGGTTGGGTCTCCTTCTAGAAGTCCGAAACACTTCCAAGGGGAGGTGACCAGAAGGCCCAGCGATCATAAACCAGATCCACCTCAGCTGAATCCTTCCAGTACCTTAGAGCCTCAGCTTCACTCTGAGCTCCTGAAAGACGTCTCATCTCCTACTACCCAACATCTCACCTGCCTGCATCCAGGATTTGCCTTTAAAAGGATCAAAATACTTTTATTTGGAAGTAAAAAGACTTGAGACTGGAGGCAAAGCTCTCGATTTACCGGTCGATCTACGTTCCTACCCTCATCTATGGTCACGAGCTTTGGGTCGTGACCGAAAGAACGAGATCCCGGATTCAAGCGGCCCAAATGAGTTTTCTCCGTAGTGTGTCTGGGCTCTCCCTTAGAGATAGGGTGAGGAGCTCAGTCATCCGGGGAGGACTCAGAGTAGAGCCGCTGCTCCTCCACGTCCAGAGGAGCCAGTTGAGGTGGCTCGGGCATCTGGTTAGGATGCCTCCTGGACGCCTCCCTGGTGAGGTGTTCCGGGCACGTCCCACCGGGAGGAGACCCAGGGGAAGACCCAGGACACGCTGGAGGGACTATGTCTCTCTGCTGGGAACGCCTTGGGATTCCTCCGGAGGAGCTGGCCCAGGTGGCTGGAGAGAGGGACGTCTGGGCCTCCCTACTGAAGCTGCTGCCCCCGCGACCCGACCCCGGATAAGAGGAAGACGATGGATGGATGGATGGATGGAAAATATTTACTCTTTGGGTTAATGATATATTCTTGCATGCAGGCTTTTAGTACCTTTTTGATTATAAACAACTTCTGTAAAACAATTAAATAATGCAAATCAGATTTTTTATGGAACTTAATGCAATACAGAGAAATATATAAATGGTTCCTATCCAATTTAACAAGATGTAAAATAAATATTCAATAACAGTAAAATTCTTTCAAATGTCTTTTTTATTGAGTAAGGATTGAAAAGGTTTACATTGCACAGAAAAATTTCTTATTTTACCCCCACGTCCCAAAACCTCAACGAATACTGAGAGCTAGCAGACAAGAAGAAAACCAACAGAAACAAAACCACAATCCCATGTACCGAGCATGCATGTAGTGAAAGCAGAAGGGAAACCTTCTCCTTAACAGACAGAACCTCCAGCAGAACCAGAACCAGCCTCAGTGTACCTCTGCCACGGCTTTTAACACAGATAAGACAGACATGTAAACAAAACCACAGAAGCCCTGATCCAGGAATACTCTCTATGTGAGAGAAAAGTAAAGCGGTAGTGGCAGCAATGGCTCGTTTAGTGGCTTCATCCAGGAGAGGAACTCAGCTAAGCAGAAAGGCTCTAAGCCAGTTTTACAGGTGTGGACAATAAAAGAGAGTTGGTTGTAATAAAAGCTCAACCAGCAGCTATGTTTGATCATCTATCAGAATCACCTATGACATGAAGCTCTTGGCAGCAGGAGCTCAGCTGAAGCCTCCCCTGGATGTTAAACATCAGGCCAGATGTCGCTGCAGTGAAGAGAAGAAATAGAACACAAAGCTCTCAACATCTTGGCACCTCCTTACCTCTCTGATCTTCTGTTATTACACAACCATCTGAAATCTTCGATCTTCCTCATCATTCTTGTCACAGCTCGTGTCCACTTGATGACCATGGGGTCAAGAGCCTTCTCCTGTACAGAGATAATAATGTCTCGTAATACTGTTTTTATTGGTTATCTATGTATAGTTTTTGTTCGGTGACTTGAAAGGAGCTTCCAGATAAAATATATTATTATCATTATCATTAAAATATAAAGATGGAATAATGGCAAATAATCCCATACTGGAGCGCAGTATGAGATTGTAGCAGAGTGATATAAAGCGGTCACTTGCCAATTGCAGCTTATATAAACTTATTCTTAGAAATATGAAGATATGTTTACATTTACCACGTCCCAAGAGCCAGCTTCACCAGCCGAGGATCGGAACGCCAAGGTCCCCGCCCTCTACTACCCGACCCCTTTGGCCCCTCCGACAGGTGGTGAGCCCATCGGAAGGGGGACCCATGTCGCCTCTTCGGGCTGAGCCCGGCCGGGCTCCATGGGCAAAAGCCCGGCCATCAGACGCTCGCCAACGTGCCCCACCTCCAGGCCTGGCTCCAGAGTGGGGCCCCGGTGACCCGCGTCCGGGCGAGGGAACACGAGGGTCTTGTTCACGAATGAGGAGAAGATGGAGCGGGAGATCGACAGGCGGATTGGTGCAGCGTCTGCTGTGAAGCGGGCGCTGTACCGGTCCGTTGTGGTGAAGAGAGAGCTGAGCCAAAAGGAGAAGCTCTCGATTTACCGGTCGATCTACGTTCCTACCCTCATCTATGGTCACGTGCTTTGGGTCGTGACTGAAAGAACGAGATCCTGGATACAAGCGGCTGAAATGAGTTTTCTCCGTAGTGTGTCTGGGCTCTCCCTTAGAGATAGGGTGAGGAGCTCAGTCATCCGGGGAGGACTCAGAGTAGAGCCGCTGCTCCTCCACGTCCAGAGGAGCCAGTTGAGGTGGCTCTGGCATCTGGTCAGGATGCCTCCTGGACGCCTCCCTGGTGAGGTGTTCCAGGCACGTCCCACCGGGAGGAGGCCCAGAGGGAGACCCAGGACATGCTGGAGGGACTATGTCTCTCTGCTGGCCTGGGAACGCCTTGGGATTCCCCCGGAGGAGCGGGCCCAGGTGGCTGGGGAGAGGGACGTCTGGGCCTCCCTACTGAAGCTGCTACCCCCACGACCCGACCCCGGATAAGTGGAAGAAGACGGACGGACGTTTACATTTACCAAAAGTATTGTATCTTAATACTCTAAAATAGTGGTTTTGTAGCTAGTGTAGGGTTACATTATTTCAAGAAAAAGAAAGGGAGATGAGAAAGAGTAGGAACCAGTCCAGAGCTGTCAGCATTCAGCACCATAACTTCCACATGAGGAACATTTTACCTGGTTAGATGTGACTGTTTACCTTCACAGAAACAGGTGTTTCTATTCACCTCCCCACTTCCCTCTCAGTCTGAGAAGAATCCTGTAACTCTTTACTCTGTGAAGGTCAGGATATCAGATCTGGACTAGATCTTGGGAGCCTACTCAATTTGGATCAAGTGTGAATCCAGTATATATGAAGGGAAAACTACTTAATGAAACTTACCAAGGAACCAGTGACACCGAGCACACCTCCACGTGGTGCATAAAGCATTAAAACACCTAACAAATGTAGATTGGTGTACAAGACAAACAAAAACATTTATTGCAACCAGATATTGAAAATGGCATCCCTCCAGTTTGACCCAGTTGAGCAGGACCTTCCTGGCGGATGTTTAGAGTCTCTGAACTCATTTTGATTCCAAGAACGGCGTCATCACATGGGATAGATTAATCATAAAGGTACCTGGTGTAATGTAAGAAATTTATCAGGATTTACAAAATGTCAACGCTCCACCCAATAAAAACAATTTCATGACTGTGGGGTTTCAGGTTCTCATTTCATACATGTAATCATCTGTTTTAATAAAATACGCAATCACGTTCAAGATTTAACATGTAAATGATACTCAAACTTATCATTAATCATGACCTTTAAAGTTAATACATACAGAGAAGATTTTAAAATGGCTAAAGTTGTAATGTAATAAAGAAGCAAGGTCTTATGCTTCTCATATTTTGGAGATTCTTGGTCTTGTTTCAACTACACCAGTTTTCTAGGGGACAATTTGGAGAAAAGCAGTTGAAGTTCATTAACGTTACAAAATAAAGGTTAACTATTTTACAAAATAATTTCATTAATGAAATACTTGAACAACCGATGGCTGCCAAGTGTTAGATGTTAGATTTATTTCACATTACCTCTCCAGTTGTTCTTTTCCCTGATTCCCCAGTCAAGAAACAGTAATTGATGTTGGAAACCAAAATAAACCACAGATCAAGGATTTATGAGTAAAAACAAGATATTGTTTTATTAATATTTTATAGCTTTAAATGGTGTAGGAAAGTTTGAAGCAAACGTTCTACAATATAAAAGGTTATGTATACATATATGACAGAGATGCTCTACTATATGAACTGATAAGCATGTTTACACATAGAGAATAGTCTGTGGCTACCAACATATTTATTGATCCTTTTTTCCCTCCTAAGACCATTTTCATTACTATTGTTTCTTGCGTTGCCAACATATTTGTTTTAAACTGGGACACTACTGGGCATTGTTTTGATTATGTCCGTATCCATAAGGTATAAAAAATACAAAATAATATACCAATTCAAACAATAACAAACAATACCAAAATGATCATGAAAATCCCAAGGTGAAAATATTGTGTAAAAATTTAAATATATAAATAAATGGCAACATCTCCAGACGTTTATAGGTTTATATATATATATATATATATATATATATATATATATATATATATATATATATATATATATATATAATTACAACATGATTCCTCTCAGATGCTGTTCATGAGATTTTGGGGAATGCCTGATCAGGTCAGGACCTGGAGTTTTTATGTTAATAAAATTCAATGTAGTCCTAAAATATTTCTGATCAACTGCCACCTGATAAATAAACATGTACACAATGCTCCTTTCTGCTGAATTTGATACATGGGATCGATGGAGGTTCCTTTCTGATTTTACAGTTTGAAATTCAGCAAACACAACATGCTGATATTCACTGTGAGGCTTTGATGAGAAACAGGAAAAAAACAAGATAAGAAACAAGAAATTAGATGGTCTGAAACTCTGAGAAGTCAGACCACAATCCACATCCAGGATAAAGAGGCTCAGTGAATGTGGTGTTGAAGGTGTGGAGGTGAATCAGTGTATCTGAGGAGACTCTGTAGAAGGACACAATGCCAGCAAGATAGTCCACATACACCGCTACTCTGTTCAAGACAGAGGAGGAGGAGGATGGAGAGGAAAAGAAGTAGGACAGTGGGGATAAATAAGAGGGAGAGTGGGTGGGGGACGAGGATGAGGAGGTAGAAATGGGTGTTTGTATCTTATTGTGACAGTAAGAGTAACTACCATCATTAGAACATGTCAGACTCCATGAGTGATCATTCACTGCAAACACGACATCCTGACTGGTGCCCTTCCTCCTGATTCTTCTGTAACTGGCAGATATAGTAACATCTCCTTTACATTCAACCTCCCAGTAAAAACGACCGTCCTCTAGTTTATTTTGACACAGTAATTGTGGCCAGACATCAAATCTGTCAGGATGATCAGGATATGACTGTTCCTCTTCCACCCGTGTCACCTTCTTGTTGCCATCAGAAAGTCTGAGTTTGCTGTTCACGGTGTTTGTGTCGATTTCAAGTTGACAGGAATCTGATGGAGAAAACAAACATGATCAGGATGCAGTTCTTCTTCATTTATACACACTTTGATGACGTACTCTGTAAAAACTGATGTTATTATTCAAAAGAGAAACACTCACACTTTGTCAAACCTGGTACCAACCATTGGTCTCCATGAGGGTCCACCCTGCAAGGAGGAGGAGGAGGATTAGACTATACATGTCAAGAACCAGAGACAGAGGACCCAGTATTCAACCAGACAAGCGAGATGAATGATTAAGATGGTTTATTATCAGACTGGCACAACAAGGATAGGCTCGGTGGTCAGAAATCAGTCCAGATCGGTACATGGCCAAGCAGACAAAGCAGGTAGGGATCAGGCAAACTCAGGCTGGCTCAGAATCCAATGAACAGAACCAGGTCAGGCAAAACAGGCAGGCAGTCAGAACAGGCAGGAAAAACAGGTTCAGGGGTCAGGCTGGCTCAGAATCCGGAGACAATCGGGTTTGCATCAACAAGTCAGTCGAAAATGAGAACAAAACTCAGCATTGGCTCGTAAATGATCTGGCACTGATGTCTGGTCTGAAAGGTGAATATATACTGTCATATTTAGGTGGAACAGGTGAGTGGTAATGAGAAATGGGCGGAGCTAAGCAGGTGAGTGGAATGAGTATTCAGACCAGGCATTTGTGCCGAGATCCAGACATAATACAACCTAAGACAGACAGACTTAACAGAAGTCAAACAAGAAAGAACCCAAAACAGAAACTTAAACTAAGGCAGAAACTCAAAACATGACAATACAAAAGACTGATTTTGCCTGTTTTGAGCCCAGTTTGGTATACCTGTAGTTGAGTATTTTGCCACTAGGTGCTCCCCAAATTTCACCAATATAGTACAACCCTACACATAATATGAGCAGAGAGGAATCACCATAATATGGACTTCATTTAATTATTCTCATTAACAATGTGTGTGCTTTGAACATGAATAAGATAATTTTGCTCTATCCCTTTTTGTATAAGCCTCAGAGCTAGATTTGCACTGTCTGTCAGGGTAACGATCATTTGAAGCCCTTTTCTGAGTATTTGGGGAAGCTAACTGTTTCCATTCAACACAGCTTTTTGAGGTCTACACAGGCCTATAGACAACAGTCCATATTCCAACTAAAATGCCTACATACAATGTTGATTTATACTTTAATTTAAATTTATTCATATTGCACCAATTCACAACACGTCATCTGAATTTACGAAGTGAAATTCTATCAAATCCTCCAGGTTGGTCAGAAAGTTTCCTCTCTAAGGAAACCCAGCAGGTTGCATCAAGTCTCTCCAAGCAGCATTCACTCCTCCTGAAAGAGCGTAGAGCCACAGTGGACAGTCGTCTGCATTGTTGATGGCTTTGCAGCAATCCCTCATACTGAGCATGCATGAAGCGACAGTGGAGAGGAAAACTCCCCTTTAACAGGGAGGAGAACCTCCAGCAGAACCAGAACCAGGCTCAGTGTGAACGCTCATCTGCCTCGACCCACTGGGGGTTAGAGAAGACAGAGCAGAGACACAGAAAGCACAGAAGCTCACATTGATCCAGGAGTACTTTCTATGTTTAGGACATAAGGTGCTAATGGAAGCAGTAATTTCTTTAATGGTTTCATTTAGAGAAGCAAATCTAAAAAGATAAGATCTAAGCCACTTGTAAAATATCTAGGATGTATATCTGTTTTTAAAACAACAATTTTGTTACTTAGTCAAATTCAAAACTCCACAAATTATGTGGCAAAAAATAACTTACTTCCACATAATACTCAACAATAATTAAATGTAGTGAAAAAAGCAGGGTTAACATCTATGTGGAGAAGGTTTATTTTAAAAACAAAGTATTAAGACAACCGCTAACAATTTCACTATAGCTGTGTATGATGTTGACAGTGGGTTGAAACATCACATAAATCAGTTTAAAATATGACAAGGAATATCTGATCAGATTGTGCTAGAAGAGCAGTGACACTAGGAGTGAACTTATGATTTCTCAGTTTTGAATGTGAGCAGCGCACTACATTAACTGTCATGGTGGTTTATAGCGAAGTTTGTTGTCTTTAATTTCATTATGCAATGCTTAAATATTTGTGCGTTATTTTGTTGTACAAACCTTGAAAATGTAAAAGGGCAGGAATCCACAAGTTACCTCTGACACTCCTTTCTGAGCTTAAATTTGATTAATTCTTATTTTCTGTTAGTTAATATTGTTGTACACTGTATATTTACAACTGTTCATATTTTTTCCCTTTCTTTTGGTATGTTTTTCTTTGAAATACTCAAAATTAACAAATTTATTCATGCATTCAATGTAGTTTCTTTTAGAGGCACAGAATGAAAGTTCAGGGCATGATAAAAATAATAGTGATACTTTTAGCTGTTTCTCCTCTATCTAGAAGAAAGTGGTAGGTCTCTCCATACCTGAGAGTTTCAAGTCTCCAGTGTGTATCCTTCTGTCCAGCCGACAGCTGCCTCAAGCCTGCTTCTCCTGGGTGATTGTAGCTCAGGTCCAACTCTTTCAGATGTGAGGGGTTGGAGCTCAGAGCCGAGGCCAGAGAAGTGCAGCCTTCCTCTGATATCAGACAGCCTGATAGCCTGCAAGGAAAATATAATACATGACTTAGTCCCAAATTAAATACAAATCTTAAGATTAAAGTTCAATCCAAGTTTGAGTCTTTTTTTTTTTTGGTAGTGAAGCAAATATAAAAAAGTAAAGAAGTGGGTCAATAAGACTGTTTTGCATAATAAATAGATGAGAAAACAGAGGAGGGTGAAAAGCTGCTTGATATTATTTAGAATGAGCAGTGGCTGCCTGTGATGAGCAGAAATACAGTGGGAATGAAAGGTGACAGATCATGCTTTTCATTTTTCCCTTTTCACATTGAAATCATTTAGTTATGTCCTACATAAAGTGGAACAACAAGGCTTTAGTTTGTATTCCTTGTTATTGTTGCTCCACAGTCCCTCTTTTAAGCATGCTACATACTCAACAAGAACCAAGAATTGTGTTCTTTTTATCAGGGTGACAAAAACATGAGAAAGGTTTGTTTTGGCTTTGTCTATTGATACTCCACGAGAAGCCCAGCTGCCAGACTCCGACCTACTACACACGTCACTGAAGATCAATTGAGAGCAGATGGGCGAGAGGGCACAGAGAGAAAGTCGAGCACAGGGCTGGTGGAAAGCTGAAATTAGATGAGCAGACAAAAATTATAGCTCACAGTGTGCTCTGGCGCTATTTGGAAAGATGGGACTGCCCCGCTACAATAATTTATAGAGGAAATGCTGCCAGTGAGCAGAAGTGGCATGTTCGACCACATAACCACCAGAGTTGCATGACTACAGTGTTAAATTTGATAGATGCATGAGACATTTCTGCGTTTCCAAGCTGAACACGGCCATTTAAATTCTGTCCAATCACAGTACAATAGTCGGACACCCCATGAGAAAATGGTCCTCCCCAGACGTTGTGTCGAGAACAAGCAGGGAGACCCCCCAAGACAGGACTAAGAGGAGAAAACTACGTCATTGTCTGTGAAAGAATATAAAAAATATTTTGGTTCTCGTGGAGTATTTAGTACCCTTTACTACTATCCTGAGGTCCGTCTGAGAGAAACTCATCTTGGTACCGTCTCTTTAAATGTAAAGGAGGAACTTCATAACCCCCCCCCCCCCCCCCCCCCGCCACGTCGCAGAGCATTCCTCTCCACCCTGTTCGGCCATTTTTGTAGTCTGCTGTGAGACGGTGTGATGAATTCTGGGAGTTAATACACCAAACAGCCTAACATTTTGACTTATCCACCTGTAGTTTCAGCATCCTTTAGCTTGGACTACAGAATTGTGGCAAAAGAATAAAAATAGTGCATTTGTGAAGCTTTGTTTAGCAGCTCTGCAGCAAATACTCTGACGTAATTGTTAAAAAAAAACATAATAGAGAATAAAGAAAACGGAACAGCTTGGAAAGTACCACAAACACAATATAAAGATATATACTCAGCTCCTGGACAGACTACATTCAACTTCTCTGCAATGCAAGACTCCAAGTACACAAAAATATTTATTTGAAGACTAAAAAAAACTCGATTTTAAGGAGTTTATGTCCCCTTTAAATTAGGATGAAAGCCTCACCTAAGAATCTCCAGTTTGCAGTTTGGACTCGCCAGTCCAGCAGAGAGAAGCTTCACCCCTGAATCCTGCAGGTTGTTGTTACTCAGGTCCAGTTCTCTGAGACTGGAGGACTGGGAGCTGAGAACCGAGGCCAGAGCTTTGCAGCTCGTCTCTGTGAGGTTACAGCCAGTCAGTCTGCAAGCACAATGTAGAGAAAAGAATTAACATTCATGATTTATTGGTTTTCTTTTTACCCTGACAATAAATGTGGTCAATGAAAAAGGTTTTGCAACAAAGATTTAACTTTGTGAAAAAGTACTGTAGCAGTGTGCACTAACATAGCTCTGTTGGAAGCTTTGACCACCGGCAGCAGCTTCAGGAGAAAATCCTCTGAAGCAGAATATTTCTTCAGGTCAAACACGTCGAGATCTTTCTCTGATGACAGTAAGATGAAGATCAGGGCGGACCACTGTGCAGGCGACAGTTTATCTGTAGAGAGACTTCCTGATCTCAGGGACTGTTGTATCTCCTCCTCTAGAGAATGATCATGAAGTTCATTCAGACAGTGGAACAGATTGATGCTTTTCTCTACAGCGAGATGTTCCTCATTGATCTTGCTCTTGATGTAGCTGACAGCCTCTTGGTTGGTCTTGATATTAGTTCCTCTGTGTGACGTCAGACCTTGTAGCAGACTCTGATTGGTCTGCAGGGAAAGTCCCAGAAGGAAGCGGAGGAACAGGTCGAGTTGTCCGTTTGGAAACTGTAGGACCTTGTCTACTGCGCTCTGATAAAAGTTCTCTGGTTCAACCTTTTTCCTAAATAGAAGGAACCACCACAACCAGAGAAAGGTTTGTCTTTCTTCCAGAAGGTTGACACCAGAGTTAATGAAGGTCAGATGAAGATGAAGAGCAGCCAGGAACTCCTGAACACTCAGATGAATGAAGCAGAACACCTTGTCCTGGAACAGCCCTCCTCTCTCCTCTCTGAGGATCTGAGTGAACACTCCTGAGTACACTGAGGCTGCTCTGATATCGATGCCACACTCTGTCAGGTCTGATTCATAGAAGATCAGGTTTCCTTTCTGCAGCTGATCAAAAGCCAGTTTTCCCAGAGAATCAATCATCTTCCTGCTCTCTGGACTCCAGTCTGCATCTGTTGCATCTCCACCATCATACTTGACCTTCTTCACTTTGAACAGAACCAGAAGGAAGTGGATGTACATCTCAGTGAGCATCTTTGGCAGCTTTCCTCCCTCTCTGGTCTCCAACACGTCCTCCAGAACCGTAGCAGTGATCCAGCAGAAGACTGGGATGTGGCACATGATGTGGAGGCTTCTAGATGCCTTAATGTGGGAGATGAGCCTCCTGGCCTGCTCCTCATCTCTGAATCTCTTCCTGAAGTACTCCTCCTTCTGTGGGTCAGTGAACCCTCTGACCTCTGTCATCATATCAACACACTCAGGAGGGATCTGATTGGCTGCTGCAGGTCGTGTGGTTATCCAGAGGCGAGCAGAGGGAAGCAGTTTCCCCCTGATGAGGTTTGTCAGCAGAACATCCACTGAGGTGGACTCTGTAGCATCAGTCAGGATCTCCTGGTTCTGGAAGTCCAGAGGAAGTCGACTCTCATCCAGACAATCAAAGATGAACAGAACCTGGAAGTGTTCAAAGCTGCAGATTCCTTTGGTTTCAGTAAAGAAGTGATGAACAAGGTCCACCAAGCTGAACTTTTTCTCTTTCAGCACATTCAGCTCTCTGAAGGTGAATGGAAATATGAAGTGGATGTTCTGGTGGGCTTTGTCTTCAGCCCAGTCCAGAGTGAACTTCTGGGTTAAGACTGTTTTCCCAATGCCAGCCACTCCCTTCGTCATCACTGTTCTGATTGGTTGATCTCTTCCAGGTGGGACTTTAAAGATGTCTTCTTGTCTGATGGTTGTTTCTGGTCTGTGTGGTTCCCTGGATGCTGTTTCAATCTGTCTGACCTCATGCTCATCGTTGACCTCTCCAGTCCCTCCCTCTGTGATGTAGAGCTCTGTGTAGATCTGGTTCAGAAGGGTTGGACTTCCTGCTTTAGCCATCCCCTCAAACACACACTGGAACCTCTTCTTCACAGCAGATTTATGTTTAGCCTCACAAACAGCAGCACAGTGTTCTGCATTAACATAAACACATAATTAGTATAATTAATAAATAAACATCATTGTCCCTTAAAGACGGAGTAACCAAACACAGTGGCATGCAAAAGTATTTGGACATAATAACATTTTTGCAGGTAGTCGCTTTACAACCACAAAACTCAAGTGTTGTATTTTTATTTTATATGAAAAACAGTTTAGCAAAAATGTGAAGTGGGAAGATATGTTAGGCCCAGCCATGGTAGATAACAAGGACTGAATTGGACACAGAAAACAAAAGAAACAGATTAAAAGCCTTAATCCCAGAATGCAAAGCATGAACCTACTTTCATGACCATTCCTTCCTTCCAGGAAGGACTTTCACACCAAGGATAATTTCTGGGGCCTCTTTGCACAGCTTGCACCTGAGATCTTGCCTGGTCTGGTAGATCTGGGCCTCTATTGCTCTGATGCTCAAGGCCCACTCCTGTGCTGCCATAATCAGAACTTCACTGCTGTCCTTCAATCAAGCCCTCTCTAGTCATTGGTAGGATTTGGTCATATTAACTACTTCAGCTATGTGTCGGTGGTACATCCCATGCAGGGTTTTTCCTCTCATGATCATTCCTTCAGTTCCTTCTCTTCCAGCTTCCATTGTCTGAGACATTTGCTGAGCACTTCATCCCTTGGAGCCATCTACCTGATATATTTTTGGAGCTTGGTTGTTTCATCTTCTATGGTGGCTCTGGGCTCCCTAAACCTCTACCTCCTTCTTTTCTGCTTAGCGTATAGCCTAAGGATGCTGGATTTGGGGTGGCATGTAGCCAAGGGTTACTGGAGCAGTACAATTCCAATAGTGTCTTGTTGTCTTCTAGTGTCCATTGCCTTCATGTTTCAGTAGCCCGTTTGTTGTCATAGTGCCCTGGTTCCTCAACACTTGACACAGACCTTGTTTGACTGGACTGAGCAGGTATGGTTTTCTGTTTTTTACTTTCAACATATATAATATGAGATAAGCATCAGCCTTAGTGGTCTTGCCCAAGGACCAACACTGGATGAAACCATCCAGCATCTCACAGCAGGGTGCAAGATTCTAGCAGGGAAGGAATACATGGAACGCCATAACCATGGGACTGGTATAGTGTACAGAAATATCTGTTCAGAATACCAACTGGAGACCCCCAGGTCAAAATGGGAGTCACCTCCCAAGGTGGTGAAGAGTGACAGAGATTTGATCCTGTGGGACTTCCAGATACAAACACAAACAATGGTAATGGCAAACCAACCGGACATTGTGATCATTGATAAACAGCAGAAAACAGCCGTTGTGATCGATGTGGCCGTCCTGAGTGATGGAAACATCAGGAAAAAAAGAGCACAAGAAACTGGAGAAATACCAAGGGCTCAGGGAAGAACTATAAAGAGTCTGGAAGGTGAAGACACCAGTAGGGGCCGTGGTCATAGGAGCACTTGGGGCAGTAACCCCCAGTCTGGAGAAGTAGCTCCAACAGATACCTGGAAAAACATCAGACATCTAAGTCCAGAAGGGCACACTCTGAGGAACAGCTAAAGCTTGTTACATACTCCATGAGAACATAAAGATTTATTTTCTTGTAGTCAGGGTGTGAAGAACACAAAAAAAGTTAGTTTTGGCTCCGTCTATTCATGCTGCGCGAGACGCTCAACTGCAGAATTCAGCCCCACTATACACGTCACTGAAGATCAGGCTGGCAAATTTGTAAAAGAGACGAAGTGGACAGACATGGCTCTGAGACCTACCAATCGGTCTCTCAGCTGTGGGAAACAAAATCTCCCATCAGACGTAAATAATTCTGGTCTTCACTGTGTGTGTAATTTCTTTGTTTTTCTGTCCTACAGAAACAATGGCTTCTGTGTCTCTTTCCTGTCCTTTCAACCAATCCAGTTCCAGCATATGGCTGTTAATGCAGAGCATTGTTCTGCTGGAGATTTCATTGTGTTAAAAAGGGTGCATGAATATTATGCACAAACATCTGTCAATGTTTTCAATTAGAAAAACAGCATTTACCCATTTAGTTAACTCTTCCTTGAGAAAATTAACTTACTGCTCTGCAGACAGACAGACAGCTCCTCCTGCTGCATCCTCCTCAGAAAATTCAGGACGATCTTCACTAATGCTTTACTGTTGTTCCTTCTCTGCTCTTCATCATCACCTTCCAGCACCTCTTCATCCTCCCTCTGACCCACAATGAGCTCTGGATGGTCAGTGCTCAGAAACTTCTGGATTATCGTGAGCTCCTTTCTCACAAAATCGATAATATTGTCCTCCAGCAGCTAGAACAGAATCAAAGAGGACAGAAATCAGGACTTATTGCCGTGGAACCGAGGCAGTTCCCTGATCTACGAACAGCAACCTGGAGATCAGAACAGATGTAACATAGCTGCACATGTACAGACCGTGAATATGGAGTCCAGTTGTGTTTGATCCTGCCGGCCGCAATAATCACTGGGAACATCCTTCCTCCCATCGGCTCTGTGGAAGAATCAGAAAACCAGTTAAATTATCTGCTTTTCCTGGATCGAGATGTCCATTCAGTCCAGAACATAACTAAGTGACATTTATTTATATACCTCCTTTAGTGCTTTCCAAAGAGAACATAAAACCTGATTAGATTTAAAAAGTAATCAGAGGTGACCTATTATGCTTCCTTTTAAACATTTACGATATGCCAATAGGCTATTCAAAATATGTTTATATTTCTGCACAAAATCAATAGTCCAGCATGAATAAACATTCCTAATCTAAAACACGGTGGCTTTAAAAAAATAATGAAAATGTTGCACTGGCCCAGTCAAAGTAAAGACCTCAACCAAATAAAAATACTGATGAGATTTACAGAGAGTTGTACAGAAACAAATGCCTGAAAACCTGAGTGGATTGAAGCAACACTGGAAAGAAGAGTGGGGCAAAGGTCCTCCACAGAGGTCTGGGACACTACGGCTCTGAGTGATCATGGTTCTGCCAAGTTGGATCATCACATTAACCGAGTTGTTCTGCTTTGTTGGGCCATGAAGTGGACCAATTGATTTTTCCATATTGGGTCATCAAGTGGATTTAGTGATTCGGCTGCGTTGGATCATGAAGTAGACCTACTTTTTCTGCTATGTGGGATCTTTACATTGACCCAGTGGTTCTGTGATGTTGGTTCATTATGTAGTTTTACCATGTTGGGTCATAAAATGGAAGCCATCATTCTACTGTGTGGGATCATGAGGTGTACCTAGTAGTTCTGCCAAATTGGATCATGAAGTTAATCTAACTTCAGATTAAAAAACGGAAACATTCCCATCAGAACCTCTGCAATAAATTCAAAATCCAATATTCACTTGTCCACATGATGAAAACATTTCAGACTGATGTTTGAAGCTCACCTTGTTGAAGCAGAAGGATGTTTGGATGAGAACTCAAGGATGTGATACATGGATATGTCGCTGCTTAAGGACACAGAACTGGGTTCAGATTCCTTCTCATTTTTGACTCTCTGATGAAGCCTGAGAGGAGAACATTATAGAATAGAATAAAAATACATTTATTGACCCACAATGAGGAAATTTTGGCATGACTGGCAAAAACAGGTAGATAGAAGACAGCAGGCTTACACTCTAGATTAAATAACATGTATAAAAAGCTACGTTTAAAGTTAAGCTGTACAGCAAAAGAGAAATAATTTATCAGAAAGGGGAAAATACTATGCAGTTAATAAAAGGTAATACAGCATATTCCGGTAAAAATGAAATGTACAAGTTAAAATATAAGAACGACAGCAGATTTACAGAGTGATGTGAGAAAACTCTACAATAAGCATAACTGTATAAATAACTGTGTAAATACTCCCAGAGAAGCTAAAGAGTGTAAAATGTCAGTGTAAATGAAGGACCAGTAACACGTTTGAAGACATTTAGTCTCTTGTGGTCGGCAGAGATTATTATTTAACAGCAGCTGGGAGGAAGAACCTACAGAAGTGCTCCTTAGAGCATCTAGGATGCAGCAGCCTGTCACTAAATGGGCTCTCCAGCTCTGCTACAGCTCCATGCATGAGGTGGAGACACTGTCCAACTGTGATGTTATTTTTCTCAGTTGTTCTGTCTCCCACCACCTGCACTGGGTCCAGGGGACATTCCAGGACAGAGCTGGTCCTCCTAATGAGCTTATCCAACTGCTTCCTACTAGCAAACAATCCGCTGCTGCTCCATGACTACAGTGTCAGACATCATTGACTGCCTCACTCCAATTAAACAACAGATGGCTCAGGATGAGGGAGAATAATTACCAGGGGGGACAGAGAGGAACTAACAGAAAATGTCTAAATGTACAAAATAAATTAATTGATATGTAAACTTTGGAATAAACTAAAATAGCAACACTAAGCAACAAGACAATAAGGAAACAGAGGCATGAAGCTCAAAAACAACTAACAGCCACGGATCATGACACACAACGGCATCAACTCCTGAAGAACTGATGCTTTGAAGAAAATGACCCAAGTGAAGAAAAGCTTTGTGTTTTTTGGCTCTGCACAAATTGAGCTGGCTCTGATGAGGAGAGGGAATCAGTTTCTTAGATATTTTTGGGATGTTTTATTTTTTACACGCTTATCGATGCAGGGGGCCTCTCTCCATCGGTCACTGAGTGAGAGGAGAGTTACACCCAGGGCTGGTTGCCAGTCCATCCCAGGGAAACTGTAAAAATGCTCCACAACAGCGTTGGCCCAGATGTACAGATTGCATGGTTATTAACTTTAGGTTCATATGATTTATTGACTTAAAATTACGTTACTAATAATATATTTTAAAAGAAATTCCATGTATTAGGACAGATGACGTTGTAACATTATTAAATCCAAAACATATAGTGTCAGGATGCAGTTTTAGGCCACTGCATCCTGGACTATTATGGCACTCTCCACCTTCCATACACCCAGCTTCCACTCCACAGCAATCAATCACACCTGTCAGGCTCCAATCAAGCCAAAACTCACTCCACCTGTTCACCCTCAGCCTTCCTCAGTCTTCTCTTCCCCGCTGGATTGTCTTCACCCAAACCTCGTCCTGCCTCGTGTTTTCTCTCGCCTGCTAGCCAGAAGTTTCCTATGACTGCCTACCCGCCTGCTGGTACCTGTGCTGCCAGCTTACCTGCAACTTCAAGCGCTCCAAGTACTCACTCAGCTGTGCTGCCGGCTTACCTCCAATCCCCAGAGCTTCAAGAACTCTCTTGCTACTGAGCAACTGGTTCCTTTCGGACCTCAGTACCCTCTTGACTGTCCTGCATGTTCCTAGGCTCCCAGCATCTGCCCGGCTCTACAATGCAGCACCTGCATCTCTCCTGCTCCTGCCATCCTCATCATCTTGCTCAGCCGGTAAAGACTGTTGGCTTCTTTCTCCTCTGCTGCACATCTTCAACAGAGCACTTAAATGAGCTCAGTGTGTGGCTGTGTTTTGGGTTCATCAGAAGTAATTGTGACAAATAGATGTGTTTTCACTTGTAGATGATAGACCAAATTGGACAAGAGGTTTGGAGCGGCATTATGAAGTGAAAGTGATTTTATTGATAAATAAGGTAAGAGATTTACAGAGGCAACAAGTGAGACAGACCAGGGAACAACTAGGAGGAAACCAGAATGAGGGTAGCTTGATGAAGGACCTAGCAATGAGTGAGACTGAATTGGCTAAATATAAAGGGGAGGAAACGGAAGGAACAACAAGTGGCAATTAATACAGGTGAGGAGAGAGAAGGTAATTAGCATGAGAGAGAGGGTGATGACCTGACAGGGGCAGGGAGAAGCAGAATCGAACAGTAATGCTTGAAGAATGACCAGATAGGCAAGACTAAACTAACTAAACTGAGAACATCCAGGGAGGAAAATAGGAATAAAATAGAGCCACGAATGAACTACTAACAACCTATAACTAAGGCCTGTCCAGACAAAGCTGGATTTGGGCATATATGACAAACTTCTTTGTCGGTTAGAGGGTCCGGTCACAATGAAGTGGCCGCAAAACATATTACATCTGAAACCAGCTCCTAGAATGGGTAAGTTTGAAGCCACCCCCGCTCCGCCTCCATCGTGACACCCATGTACGCATAACCGGCTAGACACTGGTGCATCTGCACATGCTTGCAAGTTCATGCAAATTGCACAGTTCTTTGACTTGAACTATTTACAAATTTTTACTTCTTTGGAAGAGTTCTCTGTACATTCAACTTGAACAGTTATGTGTTTGTCTGTGTCTGTGTGTTATGTATGAATTCTGAGCCGGTGTCTCACCAAAACTTTCATTATGGTTGCATAAGGACTACAAATACTTTTGCTTATTAACATTAGATGTAAACCAGAACACCACTTATATGGTATGGACCCTGTTGGGGAAGGAAAGTGGACAGTTAGAGATGATGATCTCACCTCTGAACTTTGCTGTGGCTTTCATGGTCTTCACACAGAGTAGTTTTAGAGGGAGGGACTTCCTCCTCTCTGGCCTCACATTGATCCATAAATCCACATCAGCTCACACACACGTTCCACCTTAATCTGCAGAGAAATCACAAATCATTAATCTAAACGTTGACATAAATTACATTAAAGATGACATGTTTGCTCTCAAAATATCAATAATCGGCTCTGGTTTTCTGTTGAACATCAGCTCAGTAAGTACAATTTATTATATTTTAGTAAAATATTATTTATGTAGTAAAATGCAGTTTAAGACAGTTGAAAGACCATTTAAAAAAGATCTGAGTTTATATACAGGTAAAAGCCAGTAAATTAGAATATTTTGAAAAACTTGATTTATTTCAGTAATTGCATTCAAAAGGTGTAACTTGTACATTATATTTATTCATTGCACACAGACTGATGCATTCAAATGTTTATTTCATTTAATTTTGATGATTTGAAGTGGCAACAAATCAAAATCCAAAATTCCGTGTGTCACAAAATTATTACTTAAGGCTAATACAAAAAAGGGATTTTTTAGAAATGTTGGCCAACTGAAAAGTATGAAAATGAAAAATATGAGCATGTACAATACTCAATACTTGGTTGGAGCTCCTTTTGCCTCAATTACTGCATTAATGCGGCGTGGCATGGAGTCGATGAGTTTCTGGCACTGCTCAGGTGTTATGAGAGCCCAGGTTGCTCTGATCCAGCGGGTGTGGTGCCGTCTCTGAGGCAGTGTGTCACTTCCTGTTTGCGGTAAGGCGTATTGCATCACTTCCTGTTTTCACTGCGTGAGCAACGGTTTGTTGCTCCAGATTCTCTCGCTTTTATCTTTAATCTCTTTGCTGTAACGTCTGTTTCTAACACATAAGCACTTTTAAAACATTTTCTGTTGCTGCACATCACGCTTGGGAACTCCTCGTGTTTCACGGTTTGCTCTCTTGGCGTGGTAGAAGGGCGCTAGCCTAGCTTTAGCCTAGCCTAGCTTTAGCTCCACAATGGCTTCCTCTCCTACTATTACTTCAGCTTCTCCGTCTCTTACTAAGTCTCCCCTTATCTCCTGCTCTCTGTGTCAGATGTTTAGTTATTCCTCTGCCTCCTTTAGTGATAATGGTACTTGTAATAAATGTAGTGTTTTTGTAGCTTTGGAGGCGAGGGTGTCAGAATTAGAGACCCGGCTCCGTGCTATGGAAAGACCAGCTGATAGCCGCCCCTTTGCTAGCGCGGAGCCACATAGACCTAGCGTTACTTCACTTAGTGGTCCTCCAGAAGCACCCGAGCAGCCGGGTAAGCAGGCCGGCTGGGTGACAGTTCGTAGGAAGCATAGCTCTAGATTTCAGCCCCCAGTTCACCACCAACCCGTCTGCGTTTCTAACAAATTTTCCCCACTCAGCGACACACCCGCTGAGAAGCCGACTCTGGTGATTGGGAGCTCAATAGTCAGAAACGTGGCACTAGAGACACCAGGGACCATAGTTAAATGCCTGCCAGGGGCCAGAACGGGCGACATAGAATCTTACCTAAAACTGCTGGCTAAGGATAAGCATAAATACAGTAAGATTTTTATTCACGCTGGCGGTAATGACACCCGGTCACGCCGATCGGAGGTCACTAAAGTTGGTGTTGCTTCGGTGTGTGAGTTTGCTAAAACAATGTCGGACTCCGTAATTTTCTCTGGTCCCCTGCCTGATCTGACCAGTGATGACATGTTTAGCCGCATGTCATCATTCAACCGCTGGTTGTCTAGGTGGTGTCCTGAAAACGACGTGGGCTACATTGATAACTGGCGAACTTTCTGGGGAAAACCTGGTCTGATCCGGAGAGACGGCATCCATCCCACTTTGGATGGTGCAGCTCTTCTTTCTAGAAATCTGGCCGGTTTTATTAGTTCTCCTAAATGCTGACAACCCAGGGTCCAGACCAGGAAGCAGAGCCGTAGTTTAACACACCTCTCTGCAGCTTCTGTACTGTTACCCACCCATTATCCTATTGAGACGGTGTCTTTCCCACGGCCAAAACTTAACAGATCAAAAACTTATCTAAAAGGAACAAATCATAAAAACCTAATAAAAATCAATACGGTTCACCTTGAACCTAAAAATAAAACAATTAAATGTGGTCTATTAAATATAAGGTCTCTCCCTCCAAAGACTTTGTTAGTTAACGAATTGATTTCTGATAAACAGATTGATTTGTTTTGTCTCACAGAAACCTGGCTACAAGAGGACTACGTTAGTATAAATGAGTCAACTCCCTCCAATTATTCAAATTTCCACATTCCCAGATCTGTGGGAAGAGGAGGAGGAGTGGCAGCCATCTTTCAGTCTGATTTATTAATTAGTCCCAGGCCAATTAATAACTACAGTTCTTTTGAACATTTAACCCTCAGTTTCCCTCATCCAAACTGCAAAGCAATAAAACCTCTTCTGTTTATTGTTTTGTATCGTCCACCAGGCCCTTGCACTCAGTTTTTGGATCAGCTGTCAGACTTCTTATCTGATTTGGTGTTAAATACTGATAAGGTTATTATAGTGGGTGATTTTAACATCCATGTTGACACAGAATGTGATAACCTTAGTGTAGCCTTTAAAACTATCCTAGATTCAATTGGTTTTGCTCAAAATGTGCATAAACCGACGCACTCTTGGCTCCATACTTTAGACCTTGTGCTGACATATGGCATTGATTGTGAAGAATTAACAGTATTTCCTCACAACCCTGTCCTATCTGATCATTTTTTAATAACATTTGAGTTTAATCTAACGGAGTTCTCCACCCCCAAAAGAGGGTTCCATTATAGTAGATCTTTATCGGATAATGCTGTATCAAAACTTAAAGAGTCTGTCCCCTTTTTAATATCCTCCGTATTGCAGAAATGCCCTGTAGATGGCAGCAATGTTGTTTCTTCCAATTCACAAATAGATATCTTTGTAAACGGTATGACTTTGTCATTGCGTTCTGCATTAGACAATGTAGCTCCCTTGAAAAAGAAGGTGATTATTCACAGGAAGCTGGCTCCTTGGTTTAATTCAGAGCTGCATTCCTTGAAGCACAATGTTAGGAAATTGGAGAGAAAATGGCGCTCTACACACCAAGAGGAATCCTACCTAATCTGGAGGGACAGTCTATTGTTGTATAACAAGACCATTCGCAGAGTTAGAGCAGCATATTTTTCATCATTAATTGAGGAGAATAAGAATAATCCTAGATTTCTCTTCAATACAGTTGCCAAACTTACCCAGAGCCACAGCTCTGTTGATCCAGCCATCCCCTTAGCTCTTAGCAGTAATGATTTTATGGGATTCTTCATAAATAAAATTGATTCCATTAAAAATAAAATAATTGGCATCCTCCCAAACATGATTACCTCGTCCTCAGTAAGTGAGGCAGCATTGGAGGAATCCTTAGAACCTGCGCAGTGTCTGAACTGTTTAAAAGCAGTAGAGCTTTCTGAGCTATCTAAAACTTTAGCTTCATCTAAACCTTCTACCTGTATGTTAGACCCAATCCCAACCAAGTTGTTTAAGGAGGTATTCCCTCTGATCAGTGGTCCTATTTTAGACATGATTAATCTATCCTTAGTAAATGGATATGTACCAAAGGCTTTTAAAGTAGCTGTTATTAAACCTTTACTTAAGAAACCTTCTCTTGATCAAGATGAGCTAGTAAACTACAGACCTATATCTAATCTTCTTTTCTTATCTAAAATTCTTGAGAAAGTAGTTGCTAATCAACTTTGTGAACATTTACAAAGTAATGACCTACTTGAGGAGTTTCAGTCAGGCTTTAGAGCTCATCATAGCACTGAAACAGCTCTGGTGAAGGTCACCAATGATATTCTCATGGCCTCAGATAATGGACTTGTGTCTGTACTTGTCCTGTTAGATCTCAGTGCTGCATTTGACACAGTTGATCACAATATTCTCCTACAAAGACTTGAACATACTGTAGGGATTAAGGGGAAAGCATTAGGCTGGTTTAAATCTTATCTGTCGGACAGATTCCAGTTTGTTCATGTTAATAATAAATCTTCTTCAAACTCTAGGGTCACTTGTGGAGTACCACAGGGTTCAGTCCTTGGACCAATTCTATTTACTATATATATGCTTCCGGTTGGCAAAATTATCAGACAGCATGGGATTAATTTCCACTGTTATGCTGATGACACTCAGCTATATTTATCCATAAATCCTGATGAATCCAATCAGTTACTTCGACTGCAGTCATGTCTTGATGACATCAAAAGCTGGATGACTTTAAATTTCCTGCATTTAAATTCTGACAAGACAGAAGTTGTAATCTTTGGGCCAGAGTCCTCAAAAAATAAACTTCTTAATCAATCACTGAATCTGGATGGCATTAACTTGGCCTCTGGTAATAAAGTAAAAAATCTTGGTGTTATTTTTGACCAAGACATGTCATTTAAATCCCATATTAAACAGGTTTCCAGAGTTTCCTTTTTTCACCTCCGGAATATCGCCAAAATTAGAAACATTCTGTCCAGGGGTGATGCTGAAAAACTAGTGCATGCATTTGTTACTTCAAGGCTGGACTATTGTAATTCTTTACTATCAGGAAGTCCACAAAATGCAGTTCGAAGTCTTCAGCTGATCCAAAATGCTGCGGCAAGAGTTCTGATGAAAATCAACAATAGGGATCATATTTCTCCAATTTTAGCTTCCCTTCATTGGCTTCCTGTTAAATCAAGAATAGAATTTAAAATTCTTCTTCTAACGTATAAAGCCCTTAATAACCAAGCTCCATCATATATCAGAGCTCTGATTACCCCGTATGTTCCTAACAGAGCACTTCGCTCTCAGACTGCAGGTCTGCTGGTGGTTCCTAGAGTCTCTAAAAGTAGAATGGGAGGCAGATCCTTTAGCTATCAGGCTCCTCTCCTGTGGAACCAACTCCCAGTTTTGGTCCGTGAGGCAGACACCCTATCTATTTTTAAGACTAATCTTAAAACATTCCTTTTTGACAAAGCTTATAGTTAGAGTGGCTCATGTTACCCTGAGCTACCTCTATAGTTATGCTGCTATAGGCTTAGGCTACTGGAGGACATCAGGGTCTAATTTTCTCACTCTACTGATTTCTACTGTTCTTCATTCTACGGTTCTCCAGTTGTGCATTGTATTACATTGAAATGACTGTCGTCATTTCAGCTTTTAACTTTTTGCTCTCTCTCTTTTTCTTCATAGTAGGTACACCTGGTCTGGCGTTCTGTTAACTTTGACATCATCCAGAGAAGACGGCTCACCCGTTACTACCATCTAATGTAGAACAGATTACTAGATCAATGTGTGCTTCTGTGCTTTTTTGTCTCTCTTGTTGTGTCTCTGCTCTGTCTTCTGTAACCCCAGTCGGTCGAGGCAGATGACCGTTCATACTGAGCCCGGTTCTGCCGGAGGTTTTTATTTCCCGTTAATGGGTGGTTTTTCTTCCCACTGTCGCTTCATGCTTGCTCAGTATGAGGGATTGCAGCAAAACCATGTACAATGCAGACGACTCTCCCTGTGGCTCTACGGTTCCCCAGGAGTGAATGCTGCTTGTCGGGACTTTGATGCAATCAACTGGTTTCCTTATATAGGACATTTTGACCAATCTGTATAATCTGACCCAATCTGTATAATATGATTGAACTTGATTTTGTAAAGTGCCTTGAGATGACATGTTTCATGATTTGGCGCTATATAAATAAAATTGAATTGAATTGAATTGATAGTGGCCTTCAACTCTTCTGCGTTATTGGGTCTGACATTCTGCATCTTCCTTTTCACAATACCCCACAGATTTTCTATGGGGCTAAGGTCAGGGGAGTTGACTGGCCAATTTAGAACAGAAATACCATGGTATAAACCAGGCACGGGTAGATTTTGCGCTGTGTGCAGGCGCCAAGTCCTGTTGGAACCTGAAATCTCCATCTCCATAGAGCAGGTCAGCAGCAGGAAGCATGAAGTGCTCTAAAACTTGCTGGTAGACGGCTGTGTTGACCCTGGATCTCAGGAAACAGAGTGGACCGACACCAGCAGATGACATGGCACCCCAAACCATCACTGATGGTGGAAACTTTACACTAGACTTCAGGCAACGTGGATCCTGTGCCTCTCCTGTCTTCCTCCAGACTCTGGGACCTCGATTTCCAAAGGAAATGCAAAATTTGCTTTGGTCAGAAAACATGACTTTGGACCACTCAGCAGCAGTCCAGCTCTTTTTTTCCTTAGCCCAGGTGAGACGCTTTTCGCGCTGTTTCTTGGTCAACAGTGGCTTGACACGAGGTATGCGGCAGTTGAAACCCATGTCTTTCAAGCGTCTCTTGGTGGTGGATCTTGAAGCACTGACTCCAGCAGCTGTCCACTCCTTGTGAATCTCCCCCAGATTTTTGAATGGGTTTTTTTTTCACAATCTTGACTAGGGCGCGGTGATCCCTATCGCTTGTACACTTTTTCTGACCACAGTTTTTCCTTCCCTTTGCCTCTCTATTAATGTGTTTGGACACAGAGCTCTGAGAACAGCCAGCCTCTTCAGCAATAACCTTTTGTGTCTTTCCCTCCTTGTGCAATGTGTCGATGGTCGCCTTTTGGACAGCTGTCAAATCTGAAGTCTTCCCCATGTTTGTGTAGGCTTCAGAACTGGACTGAGAGACCATTTAAAGCCCTTTGCAGGTGTTTTGAGTTAATCAGCTGATTAGTTTGTGGCACCAGGTGTCTTCAAAATTTAACCCTTACACAATATTCTAATTTTGTGACACACGGAATTTTGGATTTTCATTTGTTGCCACTTCAAATCATCAAAATTAAATGAAATAAACATTTGAATGCATCAGTCTGTGTGCAATGAATAAATATAATGTACAAGTTACACCTTTTGAATGAAATTACTGAAATAAATCAAGTTTTTCAAAATATTCTAATTTACTGGCTTTTACCTGTATGTGTATATACACTGCTGTTAAAAAAAATATATATACACACTACTACTATTTATGTTATATATATATATATATATATATAATCAAAAGAAGCATATGAATAAAATAGAAGTTACATTGAGCATGACTGATAATTATCAACAAATTCAAAAAATTAAGTGCAGCCTTGGCCATTTTATACTGTTGCTTAGCGACCTATTCAGAACACTGAAATCAAACTCAACCCTTTATTCAAACAATTTCTTACCAAAACTGCAAGTTTTAAAAAAGAACACGTACTCTCTGAACTCTTTGAAGGGGGTGGAGCTTGGTTCCTGGGTCTGCGTTTGTGATTGGTTGGGAGGATGTAATATAACCCTACATGGCTAGAATGCAAAAGGAGGGAAAGCTGTTGAACTTTTTATTGACCCTTTTTTCTATCATCTATATATGTCCATTGATTGATATATATCGTTATTGAAGTACATAGTACAGTCTTTGTCCAACAGCTTGGAAGCATCTGTCTCCTTGGATCCTAAAGCGAGTGCGAGGGGCCATCAGTAGGTTCTGCTCTGAGGATCTCAGGCTATGAGTTGCTCAGGGAGCTCAGTTTATAGGTCTCAGACATCTTAAAGGAACAGTAAAGTTGTACGTCCTCTGTAAACAGATGGCAGGAGACATCACTAAACTGTAGTGCTACCCTACTTAAGGGGAGCAGGTGCAATAAAAATAAAATTGTCCCCAAGACAGAGCTCTGAGGTAGCAAACAACATTGATTCCATCGCATTTTCTCAACATTGATTAATTCGCTAGAATTGGCTGATTAACCAAAAATCAAAATTTTCACCATAATTCAACATTGGATTAACATCTTTTGCTATCTGGGTACTTTTTTACTAAAACTGGAATAAAACTATTGCATTTAGAAAAGACTAAAATCTGGCTAAAACTAATAAGCATTTTGTCTGAAGGACTAAGACTAAAATTAAAATTGCTACCAAAAACCACACCGCTGAAGCACTGTCCACAAAACAGCACTGAGATTCATAATAAATGAAACAGAAGAGGAGATTAAAGATGCTGCAGCAGAAAGATCAACCTAGAAGAACCGTTTCTGATCCATCAGAACTAAAAACTGGATTCATCACCTGCATGAAATACAGCTACTTTTACTCACAGGTAGGCATCTATTTTTTACTGTGATCAATCAGTAATCCAGGGATCCTGGATTTTTGTGCCCAAACAGAAATTAAAGACCTTAAGATGTTTTCCAAACATCAGAGGAGAATCCACAAGAAAACTTTATCAAAAGGCAACATTTTAGTATGAAAAAAGAAAACTTACAGCCGTTCTAACAGGGAAACGTTTTGAAGAAGACGTCTTTCCTCCCAGCAGGTAGGGTGACCACCTGTCCCGCGTAGCGCGTGCGCGCACAGCGTTTGAAGCCCAATTCATGCGTCCCGCAAATTGAGACCGTGTCACGCATAATCAATGCTTTCTCAAAAAAAAGTTGGTCGCTCTATCCACCTTATTTTCGAACGACGAAGTAACTATGGCCACAGCTTCAAACTATTCATGACTGAGAAGATGACATGAAGAAGTGCCTCATATAACGTACGAGGACATTTTAACCTGTTTCGTGTCGTCACTTGGTGCGGGCAGTGCGACTTTACCGAGGCGAACCTCCGCAGTGAAAAAGTTGAATCGGTGTTAATAAATATCAACAAGGATAACCTGGTATTCATGGAGGCTGTTGGCCGTTCAAGCCAAAACTAGTCCGACGTTCACGCTGCTGGATCCTGACTGCATCAACCGGCTCTACCGAGACGGCCGAATCGCTCTGGTGCTGCGGCTCCAAGGGAAGCCTTCAGTCATGCAGCGGCGACCTTATGGAAGGTAGGCTGATGAATGGTCTGATTCAGAGACATACTGGCTGTTGGCTCGTTGTGATTAGATTGCTGGTCAGTTAATTTTGTAATGTTTTGGATTAAACTGAAGTTATAAGTGGACATCTAAACATTCTGCCCACTTCATGTTTTGGCTTGAAAAGGTTTGAGTCCTAAAGGTGACCCCAAAGTCCTAAAAGTGTCCCCAGGATGTTGAACAGTTTTTTTTTCCTGCGCCTGCCTTTACCAACATCCAAGTTCACCATCCTTCCTCCCCCTTCTCGTTCTGTGAACCTCTGGAGTCGTGAGTTAAGACTTTTGTACAGTTCCTGTGGTGTAGAGCAACTACAATTCCTGTTAATCCTTTAATTTTAAATTATAATTTATTTAAAGTGAATAAATTGTAATGAAAAATAAATAAAATTAAATAGCTAAAGTAAATCGGAATTGGAAGTGCATCTGTTCATTGAATGTTCAACGTATTATGAATCTTTATTTAGAAAGAAATACACATTGGTTGGCCTATTCCTGAGCATACATCAGCAATTACACATGTTTATGGGAATAGGGCATTATTAATATACCATGTAAGGTGGTATGTGCTAGAAATGTGTAAACCACTATCAGTGAGTCTGCCCGTGAGGTGGGGGCACCGCCGCGCCAAGCAGTGTCCCACTTTGTCCCTCAGAAACATACCCCTTGTCCCCCCTTGGGCTTATTAGCAGGTGGTCACCCTACCAGCAGGTGAACACAACCGACTTGGACTTTGACCCAGGTGAGCTGCTACCTGAAACGCGTCAGAAGCTCACCTGTTTTAGAGGCGGGAAGGTAGGAGGAGCAACAAACAACCCGTGATATGTTCAGAAATAAAAACCCTAAAGCTGCTGCATCCAAACAGAATTTCAGCTTCAAGTATAAAAATAGTGTCCTCTCAT
Source organism: Fundulus diaphanus (assembly GCA_037039145.1). Classification (NCBI taxonomy): domain Eukaryota; kingdom Metazoa; phylum Chordata; class Actinopteri; order Cyprinodontiformes; family Fundulidae; genus Fundulus; species Fundulus diaphanus. The sequence continues at coordinate 51,982,336 of CM073130.1, read as the reverse complement.
CCAACTCAGGGTCTCAGAAGAGCTGGAATAAATGTGCACAGAGGCACCAATCAGGATGCTGCGTCCTCTGCCGTACGTTAACGAAGTTATGGTCGTTCCAGTCAGAAAGCTTTCCTCTAGTTTTTCTGTGACTCTAATCCTTCAGCCGCCTCTCAATCTCAGCAACAGGATTGGTTTTTACATTAGAAACTAACAAAACTACATGTTCCTCGCAGTATGAACACTGCTTTATGTATACTGTCTTTATCCTCTGATGATTGAAAAATGAAAGGGAAACATATTTTATGACTAATGTGAAAAATGCTGAAAGGCTGTTACTGAGACGGACAAATGGAAGCATGAATAATAACAACATTACACTAATTAATAAACATAAAAACCAATAAAAAGAATCTTAGAAAAGCCTTCATCTTCTTTGAAAAAATAACTTAAACAGATAATTAGATCCAACAGGCTCATGATGACACACTTTAAGTTTAGTTTCATCTTTATCAGGTTTTCTTCCATAAATATCTGTTTTCTTAGTTTTCTTGTGCTCAGTTCTAGTCTTGGTTCTTGTTGTTCTTCGTGTATTTATGTTTCTTTTTATGGTTCCTTAAACAATCATTTTACAGTGAGTGTTTTTCCCCTATAATCCGCTGTTAACATCCCCTGGCTGCTGCGGTGCTTCCTGCAGATCAGACTCACCTTGCATCACTGATCACCTCCCCAGCAGCTAAAAGCTGTTAGGAGCTTTTCACACTTTGTCAGATCTCAGCCTCGCCTCTGTGTGTTATCAACAGCTGAGTTTCACCATTTCCTCTTCTGTATTTTACATATTTATCAGTAGTTTAATAAAATGTTCCAAATCACCATGAGCCTGGCCATCTTTGTGAACACCTGGGTCCAACAACTCCACAAAACTTGACTTGGAGGGCCTTAAAGGTCGACTCCAAAATAAAGAAATTAGTTCCAGCAGATGCCAGCAGTCAAGAGGTGATGACCGACAGCCCTGTTTGTCCTTCTATTAGCTTCAGTTAAAGATCTTTTTGCAGGAATTCATTTAAACCAGTGAGGCTATTTTTATTTAGACGGGTAAAACACAACGATCTGTTTTACTGGAGAAGTCTGAAGACAAAAACTGGTCAAACACAAGATCTAAACATCATGATTCCTGGGACTTTGTTCCTGCTTTTTGTATATTTTCTTTAGTTCTGCTTTTTTCTTCATGTTTGATTCTGCCTACATCCTGCCTCTGCTTGGGTCCTTAGCCACCGGCAGCCATGATGGCACTGAATATATCAGACTTAACTAGTCAAAACGAGCCGTTATTGAGATACCGGGCTAATATTTCTCTGTCATTCTGACTGAATTAGAGGAGCAGAAGGGCTGTTCTAAAACAAAGTACTCCTTCAAATTGTTCTTCAGTCAGCCATGCTTGCCTTCATTGACAGAGACTGATTTCTGCTCATAAGATAGTATTTTATAGTATCTTATGAACATGGACTGTTGTTTTGGATTCATCACTTATTTATATCATCAGCTAAAGGGATTTATTTCACACCTCTGTCAATCAAGCAGCAGATCCATCTTCAGTCCAGTTCATAGTTGATTCAGGCTGTCTCTGGATGGCTGTTTCCATCTGTTTTTAATTTCATAATTTTAGGGCCACTGAGTAACTTTCACCTAGATCTGCATTGATCTTTCCATTATCATGTAGACTTTGATTTACCTAAAAAACAAAAATGGAGACTTGTTAGCGGGAAGCAGGTTGATGACAGCAACAAATAACTTGAAAGTAAAACCAAACCCAATGCAGCAGAGAGAAGACCATCAATCAGTGTCAGGAAACAAGACGAGACATGAAGAGTCAAACTAAAACTAGAGAACCTGAGCAGGAACACCAGAAACCTGCAGGTACTTAAAAAAAACTTAAAACTACTAACTACAGCTACAAGAGATTTTGTTGGGATTTTAACTGAATGTGGGATAAAGCAGTGTGTCGCTGCAGAGTGAAAGAAATATGTTGCAGGGTTCTCAACTTTTTTCATTGAGCGTCTGTACTCAATCAAAACTTCGTGGAACCACCTTTCAGTTACAGCAGAACGACACCTGCAGTCAATTAAAATGGAGATTTTCTGTCAGAATCAGTTTTCAAGACCACCGTCTGTTAGATTTGGATCTGGACTTTGACTGGGCCATCCTAACTCATGAACATGCTTTGACCTTCAGCTTTCTTCCAGGGTTGTCGTGGATTTAGCTCCATCCATCTTCTGGTCTCTACTGAAGACATGCCTCCCCACAGCATCATGCTGCCACCACCAGTTTTCAATGTTTGGATCTCCAGGGGGGTAGTTTTTGGATGATAGGGATATCCTAATAAAAGAGGGTGAATATACCCACATGCTTCACTTTTCAGAATTTCATTTGTGAAACACTGTAAAAATTAGTCGCTTTGCTTCTTAACTACCGTGCTTTCATTTGTGAAGAAAAACCCAGAAATGTGTGACTGCAACATGACAAGATGTGAAAAGTTGAATGGATGTAATACTTGTGAGTAACGTAACGATCATCAGTATTTTAAGACCTAATGGGAGGCAACAGCAGAACGAAAGAAAACTGAAGCAGAGTTCAGGAAACTCAAGACAGGCTAAATAAAACCTGAAGATCTGAGAAAACATTCGTTCAAAAAGGAAAGAAGAGAACCCAACAGCAGAATAATGACAGATGTTCCTCCACATAACCTTTCACTGAGGAGAAAACAGAAACTTCTACAGTTTAAAACACAACAACGGTTATTTTTCTATAAATGAGTGCTAATAAAAAAGCAACAGCAGTCGCTCCACGTCACAATCCTGGAGCTGAAAGCAGAAGAACTGTTTGTCACATTTCCTGCTCTCCTTCTCTGCAACTAACATGTAAAAAATATTAATTAATTTTAAAGTTTGTTAGTGAACAAACATTTAATGAATACATTTTTTAACAACATAGAAAGGTGAAGTACCAGATTTAGTGAGACTGTTCACCTTTTCAGAGAGCTCAGCCTCGTCCTGATTGGCTGTTACTGGTCTGTAAAAAACAGGATCTGGGATTTTTTTAAAGGGTTGCAGTAAAGAGCAGCGAGGAGTCAGTATCTTATTGTCACAGAATCAGGTCAGGATTCTCACAGAGGAGTCAAGTTAACAGCAACACCGAGCAGGAAATTTAAAGCTTCACGGCTCAAAAGCTTTAAAGAGGCTCCAGTGAACATTATGCTGTGGATTTTTACACTTTCACATCAGATCGGAATTGGAGAACACGGCAGTTTATTTATTACCAGATGTAGTCAGACCTGTCTTTTTCTAACTGTCCATTCATGACCTTCAACCTTTAACCTGCTAGTCGAGGCTTTGTAGAGTCTCAGATGGAGTTCTTACGTTTCTGGTCACGTCCCTATTTATATATTATAAATGATATGCAATTTTAAGAGGATGTTCTGATTTATTTTATTCTAGAGAGAAATATTATTCCCCAGAGGAGAATATCTCACATGGCTGATCTTCCCAGGGTGGACGTTTGAACAGATCGAGTGTTTTTCACTGTTAATTTTTTAATTGGTTACATGTGCATCCAGTCCATCCACTTGCTTTTCTATACAAGGTCGGGGGGGGGGTTTATCTACATCCGTCATTAGGCAAGAAGCGGGGCTGACCCTCAACAGGTTGTCAGTCCATCACAGGGAAATGCATACGCAACCATGGAGGCACAAATTCAGACTTAAAAGCAATTTCAGAATCAGACATACACTGCAGAAAGGGAACTAAAACTGAGTAAAATCTTCTTGAAATTATTGTATTTTTTTTTTATTTGAGCAGGTAAATAAGACTATTTGCCAATGGAATAAGATTGTTGCACTTTTTTCACCGGCGCCGGCCTGAGGCAGCGGCCGCGTACAGCTTAACTCCGACCAACTCTCGACATTTTTCACAAAAAATGACACCAAACCCGCCTTAAATGTCTCATCTACCCAGTCGATCAGTACTTGACCACGATCACCTGCTTGTGAAGGTCCGACCAGTAAGGCACAAGGACAAAGGCATATATAAAAAATTATTATTCCAATTATTTTTTCCAAAAATTGTTCACAGAAGACTATTAACATCAAATCTCAAGAAAAAACTGACCTTCCACAATGAACACACAGGGGAATTTATACACAAAGGCTAGCCTACACAAACGAGGAGGGGTGGGAGATGAGACAAAGACAACAATACATCAACATAAATAACTCATTCAAACCAACATATTTTGACTACAACACAACTATCAAACCAAACAACCTAACACCACAGATGTTTTAGCAGTTATGCTGTTAGTAGAGAGAGAGGTAGATTCTTTAACATCAAGTCCCCTGCTTCCAGCAACCTGATGGTTTGTTCCATTTCCTGGTTTGCCTTTCAACCAGTCCTCTCCCCCAGCCAGTCCCTCAAACTCAGCAAAACAGAAATTAATGATTGAAATAAACAAAAAGGTGTTTACTAAATGTGTGCACCCATAATAGTAAACAACCTAATTCAAAAAAATATATTGTGTGAAGACATTTAAATAAATACTAACACTGAGAAAAAGATGGGGGAACCTCCACACTGCTGGAGATACGGTCACGGGGTAGTTTTGGACTCTTAACTACCGCAACGCTCGAATGTTTACGTGACTGCGGGTTTTTGCGGAGCACAGTCGCGGAGGCCTGTGAAGCGGCGGTGACGAGGTGCAGATCCCACCGATGGAGAGTAAAGAGAAGGCGGTGTAGCCGGCCGAAGAAGCGAGGGTGCCGTGGAGATGTGGCAGCCAAGCTAAAGGTTAACCCATTCAGATCGCCACTTCCGTCCATCTGGCTCTCCAACGTCCGCTCACTGGACAACAACAAGGACCATTTGTAACTCGAACTTTCTGCAAAAAGGGAGTTAAGAGAATGCTGCGCTCTGATTCTGACCGAGACATGGCTCAACTCAGGAATCCCAGACCAAGCCGTTAGCCTGGACGGATTTAACAGCTTCCGCGCCGATAGAAGCAAAGAACTTTGCTGTAAGGCCCGTGGGGGCGGGCTCTGCGTTTATACCAATAAAAACTGGTGTGAAAATGCTAAAATAATCAAAAGTTTTTGCTCTCCGGACATCGAGACCCTGATTATTAGCTGCAGACCTTTTTATCTGCCTAGAGAGTTCACTGTGGTTATTATAACAGCGGTGTATGTACCTCTGAGGGCTAATAAAAAGGAGGCGATGAGTATTCTGTACAGGACTATCTCTGAGCTGCAATCTACACATACAGAGGGCGTTTTCATCATTGCTGGGGATTTTAACCAGGCAAATCTGAAAACTGTTCTCCCTCATTTCTACCAACATGTGGATTTTGCAACTCGGGGAAAGAACACTCTAGATGCAGTTTATACAAACATTAAAGGCGCTTTCGAGGCGGCTCCCCGCCCCCACCTGGGCCCCTCAGACCATCTCTCTGTTATGCCAATTCCTGCATACAGGCCCCTGCTGTTCAGAGCTAAACCTGTAGTGAGGCAGGTGAGGGTGTGGACTGAGGGAGCAATGGAGGCGCTCCAGGACTGTTTTGAGTGCTCTGACTGGAACATGTTCAAAGCTGAAGCAACATATGACAACAAGATTGACATTGATGAGTACGCCATGACTGTGTCAGCCTACATCAACAAATGCATTGAGGACGTCAGCACCACAAAGACCATCATCACCCGAGCAAATCAATGACCCTGGATTACTGTGGAGGTCCGTCAAGCACTAAAAGCGGAACTCAGCCTTCAAGTCTGGTGACAAGGAGGCACTGAGGACAGCGAGAGCCAACCTGAACCGTGCCATCAGGCTAGCAAAGCGGAACCACAGTCAGAAAATCCAGGAGCTTTTCCATGACGCCAGCAACACCAGGAGCATGTGGAAAGGCATACGGGCGATCACTGAATACAACACGCCCTCCCCCCCGGTGGGTGAAGTTGTTGCTGACTTCCTTAACGGACTAAATAACTTCTTTGGGAGATTTGAGGCACTAAACAGCACTCCAGCAGTGAAGGCTGTTCCCCAACAGGAAGAGGAGGTGCTCTGCCTCGACACCACCGACGTGTGGAAGACTCTGAGGAGAGTCAACCCACGGAAGGCCCCAGGTCCTGACAACATACCTGGGCGGGTGCTCAAGGAGTGTGCAGGTCAGCTGGCTGGTGTTTTCACAGACATTTTTAACACCTCGCTGGACCAAGCCACAGTGCCAGTGTGCTTTAATTCTGCCTCCATCATTCCGGTGCCGAAGAAACCTCAAGTCACTTGTTTCAATGACTACCAGCCTGTTGCACTGACTCCCATCATGATGAAGTGCTTTGAAAGGCTGGTAAAGGAACACATCGTCTCCAGTCTCCCCCCAACACTCGACCCGTTCCAGTTTGCCTACCGACGGAACCGCTCCACTGAGGACGCCATCTCCTCTGCTCTTCACCTGAGCCTGGCACACCTGGAGGAGAAGAACACGCACGTGCGGATGCTGTTCCTGGACTTCAGTTCGGCGTTCAACACCATCATCCCACAGCATCTGGTGGGAAAACTGGAACATCTGGGCTTCAGCACACCCCTTCAGCTGGCTGCTAGACTTCCTCACCAACAGACCTCAGTCAGTCCGGGTCGGACAGAACACCTCTGATGTCATCACCCTCAGCACGGGCTCCCCTCAGGGCTGCGTCCTGAGCCCCCTGCTGTTCACCCTGATGACTCATGACTGCGTCCCCAGGTTCACCACCAATCACATCGTGAAGTTTGCAGACAACACAACGGTGGTGGGCCTGATCAGAGACGACAACGACCAGGACTACAGAGAGGAGGTGGAGCAGCTGGTGGACTGGTGCAGAGACAACAGCCTGATCCTGAATGTGGAGAAGACGAAGGAGATCATCGTCGACTTCAGGAAGAACCGGCCTCACCACGCTCCACTGCTCATCAACAGCTCAGCTGAGGAGGTGGTTAGCAGCACCAAATTCCTGGGGGTGCACATCACGGACAACCTCACCTTGTCTGTGAACACCACGTCACTGGTGAAGAAGGCACAGAAAAGACTGTACTTCCTGCGGAAGATGAGGAGAGCCCACCTGCCCCCGCCCATCCTCACGACCTTCTACAGAAGCACCATAGAGAGCATTCTGACCAGCTGTCTCTCTGTGTGGTGTGGAGGCTGCAGTGCCTCCGACTGGAAGAACGTGAGGAGAGTGGTGAGGACAGCAGAAGGGATCATCGGGGCTCCTCTTCCCTCCATCAGGGACATCTCATCACAGCGCTGTGTGTCCCGAGCCCGTAACATCATCAGGGACCTCTCACACCCCCACCATGGACTGTTCTCCCTGCTGCCCTCTGGGAAGAGGTTCCGCAGCATCCGCTACAGGTCCACCAGGTTCTGCAAAAACTTTTTTCCTGTTGCCATCAGACTGTTTAACTGCCGAAACTGCTGAAGCCACAAAAGGGACTATGGACACTGAAATTTACTGTAATTTACTGCAATTTACCGTGTTTTTCCAAGCTGTATGCAAACGAAATTTCGTTCTGTGCGCACTCTGTGCATGTAGAATGACAAATAAAGTTGTCTAAGTCTAAAATAGGAACAATTAATCTCCACCTTCTTATTTCAAGTGCAGTGTATCTAATTATTGTCATGGTTTTCAGATGTTTTGCCCACATGCAGATACGACCAGGCGACAGCAGATAGATTTAAACAGTTTATTAGGAAATATGCAAGTACAAAAGACGAAATAATGTCTGCAGCTGCGAGGTCTGAACGTCGAGGCGGAGGAGACTGTAAGAGAACGGAGTAGTTAGATCGTCGGCTAGAATCCAGTACCAGTCAGAACGTGCTATGCTTACCCATTAGCCGGGCGGACCTAACCGGGAAGGAGTGAGTGTCGGGGAGACCCTGTGAGCCTGCTCTAGATGGAGTAGGTGGCTGGAGGGCGGCAGCAGCGGCTGACGAGGGATCCAGAGCTAGCCTCTGCTGGGTCGAGTGACAGATGGATTGACCAGAGTTGAAGTGGGAACACCAGTATCCGGGTAGGGGACCTCGAGCCCAGCTGGGTGACCTCCAGTGAGTTAGAGGGGGAGCGCCAGAGCAGAATCTGAGCCTTGTGATACTGGTGAACCTTCTGGGACGGAACGTCAAGGTAGATAAGTGCATCCAGCACAAAAACTATGACAAAAACAGGAGAGTCAAAATTAGTCAGAGTTGTGTGTACAAGACTCACGAACAGGTTTCCAAGGCTTGGTCGGAGGCCATGTCGTACCACGACTGGTTTAAGGCTCTGGTGTCTTCCATCTGTCAGTGCCTTGCTTAAGAAGCCAGAGGAAGCCGCATCCAACGAGCTGCAGGTGTGGACCACGCCCCCACAACCAACTAGACATACGTGACCTGAGGAGCAGAGTTAGAGCAGGCACATACAGAGAACCCTGACAATTATCTTATTTTAGGCATCAAAATACTCATTCCATTGGCAAATAATCTTATTTACCTGCCCAAATCAAGGAAAAAATACATTAATTTAAAAAAAAATTACTCACTTTTAGTTCCCTTTTTGCAGTGTACTTTAATAATCCCAAAGGGGAAATTATTTTTGTTACATGCTCCAGATATACACACATTTATATATATATATTTACAACATTCCACACAACATTTGAAGACTAATTAACCCAACGATCATGTTTTTGGACTGTGGGAGGAAGCCAGAATAACCTGAGAGGACCAACATATGCACAGGGAGAAGATGCAAACTCCATGCAGAAAGACCCCTGGCTGGGATTTGAACCCAGGACCTTCTTGCTGTGCTACAAACTGGCCTGATAAATATGGCCCATATTATTTATATTTTTACAACTAAACTGTCATTTAAGGATGTTTCTGTCCTGAGTAATTTTTCAGTTTCTATAAATGTCATTGAACATGTTGCATTTTATTTTTGTCAGCAATGTTAAGGTTGATGATATAAAGATAGTATTCAAACTTTCTCTGTGCCGTAATTTGACTTTTATTTGAAACCATACTGTAATAGTCAAGGGGTAACTTCGTATGAAAATAGTTTATCAATTATGTCAATTTTCTTTTGCGTTTGACGTAATTTAGTGATTTGCTTTCAATTGTCTTCAGACAGAAAAAACTAAATACTTTCTGTATAACAATGCTCATGATGCCAATATTTACCAGCCTAAAAGAGGTCGGATCCAACAGTTTAACAACAAACCGTTCCTTGATTTTAAGCATCTTGTTTGTTCAGAGGCAGTGACGGACTGGACGGTCTGGCATTTGGGCAGATGCCAGAAGGGCCGCGTGCCCTCGTGGGCCGTTTGGGCCGGCCAATCACGAGGCGGCCTGGTCGTCGGGTGTGCGCGGCCCCTTTCACCTTGTTCATTGTGGGCCTACATTATCTCTCGGCCCACTAATAAGCCAAATGCAGGGTTTCCCGCAGCGCTCTTGGCGAGGCGGCCGCCTCCGCGCAAAACAAACTTGTCGTCTCTCCCCCCTGCTCGGCGCAAAACTTGTCGTCGTCTTTCCCCCCCCCGCTCGGCGCAAAAATTGTCGTCGTCCCCCTCGGCTCCCCATGGGGTCCGCTGGTTGGTGAAAATGCCAGGGCCTTTTTTTTAATCCCAGTCCGTCACTGTTCAGAGGTGATATTTTGATCATAATACTTTATCCTTTGCATGTTTTACTTGTGATAATCAAGAAATTATGTAAATCTATTCCAAGAATTTACATTTCAATCAAATATCTCAAAACCGACCAGAAAAGACTTTATTCTTGACAAAAAAATTTAAATTACAATGACAGAACTTAACATAGCCATAGGCTATTCTTTGCCAAAGAAAAGTAGTAAAAACTGTATGACCTCCCGTCATCCAAACCCTTCCTGCCCTCTGACCTATATAGCTTTCCCCTCCACACCACCACCAGTGGTAGAACATAATATAGGTCGGTGTGTCAACCTAAAAAAATCACCACCACCCAAACGAAATAAACCAGAAAATAAGCTTACCCAAACACCAAGAACTATAAATGGCTCCTACACTGACAAAAACAAACATTACATGACGGTGAAACAGGATTGGCTAAGGCCAAGTTTAAATCCTCATGGATTGAGAGGCAGAAACTCTGCAAGCTTTAGCCCCGACCCGGCCAACATCTTTCAATGTGGTTCCTGTTAAAGAAATTTCTCAGTTTCTGCTGAAGAATCTGCTTCACATCAAGTCAGAACTAAAATAAGCCAAACTTCTCACATCCAAAACGTAATATGACTGCAAAACTAACAGCAACAATAATTATTATGCATTTACTTCCAAAGGGAAATTCTTGTTTAGTCAAAGTGTTTCATTGAGTTTAAACAAAGTTTGAAAACAGATCACTACATGTGCAGCTAGCCACCATTAACTGATGATCAAAGGTCAAAGGTTGAATGTTTTGGTTTTTACTGATCTGTAAATAAGGAACGTCACGTCAGCAGGAACCAGGACCCCTCTGGCCCACCCTTAGAACCGTCCATGGTTCCCCTCATCAGTTCCTTCAGTCAGATGAGGTCTTTGATGAGGAATCGCTCTTTCTCCTGAAGGATGGACAAGAAAATGTCTTTGCATTCATCACCAGCTCTCAGACAGATGAAGATCTCCCTCATCTGAGACTGAGTGGTCTGCAGACGCAATACTTGGTCATAAGTTTCCTGCAGGATAACTTTCTTCTGTAAAAGTCCATCTAAGATGGGTGCAATGTTGGTCGCTCTTTGGATCAACTCTTCTCTGTGTCTGTCCACAAAGTGCTCCCCTGTGGAGAAAGAATTGAGACAAAAGCTGATTTCATCCTGATGGAAAGCCTGAAAGTGAAAACATTTAATTCATAGAGAAAGCTCTGATTGGACCTTCTCACTGACTCTGCCACTTATGTGTCTCTAACGTTAACGACGACGTGCAGAAGGATGATTTTTTTACTCTCAGTGACTTTCTGTAACTTTACCTTCTCTCTTCACAGCAGCAGCTTCTGTTGGAGCGCCTCCTGCTGACAAAAAGGGAGAGGAACAGAAATATTTCAGTGAAATCTAATTATTCCCAAATAAATGAAGCATCTTATTTTCAAAGGAACCAGATTAGGGATGATCGTCTAAAAAAACAAAAACACTCGTAATGTTTTACATTCAGTTTTATTTGCTTCACTCTATAATAAGTATTAAGGAGGAAATACACTCTGCATGAATGTCATGTTTCTGATAGAAACATGGCAAAGTGTCAGGAATATATCCACCTAAAGTAGTTCTGTCATTCAACAGGAAGCGAAGGTGCAGCAACAGTAAAGCCTGTCAACTGGTTTCCATGTTTCACCATGGATGCAAAAGAAGCTCCGCCTCTCAGAGTATCCATCTTGGTGTTTGGTCACAGCTTCTTTAAATAAAGCTCATTTCCATTTTCATGTTGTCCTTAAAGTCCAAACAGGCTCCATTTTAGCCACCTGTGGATGTTATAACTAGAAAATCTCACCTAAATTCCGCCTGTAAAGCCAGTTCTGGATTTTCTTCCAGCTACTTGGCACTTTTACAGGGTTTAAAGACTTTGGTACCACTTCTAACAAATTTCTGCGTCTTTATTTATAAATAAAATTTATGAATGAAACGGGCCGAGCTGTTTAGCTGAACCGACGGCTGCGTTTGGTCCAAACTTTAAATACAGATCAGCGGGTATTTATCTGTTGCAGCTATGCAAAAACTAACAACACTGCAGCTCAAAGTGTTTTTCAGGCAGAAAAGAAACCTGAGACTAATTTATAGCATCATCAGAAGCGTAAAAACTAAAAAAAAACTAAACAATTTATTTCATGTTAAAAATGAAGACAAAGAAAAGCTCAAAACAGCGTCTGAGGATAGAAAACATTTGATTTTAACTTTATCAGCTGTAAAAAAAATGCCAAAACAAAATAAGTTTATTAAAGGAGATGTTTATAATATCATGAAGTCTGACCGGGTTTTTCTTTTTGCTAATTGGAGATAATCCAGTTCTGTTGTATCAATGTTTTTAAGGTGATAATTATTCATTAGAAACTTTTTATTACATGTTAATAACAGAGACCATCAGTCAGGATGGTTGTTTGCATTCAGTTTAACATTTATTTATTTATTTCCTTTTTAAATAAAAAAGCTGAGACACTCACCTTCACCGGAAGCAGCACCTTGGTATGGAAAACCTGCAGTTTTAGCCGCTTTAGCTGCAAAAAAAAACCCCAAAACAACAAAGAAAAATATCAGTTTATGAGATCAAAACCAAATTCACAGTCCTGGGCCGGTTCTGAGGACTACAGTAACTTTGCAGAATGGACATCGGTTCGGATCATTAGTAACACCGACGTGGCGTTTTAATCAAATGATCTGCAGCTTCAAACATTTAAGCCGATTCGCCAACATGGACCCATTAGCTGTTGTTTCCGTAGCATTTCAGCACCAGCGTTATGGTTCTGTTGGGCTTTTTAGCACCTAAACATGGCAGCTGCTGCTTGGATACAGGTGATGTGGCTTTCTACCCAGGACAACAAGCCACTGGGGGCATCAGGAGAGTATTTAAGCGTAAATGCACCCAGGATGAGCGAGAAAATACTACAGCTGGCTGATGACGCTCGTGTTGGTTTATTTCTGTCTGAGCTGCATTTGAACGCCTCTCCATAGTTTACATATTTGACAGATTACAGACACTCAGGACTATTCTACACAGATAATCTAGCAGATTATTCAAAATACACCGGAGCCCTTTGTTGCACCTTTTGTGTAAAATTTTATTGATGTATCGATCATGTCTTGTCTGGATGCACCTGAATAAGTTTCCTGTGTGAAAGAAGCTGACATGCTTACAGATTTATTGTCTCCTATCCAAGGACTGAGGCAGGAGTTGTGTTAGATAGAAACTGGATGGCTGCACTCCTCTCAAGACCCAGAAAGTATAAAAGTTTAGTGTGTTCTTTTCGTCTCACTCTGTTTCCTGACTGCATTGGGGGGGGGGGGGGGGGGGGGTAGAAACATTCAGACGTCTGAATGAGTGGTGTGCTCACTTAATTGATAATTATTAATATCCACAACAATCCCATTCATATAGCTTTTAAATATAAAATTTTAGATCTATAGACCTGGATCCTTAATTGTTCTTATAAGTGATACTTTAGTATCTTATCCCGGCCTTGGGGGATCCAGTGGTTCAGTTTGGTGTGGGGAAGCAGGTGATTGGCTCTTCAGGGCGCCATTTATATGTAGCCGGGGCATTCTGTCCCAGAAGCATAGTGCTGCGCACCGTCCCTCCTGCCACATATGGAGGACGCTGAGATCGCGCGCAGCTGGGGGTTAACGAGAGGCAATCAGCCTTTCCAGTTAAAAGGGGGCAAATGGGTAAGGAAAGCACACTTGAGGCGGAGGATTCCTGTAAAGGTATGGCTACCATTGAATGTGAGAGTGCTGCAGGATGATTTGGTTAAATCCCTCTTTTTGATTATTTTAGGCAACCCATTTGTAGGCCAGCACAAAGAACCGTGGACTGTTTTTTTTCACACTAGAGGCTGACCTGCTACTGTTTCAGTTGAGGTTTTAGTTCTGTTTTGCTACTGTTGTTGTTTGGTTCCATTTTAAGTATTGTTCCACAACGGTTCCAGTTTGTTTTGTTTTTTTTCTTCCTCTTTTAGTGTTAGTAAAAGCAGGGGAGAATTTGTATTCTTCGGCTGCCTGGGGTCTGTTCTTCGTACGTTGCTTAAAACATCCGAGATCAAATGAGACATCCAAGATGATTTCATCTGGCTAATCATGATCCGGCTAATTGGGTTCTTCGAACACACCTGTTGTTTAGGATTAATATCGCTGGATTGAGTTATCTGAGACAACTGCGCGTTCATGCGTTTGTTTAAAAGGGAAAATGTATCGATAGTAGAAACAATGATCAGCAACGCTGCTATTGGCTGTTCAGCATGGCCAAAGAACGCCCACAGTTTTTCTCCCAAGCAGAACAAGAGCTTTTAATGGAAGGTTATGATGAATTTGAGTCTTTAATTAAAACGACAGGGAACACCTCAAAGTCTGCTAAAGCCAGGAGAGAGGGCTGGCAAAAAGCAGCAGACAAATTAATGCGTAAATACTGTCCATGGTAGATGTTTCTATCACTTTCTACAGTATGAATTTTTGCATTTTAATAATCTCATATTTACTTTGTTCTTTTATGTCAGAGCCTCCACGGGACCCACTAGAACATGGGGACAAGTAAAAGTGAAATACAAGAATATTCTACAAAATGGTAGCCTTTAATTATTATACTTTATTTTAAAAAGGCACTTGTTATGTCAAGAGATCCAAATTTCGGTGTCATTCCTTAGACACTGGAAGTAAAGGACGCGTGCAAATTGGGAATTTTAACAAAAAAATTATTTATCCATAAAAATTAAATTCTTCCTTTTCCAAGTCATACACAGTTTACACGGTAAAACTGTATTGCTCCCTGTCTAGATAATCCATCCATAGTTTTTTTCTAATACAATATACGGCTCGACAGGAAGCAAGCCTTTCAAAGTAAAACTAAACTTCACAATAAAATGGCCTGAACAAATCTTCTTACTGAATGTGATAAAAAATAAAAAGCAAACCATCATACAAATAACTTAAATATTTTAGATTTATGGCTCCAACACCACTTTTTCCTCTTTAAAAGCCACTGTTAAATGATGTGTTTGTCTGTTTATAACAGCCACCAAGAAAATCTCTCTACAATTACACTGTCGCGCTGCGCTAAAGGATCCTGTCTATTGCGCAATACGCGATTAATTCGAAAAACTCTGCAAATTATTCTTGCACCTTCCGCAACAGGTTGCAGTCCTAAAAATGGACATGGCTACGGCAGACTTCCCTATCTCCTCCGCTTATACAGCCGTGATCTAATCTTGTTTACATGAAATAAGCCTGCTCTCGAGCAGGTTTAAGCTGGCGCACATGTTGCTATGACAACAAGTGCAGGATGTCTTTCGAAGAACCAAACGATCCAAGATCATGCCAAATCGTCAACAATCAAATCCTGCTAACTGAGTTAGCGACGTACGAAGAACGGACCCCTGGTCTGGGTTCAACCCACCTGAGGACCTATGCTGTCCCTGGATCCTGCGCTGGTTTTATTCAGATTGGGTTAAGGGGACTAGTGGGAGGAGAGTTTGTTTTCTTTTGTATTATATGCACTAGGGTTTTGGAGTGAGTGTGTTTTTGTTGGGGAACACTAAGGTGTATTCAGTTTGTGTGTTGTAGTCGTTCCCCCTCCCAAGGGATCTAATTAATTCAACTGGGTTTTTAACTTTTCTTCACAGCTAGCAGGAGTCCAGACCAGCATAGGTGCTCACTTTTAAACTAGTTATTTTTGGTGTACAATAAAATACATTGGTTTCTGTTCCTTGATATCTGTATATTTAATAAATTATATATTTAATTGGAAATCGTGCCTCTGTTATTCCTTGCAACCTCCTTGACCTGGTACGAAGAGGATTTAACGTCTAGAAACTGTGGTCACACATACATGAAGCTTCCCTGTTAAACTTCGCAGAGGTGGTTCTGGAAGGATAGCTCGGACTGATAGATGAAGCTGTCGAGATGCGCTGTCCCCAAATCAGCGGCACTTCCGGATTAGTCACCAACTAAACTGTTCAGATTCTCCAGTTTCTCCCAAGAGAGAAGAGGGAACACTGACATTCAGCCCTAAATGTCTAATTTTAGGCTTTTATTTCATGCGTTTTACTGTGGATCCGGTTACTGAGTCGGAGGAAAGAGTCTTGACGTCTGGATCTGGATCAACGGCGCTGAAAGTGAAAGTAAAAAACTAAGCGCGCTGTTTCAACTTCTGTGAAATGATTGAGACCGCAGAGAAAAGGACATAATGTCAGAACCTGAAGATAAAAGATCAAATGACCTGAATTGTTCTGAGACCTCCGCTCGGATCAGAACCTGGAGGGCATAATGGCTCCAGATGTGGCGGAGCTTCTTACCCAGTTCCGCCGCCGCATCCACGCAGCGGATCTCTCTGAGGATCTCGTCGGCCACCAGCAGAACCTTTTTCTCGGTGTAAACTGACACCATGACATCTGCAACGTCCAGAAAGCCTTTCCCCTCCACCTGGCTCGTTTTCACACCATCCTTTCTTTCCAGGAGTTCGACTCGGAACTTCTGGAAGTCGGCATCCCTCAGGTCCTCCAGAATGTCCCTTAAAACCTTTTTGGGGTTTGGAGCCATTTCTTATTTAAATGAAAAAGCTGGACGAAACACGCACACAAGCGAACGAAAGAAAGTATATTTTCCTCAACAAACTTTCGTCCTCTGTATCTCACGGTGGATCCTCCCAGTTGCACTTCCGCCCTCTTAAGACCAAACCTTGTGGGTAAATTTCTATTAAGAATCACAGAGCCCTGATAAAACACGATATTTTTATTGTTCATAACTCCAGATTTAATGGATATAAAACAGGCTACCATTATTTTGATAGCTATAGCCAATCATACAAAGACTAAATAAACCCCAATAATTTAAGACTGATCCAACTCATCACAGATTATGACATTTTATATCGCTGGTGAAGGTACTCAGTGATCCAGGTCATGGTCATTCCAAAAAAAAAAGGAAAAAACAAAATAACTGGACTTGATATCCGTAGTTTGAAGACGTTTTGCTTCCTATCCAGGAAGGTTTCTCACTTCAAAAGGTCTGGACTAATGGGAGTATCAAGTTTTATACTACTGCCCAACAAAGGCCTATTAACATAATTTAAAATTCTTCTTCTAACGTATAAAGCCCTTAATAATCAAGCTCCATCATATATCAGAGCTCTGATTACTCCGTATGTTCCTAACAGAGCACTTCGCTCTCAGACTGCAGGTCTGCTGGTGGTTCCTAGAGTCTCTAAAAGTAGAATGGGAGGCAGATCCTTTAGCTATCAGGCTCCTCTCCTGTGGAACCAACTCCCAGTTTTGGTCCGTGAGGCAGACACCCTATCTATTTTTAAGACTAATCTTAAAACATTCCTTTTTGACAAAGCTTATAGTTAGAGTGGCTCATGTTACCCTGAGCTACCTCTATAGTTATGCTGCTATAGGCTTAGGCTACTGGAGGACATCAGGGTCTAATTTTCTCACTCTACTGATTTCTACTGTTCTTCATTCTACGGTTCTCCAGTTTTGTATTGTATTACATTGAAATGACTGTCGTCATTTCAGCTTTTAACTTTTTGCTCTCTCTCTTTTTCTTCATAGTAGGTACACCTGGTCTGGCGTTCTGTTAACTTTGACATCATCCAGAGAAGACGGCTCACCCGTTACTACCATCTAATGTAGAACAGATTACTAGATCAATGTGTGCTTCTGTGCTTTTTTGTCTCTCTTGTTGTGTCTCTGCTCTGTCTTCTGTAACCCCAGTCGGTCGAGGCAGATGACCGTTCATACTGAGCCCGGTTCTGCCGGAGGTTTTTTTTTCCCGTTAATGGGTGGTTTTTCTTCCCACTGTCGCTTCATGCTTGCTCAGTATGAGGGATTGCAGCAAAACCATGTACAATGCAGACGACTCTCCCTGTGGCTCTACGGTTCCCCAGGAGTGAATGCTGCTTGTCAAGACTTTGATGCAATCAACTGGTTTCCTTATATAGGACATTTTGACCAATCTGTATAATCTGACCCAATCTGTATAATATGATTGAACTTGATTTTGTAAAGTGCCTTGAGATGACATGTTTCATGATTTGGCGCTATATAAATAAAATTGAATTGAATTGAATTGAATTGAACATGTAAATTCAACAGAAACAGGTCCACCCCTTAGTAATGGGCAGTCGTTAAAGACATTAGGCCAGCAGATTGAACCGAAGATGGTCCACTCCTCTGTAACGGGGAGTCGTTAGGGTTGTTATTGGCCTGGCTTGCAGGAACGATGTTTTGAACACCCGA
Source organism: Fundulus diaphanus (assembly GCA_037039145.1). Lineage (NCBI taxonomy): Eukaryota > Metazoa > Chordata > Actinopteri > Cyprinodontiformes > Fundulidae > Fundulus > Fundulus diaphanus. The sequence goes on along the minus strand of CM073130.1, from coordinate 51,964,369 downwards.
AAGAGGGTGAGAATTGAGGTCATGGTTGACCGGAACTGTGTTGTAAGTTTTTGAGAGTTGGAACCTAAGGCCTCCTCCTCTGTTTAAGGTTGGTTTTTCTCTCTTAACGTAGATGGCTTCCTTCACACCTCTTTCAAACCATATGTCTTCTTTGTCCAAAATGTGAACATGTTGGTCCTCACAGAGTGTCCTTTGTCCTTAAGGTGCAGGTGGACAGCAGAGTCTAGTCCTGAGGAGGTAGCTCTCCTGTGTTGAGCCATGCGTCTGTGGAGAGGTTGTTTGGTTTCTCCAATATAAAGATCAGAACATTCCTCACTGACTGAACCGCAGACACCACTCTGCTCATGGTTTGGGGGTTTTGTCCTTGGGATGCACCAGCCTCTGTCTGAGGCTCCTGTTTGGTTTGAAATGTTCTGGGATTTTGTGTTTGGAGAAAATCCTCTTGAGTTTTTCAGAGACTCCAGCAACACATGGGATGACGATGTTTTTGCATTTATTCTTCTCACCATTATGTTCTGCAGCGGGTCTTTTGGATTTTCTTGCTGATTTGACCAAAGCCCAGTTAGGGTAGCCACAGGTTTGGAGGGCATCTCTGATGTGTTTCTGTTCCTCCAGTGGGTGGTGTGAGTCAAAAAGAAGATATTGGTCAAGCCCGTTTCTCTTCCCACTTAAAAGGGGCTGATTTACAGGATGAAGCCATCTGCACCCTTTGGATGTTGTCTTAAAAGTTTTCAATGAGTTTTTTTGTAACTCGGGTCCATTCAGTGTGATGCCTAAATCTTTTAAACATGCGGTTGTTCAACCCCTGCTGAACAGAGGGGGACCGGATCACTCTCTATCTTTAGACCTGTCTCAGAGCTACTTTTTTGTCTGAACTTGTACGGTAAAAGCAGCCGACTGACACAACTAGTTCTACCTGTAAAGCAGGAGAACAATTACGCTTGTAAAGATCCTGCAGGGCGGCTGCTGCACCACACCTTCATGGTTCTACAGGTCCAATCCTGAAAAGCTAAAAACATGGAGGGCTCAGAGGTCATTTGATCTACAGATAGCAGCTTTACAGCACATGTTCTTAGTCTGCTTAACGCTGCAAGAGAACAGGACCAGGAAAGCCCTTAATTAGGTTTCTGGGTTAATGAACCCAACAAGCATGTCATAGTTTGGGTTGGTTAAGTTTTAGTTTTGGACTTTTTGAGACTTTTTGTTGTGTACTCCTCCTCTGTCACCAGCCATTAACCAATCAGTTCATGACAAAGCAAACATTTTGACTTCTCCATTTGCAGCATCTTTCAGCTTGGACTAGAAAAAATAACAGCGAGAAATAAAGATTGTGGATTCAAGAAACTGGTAAACTCGAAGTCCACAGCCTTGTTTAGCAGCTCCACAGGAAATACTGTGATGTAATTGTTCAAAAAAGGTAACACAGAACAGAGAAAACTGAACAGCTTGAAAAATCTGACCCAAAGAGAATATAAAGATATGTAGCTCCTGGAGAGCTACAACAACGTGGATTTATGGGCTAAAAAAGTGGATTTTGCACGATGTGTCCGTTTTAAGAAAATGACAGCAAGCTCTAGCTGCGCCTGCATTAGTTGGAAATTATGAAGATAATGGATGGGATGTTTTGTAACATGATGCATTTTTATTTCAAGAGTTTGAAACTTTAGATGTGCTCTTAAACTATGAACTGGCGTTTCTGCTGCTGGGACCTGATCCAACAAAATTCCTTTGAACGTAGTTTAAATACAGACTACTAGATGTGTTCTGGTGTCACGTATTTCCAACCAGGAGAAACAGAAACGTTTTATAACGTGATGGAGCTGCGTTTCTCCGGAAATTAAGAGCAATTCTGCTTCTTTATCTGTAATTTGCTCAGAGGGAAACATTTATAGCTTGGACTGAGAACACTGAATCTGCTGGGGAAGGTGATCAGCTGCCTGAGATGTTCTCCTCTTGGTAATAATCTTCCTCTCTGCAGGATGATAGACTTTAGATGGTCTGGAGATGACCATTAAAGGTGCATAGCCAGGTTATTTGACATTTTATTTATTTGTATGTCAGTAACTCACTCTGGTTGCATATGTTTTTATGAAAGATTATCACGTCCTGCTGGCATATTAGTTGTTATTTTGGTGTTTTAAGCTTTATTTTTGCTCAGTTGGTTAGTAAATAAAGCCTTTTGTGTTTATTTCTAATAACGGAGGAAGAACGTACTGCCCATGTGCAGCAGGGGTTAAAACAAGGAAGTGGCTAATGGCAATTAGCATCTCCCAGCAAAACAATGAAGAACAATGAATGGTCCAAGATCCAGTGCAAAAATCCATGATTGCAGGAGGGAAAAGCCTGTAATGTCTCTGGGAATCCAGTCTGAATGTTGGTGTTCACTGAAGCGGACGCTAAACCTGCCGAGGCTCAGATGTGACGCAGAGTTGACTGACGTGAGTAAATGTTCTGATATCGAGCTCTTAAAGTTGCTATAGATCGGTTTATTTAATTAATAACATTTGGTCTTCAATCACACCGAGCTGCAGCTTTACTGCGAGGCATAGTGGAGGGTCAGGCTTGGTCCGCCATTATTTACAATTAATTTATTGATTAAGCAAACCGGTATTGCAAACCCACATCTGTTTATATCTGGTCATGGGGCCCAGCGCTGGGTTATATTTATCTACAAAAAGGACCATGAAAACATTATCAAGATGGAGGCTTGGTGTAGATAACCTTATTTTATCATGATCAAATGTTTTTTTTTTTTTTATAAGCATATAACGTGGCTATGTATTAGCGAACCTCAGAGCGTCTACAGCCATATACATTATATACGTATATATGTCTGTCTACGGCCAGAAGATGGTGGAAACAGAGTGTGGAGTTAGTTTCCTGGCAAAACGTTGTACAGAAAAAAATGTGTTGCACACAAATAAAACTTGTTTTGCAAACTGTCCCCAAACGTTGCACTCGAAATATCATCTATAAATTGTCCCCGAGTACAAAACAGTCTCTGCTCGCACAAAACAGCTTCTCCTCGAGTGCGAAACATTTCACAGGTGAGTTTCAAAACGTTTCCAGTGAAAAAGTAATAGCTCACTATGCAGATAGAACATGTAAGATTTCAGTTAAAGGCACTTTTTAGTTTTATCTCTGATTTAAAAATGCTGCGTAACGGACGTTTGAAAACTAACGTATTTAAACCATGATCTGATCTTAACTCTCCTTTCAGAATTGAACGTCTTTGGAGAGACGTGTGGTGAGCAGGAACTAACACAAACTACACTGTGCTGCACTCAGGTGAGGACAACAGTTTGCTTGACCTGTCAAACATGTTAGATAACTTCTGTTGTCACTATTTATTTGTTCCAAGACTACAAGCAAGTGTTGACACCATCAGCAGTGGCTGAGATGACCATTCACTCAGAACTGAGAGGAATCTGACACTCAGTCAGTTATGGGAGATGGGAAGCATCCAGCATGCTGTGGTAGAACCAGAAATCACAGAGTAAGATGGATTTTTTTGTGCTTGCTATTATAAAGTTTTCAACAAAACATTGAATACATCAGAGAGGTGGTGTTGAAACTGGTTTCTTTGAAATGTGTTTATGTTCCTTCAACATAATTAATGGATTTTGGTGTCTTTTTTTTCAATCCTTAGCTCCATGAATGAAATTATATTCAGTAAATTGTAGCAACAGAATTATAGCCGCTTTTTTATTCTCTATATATCTCTATCTTTCTTGCAGGGACTTGCCTGCCTCATATTGACTGGGACGACAGTGGACTGCTTGATGACCCACACTGTGGGGTCACTATTCCTGAAACTGGCGATGTGTTGAGCCCCGAACAACTGGTAGCACTGAGGGCAGCCATGGATGCACTGGGACATTCTGAATCATATGGCTCAGATATATATATGTTGCTACTGTCCAGTATAACCAACACTTTACAAGTTTAATCTTATTGTGGTTACCATTGTTGCAAAAGGTTTTCAAGTAGTAAAATTCAGCCAGGAAAATGTAACTAAGTTAGTGTTTTTACTGAATAAAAATGTAGAACTGCTGGGTTTATGATGGTAAATGTGTATGGTACTGTATAAACCTTTTAAAAATGCTGAGGTTATTGAAAAAAGGGGCACATGGGGCTGTTACTAAAACTGAGGATGCAAACATTGTGGGACAATTAAACAGTCCTTTATTTTCCACATTGTATAATAAACATTGCTTTGATAAAGTCTTTTTCCAATTTTTACCAATATTAATCAAAGAGAATACACCTTTTCCACACGAATTGCTTTTATTGTTCAAATTAAGACTGAAAGAACTCCATTAACTCTCCAGGTTTTTCCCAGTAAACAATCCATGTATTACCATAAAATGGGCTGTATTAAAAAAAAAAACTGGCTGATGAAACCGATGAAGCCAAAAACAGTACTATGAAAAACAATTTCTGCATGTAAGACTAAGGAAATTTAGAACAATGTCAAACCTGGCCTCTTCTTCTGATTATTGACTACTGAATTGATGTGACAAGTGAATTTCTCCAATGTGAGATCAATAAAGCTTATCTTATCTTATCTCTTTTTAACCTTTGTGTTAAGCCTAAATGGCTCCACTAAGTGCTATGAACGACATGCTGCAACAGTTAATGATCAAAGTAGTTAATACTGGGAACTAAAACGGTTACATATTAAGATTATTTGTAAACAAGCCCAAATCCTGTGTCGATTCCATCAAATCTTGAATTGTCCAAAGTCTTGGTAGTGTGATTGAAGCCGGAGTGTCTTAAAGTACTTCTTGATTCTGAGATCATACAAGTTGCTATATATTAGAAAATTCATATATTATTCTGACCCGAAGAAAAAAAAAAATTAAAATTCAATGACAAAGTGGATTTTTAAGGCTTTTTAGCACAAGGCTCATAACAATTTTTGCGCTGGGTGTCACGTGACCGATGACGTAATTCGTTGACAAGCGTTGATCTGTTGACATGGCAACAAGTTACTTCCTGGTCGCAAACTCGCTTTCTCAAAGACAAATAGCTGTGTTATTAAATAGCTAGCGATTAAACATGGCTAAAAAGTGTGTGGCTTATGGTTGGTCAAATACCAACAAGGATAATGTCTCCTTACACACATTTCCGAACCCGAAAAGTCCCGGAGGTGAGAAAATCCTCGCTCAATGGAATTGCCAAGTAGCCGGTTGCCTCTAAACCAGGGGTGGCCAACTCCGGTCCTCGAGGGCCGGTGTCCTGCAACCTTTATACGTGTCCCTGGTCTGACACGCCTGAGTCAAATAATCAGTTAATTAGCAGGACTCTGAAGAACCTGACTGCATACTGAGGAGCTAATTGTGCCATTTGATTCAGGTGTGTGGGGCCAGGGAAACCTCTAAAAGTTTCAGGACACCAGCCCTCGGGGACTGGAGTTGGCCACCCCTAAACTTTCGTTTCAGACGCAGCACTGCCTCACGAGTCCTGAGCGGAGTGTTTCTCCCACTCCAGCCGCGACAATCCCTGAGCGGCCTGAGCCCAGAGAAGCTCTCTGTGCTCAATCAGAGCCCACCGAGCTCTCTGCTAATGTCTCCTTCTCGCCTCCTCACTCATCGCGCATGGGAGCGGAGAAATCTCGCTGTCATCACAGCAGCCTGCAGTGAAGCGACACGTTATCCACACTACCTCTCAGCACGGCACTGCTACCCCGCAGAACCCTGAGGCGTTTAAAGCCGTGGTGGGGATAGACCCACAGCCCTTTCGGTTCGGAACCCTATGCCCCCCGGAGACTATGAGCGCCAAACGCAACAGATAATTGTGCGTCCGCTCTCAGAGCGCTCCCATCCAGATTATTATGTAAAATTCTGGGAACACATAATGCTGAGACACTGTGGTTTGTGCTGAATGTACATCTTTTTCTTTTATGTGCTGTTTTGGCGGATTTCAGTCGTCATAAACAATGCCAGGCAATCGGACTTTGACGAGTTGTTTCCGTGTTTACATCCTAACTGTCAGCCAGAACCACGATTATAAGACCCGATTCCAATTATACACCAGCAACCCAATCTTTCATGTTAAAATCATCACTTTGTGAATCCGCATTTCAACTTGTCCTTGTGTACTCCATTGTACTCTCTGTAGCGTAGCCTGAGCTACATTAACAAACTACGTCATCGTACCACGTGACACAAATTGTGGATTTTCAGCCTACCGGTCTCCGAGGGACATTTTTAAAATGTGGCAATCACGATCTTAATGCCACATTTTTTGAAAATATGGTCACTAATGCATGTATTTCCGAGTTGCTCAATCTCTACTTTAGTACTTTAAAGCAGGTTGATGACCTGGGTAGACTACCATGGCTAATTTCCACGGTGAGAATTCGTGTAGGAGCCTCCCATCCATCCCAGAACTTTGGTGGCCTTCATCTCATCAGTGGATGCTGCAAAACAGATAGGTGTTATGGTTATGTAAAGGATAATACTCCTTTTAAATAAAAAAGTAAATCACTATTAAGATGAAACCAACAAACTTTTCAAGTAAATAGCTGCCCATGTGGCCATTTCCAGCTGTGGTTTTTGCCATGACCAAACCATTTTTGTTAACACATATTTGAAGTTTGGCACACATGACTTCATTTTTACTTTGAAGAAATTAAGGAGTTAGAAAGGTAGTGAGATATAATCTAGATCTGCTGTTGTATACTTGTAACATTCACATTTGTGTTAGAAAACTTAAATAATTTTTAATGAATTTCCCTACCAATTTTTATATAATCAATATCCACTCGTTGCAATTATTTTAAATTCCTTAAGAATCCATTTTGCACATAAGCATTCAACCAAAGCTTGGCTGGACAAATAGAAGTGTTATTGGTTTGACAGTTTTAGGATAAATGACACCAATTTAGGTTTACACCAATAAGAACAATAGACAGTCATTTAAAAACAACATAAAAACCACACTATAATCTGTTAGCAATGCATTTATCTGGGTATCCACTCTGGTACTATTTATTTGACACAACACAGTAAAGGGAGAAGCCAACCACAGTGGTTACATTACAAAGCAAAAGTTGTTTTAGCATGGTGATCAACCTAAGGCTAGCTTAGCTCTGAAAAGTAACATCATCCCTTACTGTAACATAGCAGTGCCTTTAAGCAAAATCTTATATTTTTAGCTATTCATTTTTCACCGGGAACGTTTTGAAACTCACCTGTGGAGTGCTGATGCTGTTAGCTGTGATATCACGTCTGTCCATAGACATCATATACATAGACGCCTCGTTGGGCGCGGGTTCGTACGTCAACGTCACCACCATATTGTATGTGGCAGAAAGTTAAGTTCTGTTGTAGTGAACGTCGATCAGAGAAGATGCCTCAAAATGTCCCAACCGTTTATATATATATATATATATATATATATATATATATATATATATAATTTTAACTTTCTCTGTGCTGTAAGATGACTTTTATTTGAAACCATACTGTAATAGTCAAGGGGTAACTTCGTATGAATATAGTTTGTCAATTATGTTAATTTTGCTTTGTTCAGAGGTCATATTTTGATCATAATACGTCATCCATTGCATAATGTTTGACTTGTGATAATCCAGAAATTATGTAAATGTATTCCAAGAACGTACATTTTAATCAAATATTACAAAACCAACTTTAAGAAAAACTTTATTCCTGACAAAAAAATAAGCATTACATGACGGTGAAACAGGATTGGCTAAGGCCAAGTTTAAATCCTCATGGATTGAGAGGCAGAAACTCTGCAAGCTTTAGCCCCGACCCGGCCAACATCTTTCAATGTGGTTCCTGTTAAAGAAATTTCTGAGTTTCTGCTGAAAAATCTGCTTCACATCAAGTAGGAGCTAAAATAAATCAAACTTCTCAGATACAAAACATAATATGTTTAATCAAAATGTTTCATTGAGTTTAAACAAAGTTTGAAAACAGATCACTACATGTGCAGCTAGCCACCGTTAACTGATGATCAAAGGTCAAAGGTTGAATGTTTTGGTTTTTACTGATCTGTAAATAAGGAACGTCCCGTCAGCAGGAACCAGTACCCCTCTGACCCACCCTTAGAACCGTCCATGGTTCCCCTCATCAGTTCCTTCAGTCAGATGAGGTTATTGATGAGGAATCGCTCTTTCTCCTGAAGGATGGACAAGAAAATGTCTTTGCAGGCATCACCAGCTCTCAGACAGGAGAAGATCTCCCTCATCTGAGACTGAGTGGTCTGCAGACGCAGTACTTGGTCATAAGTTTCCTGCAGGATAACTTTCTTCTGTAAAAGTCCATCTAAGATGGGTGCAATGTTGGTCACTCTTTGGATCAACTCTTCTCTGTGTCTGTCCACAAAGTGCTCCTCTGTGGAGAAATAATTGAGACAAAAGGTGATTTCATCCTGATGGAAAGCCTGAAAGTGAAAACATTTAATTCATAGAGAAAGCTCTGATTGGACCTTCTCACTGACTCTGCCACTTATGTGTCTCTAATGTTAACGACGTGCAGAAGGATGACTTTTTTACTCTCAGTAACTTTCTGTCACTTCATACCTTCTGTCTTCACAGCAGCAGCTTCTGATGGAGCGCCTCCTGCTGGCACAAAGGGAGAGGAACAGAAATATTTCAGTGAAATGGTTTTAATTCAGCTACGATGAGGAGAAAACGTTCAGCAGGATCCAACCAAAGGCTTCCCTTCTTACTCGTACCATCAAACTGGGCTCTGTTGCGTTTCCAGCTAGTTATTGTGATTGTATAGAAGTTGCATGTTGGATGTTTTACTTGTGGGGATTATAAAATTTGAAAAAAAAGTATTTTTTTATTATCAGTCCTTAAATCCCATTTTTCCCAAATAAATGAAGCATCTTACCTTCAAAGGAACCAGATTTGGGATGATCATCTAAAAAAACAAAAACACTCTTAATGTTTCACATTCAGTTTTATTTGCTCCACTCTATAATAAGCATTAGAGAGGAAATACAGCAGACGCGTAGCAGCACATAAGCACTGCAAAGCGCCAAACGCGTATCCTACGCTTAGGTTAGCTTTTCATTTTAATCAGTAAACAAATTTGCACTAGAAGCATAATACGTGCATACAGCGAGCGTATTACGCTACGTGACCATTAAATTAAGCAGTAAATACACCGGGCGCATAACGTAAGCGGTGTGACTTATGGATATATTTTTAAAAGCGGAAATTTACACCAGAAGCTGCAAAGTGCGCTCCACAGCTGTGTGTTTCTGCACAGAGAAGGAAGAGCAGCGAGCAGAAGGCGCACCTTGGCCTTCCTCCTGCTGGTTGACGAGGTGTTGGGAGAGGAAAGGCAGAGAGCTCAGCAAAAATGCATCTCATCAATAAGCCGCATCAACAACAAGGTGACTTTTAACACCTTGTTGATAAACTGAGACTCGGCTATTATTTTGGGATAATTTCGGAAGTGAACTTTGACACAGGATGCTGTTTTTTTGTTTGTTCCCTGCCAAACAGGAGCGTATATGCACAAAATTAGAAGTTCAATCTAATTTAGGCATCATGTAGGGTAAATACGCGTGTTGTACGTGTGTATTATGCTTCTAGTGTAAATTTATTAACCAAATAAAATAAAAAGCTAACCTAGGTGCAGGATGCGTGTATGTTGCTTTGCTGCGCTGACGCGTTACAAACGTGTCTGGTGTGTTTCCTCCTTTAGGTATATTCCCTCCCCATCCTGGACCCCATCTATTGCACCAGCCCCCCCAGGACCCTTCACGGATAAGTGGGTACAGACGATGGATCGATAATGAGCTGAACGATTGATGCTCATCAGGAGATATCTGACTGGAAATGGAAAGATGTGATCATTAAGGCATAAACTGACCTTTCCGGATCTCGCAGTGCCAAACCTTTTCTGAACAAGTCTGCAGCAGCTCAAGGTTGAAGTTTCTGTCTGGATTCTCAATGAAAACCTCATAGAAGTTCGGGTCCTGGCTGTCGTGCCTCAGAGTCATTTTCTGTGAAACAACATGAAGTCAGGCTGACGTACAAAGACGAAAAGGTTCCCAGGCCATAAAGTCAGATTGGGACTAAACAGAACCAGTTTGTTAGTGTTTCCCTGAGATTCAGACTGAAAACCCAGTTTCTCTAGGTGAGTCCAAACAGTACCGGCGGCTGAATTTTGGCGGTCTCTACGGTAGCTTTGAGAGCGAAGACACGGTCCATCTTCAGAGGCGTGTCTGGTCGCGGCTTCTTGATGACTTCATACCCAAGGGAGGTTTCTTCTCTGTGGATTGACTGTGAGGACAGCAAACAGTCAAGATGTTTCTCCTGGATTTTATCAACTGAAGACAAAGAAAACTGAAGAAATAAATTACCAATCATAAGAGAGTCCTGCCTCTCAGTAAGAGAAACTAATTAACTGCCTTTATCCAGTTAAAATACGTCTGAAACGTCTTAATTCAGTTATTAGTTTCTGCTCTGAATGAAGGAGGCGTACATTGAGCTGCAGCTCTCTATCTGAAGGTCTTCATCTGATCTGCCTGATTATTACAGGATGGTCAAGCAAACCTCATCATATGGTGCTGAGTGAGCTTGGATAGGTGGTTTAATGAAAGAACTGGGGATAAACACAGCGCCACCAAGCTGTAATAGAAGGAAAAAGCTCAGGCTGTTTTATTAAATTTATGCCAGTAAGAAAAGATTATTTTTCTTACTGGCATAAATACCTGTCATAGCGTCTGAGTTGACTCAGATAATAAACACGTCCCTTCTGTCAGGTGTTTTCCCCCAGTCCCTAAAAACAGCAATTATCAAACCACTGCTGAAAAAGAACAATTTAGACAAACTACTACTCCAGAACTACAGGCCCATCTCAAACCTCCTTTATCAGTAAGATTATTGAAAAAGCTGAGTTTCAACAATTAAACACCTTCTTAACAACGACCAGCCGCTTTGACGTTTTCCAGTCAGGTTTCCTCACCACAGTACAGAGACCGCCCTGATCAAGGTGTTTAATGACATCCATATAAATACAGACTGTGGAAGAACCACCGTGCTGGTTCTATTGGACCTCAGTGCAGCATTTGATACTGTTGATCACTCCATCCTGTTAGAACGCCTGGATAACTGGGTTGGCCTCTCTGGTACAGCTCTCAACTGGTTTAGATCCTACTTAAAGGACTTTTAGTGTCAGCAGGTAACTTTACATCAGAGATGACAAAAATATGTGGGGTTCCCCAAGGTTCCATTCTAGGTCCCTCCTATTCTATATCTACATGCTCCTCTAGCTCAAAATAACATCAGCCACAATCACTATGCAGACGACACACAGCTCTACATCACCATGTCACCAGGTGACTATGAACCAGTTCAGGCACTCAGTAAATAGAAGAAATCAATGCATGGATGAGACAAAATGTTCTTTAACTGAATAAAAACAAAACTGAAGTAATAATTTCTGGACCAATAGAGGAGAGATCAAAGGTTAGCTCACAGCTTCAGCTGCTTCAGCTAGGAACCACTGATCAGGCCTGAAACCTGGGAGTAGTGATGGACTCAGACCTGAACCTCCATCTAAAGACAAAGTGGACCTTCTAGAAACTGGAGAACATTTCCAGGATTAAAGGACTGATGTCTCAGCAGGATCTGAAAAACTAATCCATGCGTTTATCTTTAGTAGAACTGATCACTGCAACAGTGTTTTCACAGGTCTGCCTAAAAAGTGGATCAGACAGCTGCAGCTGATCCAGAACGCTGCTGCCCGCGTCCTCACTAAGACTAAGAACGTAGAGAACTTGGACCCGGTTCTGAAGTCCTTCCACTAAGACTAAGAACGTAGAGAACATGGACCCGGTTCTGAAGTCCTTCCACTAAGACTAAGAACGTAGAGAACATGGACCCGGTTCTGAAGTCCTCACTAAGACTAAGAATGTAGAGAACATGGACCCGGTTCTGAAGTCCTCACTAAGACTAAGAACGTAGAGAACATGGACCCGGTTCTGAAGTCCTTCCACTAAGACTAAGAACATAGAGAACACAGACCCGGTTCTGAATTCCTCACTAAGACTAAGAACGTAGAGAACATGGACCCGGTTCTGAAGTCCTCACTAAGACTAAGAACGTAGAGAACATGGACCCGGTTCTGAAGTCCTCACTAAGACTAAGAACGTAGAGAACATGGACCCGGTTCTGAAGTCCTTCCACTAAGACTAAGAACGTAGAGAACATGGACCCGGTTCTGAAGTCCTCACTAAGACTAAGAACGTAGAGAACATGGACCCGGTTCTGAAGTCCTCACTAAGACTAAGAACGTAGAGAACATGGACCCGGTTCTGAAGTCCTTCCACTAAGACTAAGAACGTAGAGAACATGGACCCGGTTCTGAAGTCCTCACTAAGACTAAGAACGTAGAGAACATGGACCCGGTTCTGAAGTCCTCACTAAGACTAAGAACGTAGAGAACATGGACCCGGTTCTGAAGTCCTCACTAAGACTAAGAACGTAGAAAACATGGACCCGGTTCTGAAGTCCTCACTAAGACTAAGAACGTAGAGAACATGGACCCGGTTCTGAAGTCCTCACTAAGACTAAGAACGTAGAGAACATGGACCCGGTTCTGAAGTCCTTCCACTAAGACTAAGAACATAGAGAACACAGACCCGGTTCTGAAGTCCTCACTAAGACTAAGAACGTAGAGAACATGGACCCGGTTCTGAAGTCCTTCCACTAAGACTAAGAACGTAGAGAACATGGACCCGGATCTGAAGTCCTTCCACTAAGACTAAGAACGTAGAGAACATGGACCCGGTTCTGAAGTCCTCACTAAGACTAAGAACGTAGAGAACATGGACCCGGTTCTGAAGTCCTTCCACTAAGACTAAGAACGTAGAGAACATGGACCCGGTTCTGAAGTCCTCACTAAGACTAAGAATGTAGAGAACATGGACCCGGTTCTGAAGTCCTTCCATTAAGACTAAGAACGTAGAGAACATGGACCCGGTTCTGAAGTTCTCACTAAGACTAAGAACGTAGAGAACTTGGACCCGGTTCTGAAGTCCTTTCACTAAGACTAAGAACGTAGAGAACTTGGACCCGGTTCTGAAGTCCTTCCACTAAGACTAAGAACGTAGAGAACATGGACCCGGTTCTGAAGTCCTCACTAAGACTAAGAATGTAGAGAACATGGACCCGGTTCTGAAGTTCTCACTAAGACTAAGAACGTAGAGAACTTGGACCCGGTTCTGAAGTCCTTTCACTAAGACTAAGAACGTAGAGAACTTGGACCCGGTTCTGAAGTCCTTCCACTAAGACTAAGAACGTAGAGAACATGGACCCGGTTCTGAAGTCCTCACTAAGACTAAGAACGTAGAGAACACAGACCCGGTTCTGAAGTCCTCACTAAGACTAAGAACGTAGAGAACTTGGACCCGGTTCTGAAGTCCTTCCACTAAGACTAAGAACGTAGAGAACATGGACCCGGTTCTGAAGTCCTCACTAAGACTAAGAACGTAGAGAACATGGACCCGGTTCTGAAGTCCTTCCACTAAGACTAAGAACGTAGAGAACATGGACCCGGATCTGAAGTCCTTCCACTAAGACTAAGAACGTAGAGAACATGGACCCGGTTCTGAAGTCCTCACTAAGACTAAGAACGTAGAGAACATGGACCCGGTTCTGAAGTCCTTCCACTAAGACTAAGAACGTAGAGAACATGGACCCGGTTCTGAAGTCCTTCCACTAAGACTAAGAACGTAGAGAACATGGACCCGGTTCTGAAGTCCTCACTAAGACTAAGAACGTAGAGAACATGGACCCGGTTCTGAAGTCCTTCCATTAAGACTAAGAACGTAGAGAACATGGACCCGGTTCTGAAGTTCTCACTAAGACTAAGAACGTAGAGAACTTGGACCCGGTTCTGAAGTCCTTTCACTAAGACTAAGAACGTAGAGAACTTGGACCCGGTTCTGAAGTCCTTCCACTAAGACTAAGAACGTAGAGAACATGGACCCGGATCTGAAGTCCTTCCACTAAGACTAAGAACGTAGAGAACATGGACCCGGTTCTGAAGTCCTCACTAAGACTAAGAACGTAGAGAACATGGACCCGGTTCTGAAGTCCTTCCACTGGCTCCCTGGATCTCAGAGAATAGACTTTAAAATCCTTCTGTTAGTCTATAAATCCCTGAATTAGCACCTAAATACATCACAGACTTTTCTTTTCCTTTGACTGTTCTAGTTAAACTGTTTTACTGAAACAGCGTTAGTTCAAGTTTGTAGTCCAAATGTTTTAAATATTTGCTTTTAGTTTCCATTTTCCCATTTTTATTTTTTCATTTTTCAACATTTCATTCCAACTTGCTTTTATTCTGTTTTAATTTTCCTACATTTAATCACGTAAAACACTTTCCATTGTCTTTTTCTGAAATGTGCTATACAGATAAATTTGTCTCGTCTTACTGCTTCCAACTCTGCTTCTTATAAGCTTTTGATACAATTTCAAACTGCTGTCTAATGAAATATTTTCATCCAAACTTGAACTTTGTTGGATTTTTCAAATCAGACCCATTTCCTATGATATATCACATAAAACCAATCATACTTAAACATCTTTAATTATTTAAGTCTAAGTGGGAACAAACTGTGGCAATAATGATGCTGAATATCAGTAAGTTCTGCTGCCCACTTGTTCTGCTTTCTGTTGAAAGGAGAAACTTCATTCTCAAAAGGTCATTAATTGTGTTTAAATGAAGGATGTGGTGATGAAAATAAGAAGAGTCACCAGTTTCAGTGCAGGGTCCAGTGGGATCAGGTAGATGTGCAGTTTGAGGAACGGCGTCTTGGGCAGATAGTAAATCAATGTGTTGCAGGTGATTTTTGGAGGGAAAAAATAATTTATCAGAGCTGCTAACAAAGAGAAAACAGGATCTCTTATTCTGACATGCGTCGCTGTGACCCCGGTCACTTTTTCCAAAACATCTCCGCAGTCATTCACATGTAGGACTGCAAAGTTCTCCAGTAACCGAGGAACATCATCTGGAAACAGCAGAACGAGAAGATCGTGGATAAACATCTGAATCAGCCCTGAAAACATCAACTATAAATTAATTAGAAAATATTTCTTTGCTCCTACCGATGCAGACCCAGTGGGGCAGCTGCACCTCCATCATCTTCCCACTGAAGACGGTGATGTCCATTAACGGACCTGCAGGCCGGTATCCTCTGCCTTCCATCCTCAGCATGTGTCCGTTCCAGGAGCAGAACCGGTACCTAAAGCTGACCTTTTCCTCACAGACCCAACGCAGACCAGAGACCCGACACTCAAAGTGGCCCGCTTCAGACCGGAGGCTGAAATTAAAGAAGTTTGAGTTATTTATCTGAGAAGATGGTTTATTGTTAAAACATTCAGGAAAACAGTTTTGTGTAAAACACCCACTGAGCTGCAGGTTCTGCACAGCCGGAGCTTAATGTACAGAAGACCAGCTGTTGTGCAATCAAGCCATGAGGAATAAAATCAGACTGAGTTGGAAACCACATGAAATTTGGCACTGTTACAGGCAGGGTCAGTAAAAGATCAAGCCTTACGCAAAACCCTAGTAATTCCTAAAGACATGTCAAGCAGACTACAGAGCTAGTAATTCCTAAAGGTTTAGCATCTTAACACTGAAAGAATAGTGATGTCATAAACCGCAGGTTGAACGGTCAACTTGTCAGGTTAAATCCTCACACGATCAACCCCACCAGATTGACTCTGTGCCTGAGCTAGAAACAGAGAACAGCTCTGCAGTTTCTAACACAGCACCTAGAACAGAGCCAGTCTTTCCAAAATTTAGAACAGAACCTATACATTTTGAGTTTACAGAAAGTACTTTCACAGACTCCATGGGAGATGCTGGAAGTCAGACTGTCCACAGTGGAGCGTTGCTTCATCCTGCTGCAGTGGACAGCCCCAAAGAGTACCAGGTGACCAACTCTGCAGACACAAGTGGTTCAGATTGGAGGGATGAGCAGCCGTCACACCTGACTCATGCCACCACCTGTCCTGACTCTGTGCCGCCCCCTAGGGGCCAGAAGAGTCACTCAGGTGGACCACACCAACCTAAACCCCCACCACATGTCAGAGTTCACACCTTGGAAAACTCTCTATTAGATCAGGAAAATTCTTCCTTACATCATCAAAGGTTAATTCACAGACCTCCATCGGTTCATGAACATAACCATTTTGATTTCCCAGGTGGTCCAGGTCCACCTCATAGAGACGGTTTCCGTATTCACCAACTTGACTCCCTTGCTCGGGACATAGAACATTTCGACCCAGATAATCAGGATTCAAACATTTATGATTATCTGCAGGAAGTCGAACGCTGTCTTCTTGACCTGCCATTTCCCTCATCTCGTGAGAAACTAAAGCTTATTTGGAAAACAACAGCTAGAAGCGTTCATGTTTTCATTAAAGCTCTTGTCCAGAGATATGTGACAGTTATTTAGCTCTTTGCTAAGCTTTAAGAGAAGAATATTCTGTGTACAGGGATCAGGCTTCGATAACTCTTGACCCTTTTGCCGTTCTTCAAGAAGAAAATGAAACACCCAGAGAATATTATTATCGCAAAAGGATAATAATATCTGTTTCTTTGGCACAAGTGTTCCAAAGAAACTGAGCATAAATGTGTGTCTCTTGCATGGAAAAATTATTTTCCCTGCAGTGCATGGTCACATCATAATGTACACTTTCATGTAGATTATGGAGGAACAAAGAGTCGGTCATCTTCAGGACCTGGAGAGTTACATCCCTGAATTACATCCCTGGGAGAACTTGCCTCAATCCCTCCCTGAGAATAAACTTCTCATTCTACTGTACACCCCACTTCACTTCTATGTGTAGTGGGGTGTAGAAGGCTTGGTATTGGATCGCAACGCTGCCCTCTAGAGTCTAGAACAGTGCTACTTCGGAGGAAAGGCCGCACATAACGCCAGGCTCACACTGAATACTGTGCAGATATGGTTTCTGCGCCGCAAGGAACCCAAATAATAAAAAATCAAACGTGTCTACTAACGTGCAGTTGTGGGTCCGTTTACCGAGGCCGTGCAGCGCTGCAAAAAATTCCACAAGAAGGAAGTTTGACCGGACGGTGCAGTGATCCGCAGACCAAGCTCCCGAATTTCACAAGCCAAACAGGAAATGTTGGGCACTAGATAGGGTAATATTCTGGGGAATTTCAAAATAAAATCACCCCACCAACTCACGCTAACTTGACTAGTGTAAACAAAACAGCAACACAGAAACACGAGGAAACAGAAAGGCTTTTAGAGGAGAAAATAGGATAGCGAGTTGTGCCCTTAAAGACAAAAAACATTTAATCATTTATGAGGGATAACAACAGAAAGAACCATGTTAACTTCTGTTCTCAACGCCCTTGCTGCAGCCAAAGGAGCAATGTAAGTGTGGGTTTGCTGCAAGCCCACACTGGATCGAAACTGTAATCCGCACCATAGTCAGTGTGAGCCCTGGGGAAACACTGCAGACGTTCTGTCCGCACGTCTCATTTCTGCGTGGAGCCTTAAGAACTCCATACATCAGCCGCGTGTGCTACCACTGCACCACTGCTGCGCACCAAGGCAGGTCAAAAGTATTTTTATGCAACACTGATTTTTGCACATGCCAAGTTGGATGTTAAGCATTGCGCTGCTAGTCTTTTTGGCGTACGCAAGCTTCGTACATGAGCCCCCTGCTCTTCTTGGGTTTTACCGGTAGGTCGGAGCTTCGTCTGGAGATGTCCAGTCCACCTCAGGGTCAACTTTGGTCCAGGTCCAGCTGCAGGAGTCCTGCTGCAGGGCATCATTCCAGAGGTTGCTTTTTCACACATTACTTAGATTAAACAAAGTAAAGACCAGGGCCATAAAATGGATCCATTACCTCGGCACTTTTACAGTCCACCGGATCCAAACTGGGTGAAGGTTCTTCTGGAAACACAGTAAGGTTGCAGCATTAAAATCATGAGCTGATCAGAACGTTCTCTGTCCTGACAGAAAAGAGACGTGTTTAATATGACTGACAGCTGATGACAACACATTTTTATTTTTTATTTTTGTTGCTTCAGTAGGGAGGCTACTCCCGCCACCCGACCCCGGATAAGCAGAAGACGATGGATGGATGGACTGCTGCTCAAAGTTGGACATATTCTTCCCCTCCCCTGTTGGTAATTCACGTGTTCCGTCTTACCAACAGGTTTAAATAAATCTTCTTGAATGCTTTTATGTTATGAATATAAAGTCATGAATGCCTCATTGTAATGCTTTGCCTACTTTTCTTGTGTGTATTCCTTATATACTTGATCAGATATGGGTTATATCACCAGGTGACACTGAGCCAGCCCTCTCTGAACGTCGGACTTACCATCAGGTTTAAATTCAGGTCCCTGGCAGCCATCTCGAGTTTGCCCTGATGAAGGCCAAAGAGATGAAACACAGTATTTTTTAGCCATTTGGCCATGTTTAAATAAAGGCTTTTTCAGAAGAATCACTTTTTGAGTGCCTGAGTTTACTGTTCTTTACTTGTTCCAAATAGATATTTATGAGGATAAACATCCTGAAGGACCCAGGAGTAGAGAAGCTCCTCACCTTTGATCCCAGAGCTGGTCTGTGGAAGCATCTTTAGCAGATCGGTTCTGTTCATATGCATGAAGACTTTCCTGGTTTTCTCCACAGACCTCGGCCCCAGCTCCTCCACCATCACATCCACCAGATCGGTTTTGCTTTGAATTTCTGTCACGCTCCAACCCGTTACTTCTGACATACGCTCCTGATAAACCATCCGCTGCAGGAGTTTCTTAAATACTTGAAACTCGGATCTATTCAGACAGCTGAAGGTTTCCAAAAGCAGCTTTTTGACAACTGCCATTATTGCCACCTGGAATATTAAGGACAATTATGAGGAATTTAATAAATTCTCCAAAACAAGAACAATAATACAACACATTTATCCATCTGGTAAAAGGAACTTGTTTGGTTTTCTCTGGAAATATATATTTTTATATAATGATCCATTGCATTGGTTAACCTCATTAGGACTTTAGCCATCTTTCATAACATCTTTTGAGATCATTCTACATGTATATGATCTTTTTTTTACCTTTAAAGCCTGATATAGGTAATTGTGAGGAATCTTCACATTAAAAAAAGAAAATCTTATATTGTTCCTTTAAACAAAGAAAACATCAGGCTTTCAAAATTTCTTTGTATCATTGTTGATAGGTAAGACCAAAAAATACATTTTCTTCACGTTTTCTGTATTTTTATAGGGTGTGTAAAATATATTAAATTGTATGTTGTGAATTTTCAGAAAAATATTGACTTTGTTGAAGAGGTAGAGGTCTCAGAAATATTTGGATCAAAAATGATACATTTGGAGTTTTAGGGTTATGAGCCTGTGAGTGGGGTTTGATCACATTATTTATTTTTACTGAGTATCTTTCGCAAATTGCCAAATATGTTTAAAATCAACATTGAACGTTTCTCTTCTTGGCTCTTTAAAGAGGACATATCCTGCAAATTCCACTTTAATCCATCTTAGTGTCTGCGTAGATATCTTTATATTCTGGTTGTGTCATATTTTTCAATTATTCATTGAGTTTTGTTTGTTTTCTATTACGTATTTTTTTTAACAATTACGTTACAATATTTGCTGCAGAGCTGCTAAATGAGGTCAATCAATTTCACAAATCCACCATTTTTTTTCTCAGAGAAATGTCTTGTTCCAGCCTGAGGGATGTCGGAGCTACAAGTGGGAAAGAGAAAATGTTTCGGTTGTTGGGTGTTTTAAACTACACAATTCATTATGCCATCCAGCAGCAGACTAAAAAAAGGGCTGAACCTGAAGGGGGACAAAGTGTTGAGTGCATCCTTTAGATTTAAAGAGACAGTACCAAAACTAGTTGCCCCCAGACACGCCTCAGACCAGGGGTAAAAGACGGGCTGTGTGGCAACAATAATGTAACCTGACAAAAGCCAGCTGTATGTCGCTCCGCCTAGCTCCACTCACATACATCTGGGACACCGCCGATAGAGAATGATTTCTCCAACCAATTTTATGGTCTGGCCAATCAGGACGCAGGGCTGGAGTTTCAAAGATGTGACGTAGTGGAGACGCGACCATGACTTGAGACTGTTTTGATATCAATGGCGGCTCGTCGAGGAAGCAAGCGTTAGCATTGATGCTGCTATTTCTTCCGTGTTGTCCAATCTACCTAATATTGTTTCATTAAAAGAACATCAGAGAACGCCTCTGAAGGCTTTTGTTGGTGGAAACCATGTTTTCGCCCTTCTCCCGACCGGATTTGGCAAGTTTTGTTTTTCGGGGCCAGCGGACGTGCAGACGCGGACGCGCCCCGGAGCGGTTAGCGGTTAGCGCGAACCATGTTAGGAGGCCTTTAGTCCTCAACGCGGTCGGCCCGGAATCGACTCCGACCCGCGGCGCTTTGCCGCCTGTCTTTCCCCCTCTTCCTGTCAGCTCACTGTCAATAAAACGCGTGCCACTAGAGCCGCAAACACATTATTATTATTATTTTATTTTTTTTTTCCTGCGTCGCTATCATCAGCGTCACGGGTTAGCTTCGGTGTGAGTGGTTGAAATAGCACGTCAATAAAGATGACAGACAAGTGGCTTATCCAATCATATGCAAGAATTTTTGATAAGGCCCAGCCTTCTGTAAATACAATTCCTATGGCGGAGTCCCAGATGTATGTGAGTGGAGCTAGGCGGAGCGACATACAGCTGGCTGTTGTCAGGTTAACAATAATGAGGAATTCAGACCAAAACTGCACCTCCACTTTATATAGAAGGCAACTGTTTGCTTTCAATGTGAAAAGAAAGAATTTAAAAACATGATATTTGGTTTAAGGCCAAAGGTTCAGAGTAATTGTTAAAGGATGTGATAGAGACACTTTAATAGAATTCTGACCTCTCAAAGCTTTAGTTTGATTTTGAAGAGTATCTTGAGTTTTATTTTGAAAGTCCAGACATGAGTAGGGGGAAGTACATATCTAGAAACACCACCCAATCAGGAAACCTCAGTTTGACCCTGCATAATAACCGGGATCTCACAAGAAGAGCTGAAACCAGATTTTAATTTAGAGTTCACATTTATATCTGGTATCCAGCCTGAAAATTAATGAATTTAGAAATAAATCTAAATCCAATCTAATTCCTTTCAGTGAATGTCATGTATGCTAAATTTGAATTTTATTATTCAGGCTTTTCTGTTCTGTCTCTCAGCAGAGAAGGTCACATCCCCCCCCCTCCCTGTTGCTGCTGTGTCTTGTCTTTCTGAGCTCTCTCTTCATATCATCCGAACTCTGGAAACTATGGACCTGGTCAGCTGGTCTCTCAATGCTATTGATCAATTTTTTTCGACGAGAAGGCAGGGAAAAGGGGGCCCATCCTGTCCTGATGGGACACATTACGTGGGATACACCCTAGATTCTTGGAAGGACGTGGAAGACGTATACATGTTTGGATTCATGATACTCGGATTTCTTCTATTTGGATTCGGAGGATTTCTGTTGTACCAACAAATTTCGGTAGCAATTATGGCCTTGATCAGGCTGCCGGCCGCATATGATGCGATCACTAAGGCCGTGAACGAGCAGAACCATAAGTTGGAGGAGCAGAGCCGTAAGCTAGATGTGATGGAACGCAGACTGGCTTCAGTGGTTGAACTCAGAAGTGAGACGGGATAAAATCTGGATGTGAAACGTGGAAAAAAGCCCAACAAATTTAGAATATTGGATTAGAGATGTGCAGCCAGTGACAAAGAACTTTAAAGCTGACGGAAAAGTTGGTGCAGCTTGTTCTCAAAACAAATAGTGTATTTGGATTATGTTTCCCTACTTTTCTAAAACTCCCCTGGATGTTATGGTGGGAGGGCCCAGAACTGCTCCCCCCGCTCCCTTCTCTCCTGTGGACATCTGTGGATGCATTCAGAACTGTGGCGCCGGTTGATAAACTTTCCATCATATCAAGGACAATGGCCCTCTAGTCATGCACAAACTGAACAAACATTCACTCACCCTTGTCTGGTTGTCTGGTCATATGTGCTTTTCTCGTGCAAGGTTTTTTAATATTTCAAACTGTATCCTGGAAAAGTGTGAAATATGTATTTATTTTCCTCTCCCTCCCCAAATGTGTCTCCTGTCTTTCCACGGAGTTAAAGGCAGCGCCCTATGGTAACCGCGTCAGGCGGGGTCCTCGGCAGCAAGGCCTCAGTCAATCGTTTCCCCGAAATGTTTGTGATGTATGTGATGAACGGTTGTACTGGAAGTGTAATTTCCCTCTGGGATTATTAAAGTATTTCTGATTTTCTGCAGCATGAAAGCTGGGTTATTACTCACTTTCTGGATCAGAGCGGAGCTCCGTTTCCTCTCAAAGCATTTCTCTAAGGAAAGAAGCAGAAAAACTTTTACACCACTAAATATTGAATACATAATGTTTCCTGACATCTCTTATATATTGGACGTATTTATCCTCTTACTTTCTACGTATTCTGTCAGGCTGAACACCAGATCGGCCCTCTCCATCTTGGCAAACAATTCTTCAATCTTGTCCACGGGGTTGTGGCTGTAGGTCTGCACCATCAAAAGCACGGTTTCCTGCAGACCCGCCTTCATGCCCAGCAGCCTCCATGAGGGACTTAAATATGGACCGTTCCACTGATCCCAACTAATCATGTTCCGGATAGCTTTTACATCCCTGAAAGTCAGATCAGCCAGCTGTTCCAGCAGCAGCTTTATAACAGACTCTGTGTCTTTTACCTGGTGAAGAACAAAGTGCTTAAGATTAACGCCACAAGGACAGGAAGAGTTAAGCTGCTGAAAAAATAACAAGTTGGTAGATTTTGCTTTAGTCATGTTATGTTAAACTGGTTACTTACTTCCTGCTTCAGTTCAGACCAAAAATCCTCCACAAGGGGTTCAACTGGAAGGGAGATTAGTGATTCAGGTCATTTAGGTTTAATATTCAAATGTTTGCACAGGCTAATTAAATATTCAAGCACGTTTTAAAATAAATGTGTTTCAGCGACTGAAGATGCAGCTTTAGAAACTAAGAACACAGCAGCGGTGCTGGCACGGCGGCGGCAGCATCATGGTGTGGGGCTGTTTTGATGCTTTGGGTACTGGTGCAATGCACAAAGTGAAAATTAGTGATAGAAAATAAGGGGAGACTTCCTCTAGATTCTTCAACGTGGCCTGAAATCAGCCAAAAACAAAGCAGGAAGGAAGAACTACAGGCGTCAGTGCTTCAACTTCAGAACTGGGTTTAAAAACTAAAAACATCCAACGGGACATTTCTGTGACCGTGAGAGTTTAATAGCACTTTCTGTGACTTACTGGTGCAAAATTACTGAACATATTTAAAAGATCACATCTGGAATGAAAAATCACATAAAATTTATAAATTAAATACAATAAACCGCTGTTCCTCTATAATATCTAATTTTGTTTAATTTCTGCAAACTTCTAGATCAAAAGTAATTTTTTCTAAATATATTATTGTAGGGAATTAATAGTAATAATTCAATTGACCTATTTACATATTATTAACAGATTTGCTCATGTTACCTTTAAAGCTTGAACTTTCCACTAGAAGGTCTTCTACCAGATCGGAGCGTTCCATGTCCATCAGAACCTCCTGGGTCACCTGCAGACACCGATCTCCACACGTGATCCACATCATATGCACTAACTCTGCCCTGTTTGCAAACTCCATCACGCTCCATGGGATTTGTGGAAGACCCTTCTGGAACTGAGTCAGCTGCAGGAACCATTTGAATTTTAGGAACTCGTGCTCCTTCAGATCAGTCAGTGTTTTCAGAACCAAGTCCTTCAAGGCAGCCACAGCTGAAACCTAAAAGAATCAAAAGAAATTGTTTTTTCTTTGCAGTCATTAGAAAATGTTTAGATGATTTTAATGATTTAAATTTAAAGGGGACATAACATGCAAAATCCACTTTTTCAGCCATTGAATGCCTTTCTTTGTGTGCTTGGGGTTTTTTGGAAGTACTGAACAGTTGAATTTAGTCTTCCAAAGCGTTATTTAGATATCTTTGGATTCTTTTTGGGTCATATTTATCCAGCGCTTCAGAATTTCCTTTTACCTAGAGTTTAAATAAGGTAATGGGCGTCCCACCATTTTTCCACCATGTTTAGTTGTTGGTTCGATTTTGTAGTCCCACCTTAAGGATGCAGAAGCCCTCAGTGGACAAGTCTAAATTTTCGGTTGTGTGTTCTTTCTGAAAACATTTCAATACCTATCCAGGAGTCTTTGTTAGTTCTGGTGGCTCGCACTGAGCAACCTGCAGTTGGAGCGCTGCTCTTTCTAAGGACATGGAGGTCCATCCTCCTAGTTGCATTCTCAGTCAGATGCAGATCAGTGACCCATTGCCACTGTCCTGGGTCGTGAGAAGCTGTTGCTTGGTGTGAGTGGAGGACTTGATCACCTGAATCATGACGAGATGCTGATGTAATCTGAATGATGGGGAACGTGCGGCTTGGGGACTAAACTATGGCAGCCATTAGTTTGCTGTTGCGATTACGCGGCTAACTGAGAATTTGCACAGGCATGTTTGGGTGTATTACCCCACAAAAGTCACTCCTCCAGCCCAAATGATCAGAACCTTGAAGTGCCTGGTTAAATGTATTTTTCATGGGATTGTACCCGCATCAGTTGGGAAAATCCTCCTCATTTATGTGAAGCACCTTTAAGTTTTGCCAGTAATGAAGAGACTTTGCCTGACTGAGGCCTCAGTTCCTTCTGAGCATGGAAACGAAGGACACAGCAACGCGGCGAGCTGCCGGTAACTCTGAAATATCAACAGACTTTATTTTAGATCTCATAGAGTTTGAGTTTCTTGAGAGTGCAGCCGTAGTGCCCATTTCAATAAGCATTATGATAATAGCAGCATTGATTTCTCTTGCTTTGGGTCAGACTCTGGCTTGAACATGTAAAGCTGAATGGAAACGGCTTTCGCTGACATTTTTTAAATGAATTTTGGAATAAAAAGTTTCTCTTGCTTTCGATGATAGTATCTCAGCAATTAAACTACAAAAAATGTTGAAGGGGTTGGAGAGGACTGCTGTGGTAGATGGTAGATGGCGGTGTGACAAGGGTCACAGCAACACAGTGTGAAAAAGACGCTCTGTGGAGCTTCACTGACAAAGAATTCAGACCAAAGCAGTTCCACTTTACATAGACCACAACTGAAGGATCTGAATGTGTAAGGAGGGATTTACAAGTATGATAATTGCCCTTTAAGGTATTCCCACCGCCTTTCAGTGCTGTGGGCTGGAGAACATTTCTCTGAATCATCGGCTGTAAAACCTGGAAAACACCAGCACAACAAGAATGAGCTTGAGGAAGGAAACGTCTCGTAGCAGACGGACGAAAAAAGTCCAGTATGAATCGACCAATGCTCCTAAAACTACAAAAGGGCAAAGGGGGGAAACGGCCAGCAGCAGCTTAAAAAGAGCCTTTATGCCTCCTTAACATCCTTAAAATCTGAAGACGTAGGCAAAGAATTAACCTTAAAATATCTTCCCCATTTCTAACAAGCATCAAGCAGAAACACGACGGACATCTGAGGGAAACCAGGATGTTTTTCTAGTGACGTCATTTAGACGACTTGTCCTCCGTAGGTTCAGGTTCTTTGTGATTGTGATTAAAAAACACTTCTAGTTTTCTGGAAAAAGATCAGATCAGTGACTACATGTGATCATTATCATTTTAATTCTTTGTTAAGGTCTGGTATAAACTTTACCAGGTCTTTACCCGACCAAATAAATATTATGTGATGCTTTTCTATGAAGGGTCGCAAACATCTGGCTTTACTCACTCTGCATGTTTTTTCTTCATCAAACCGTTTTCCTGTGGAGAAATGTGGGAATTTAAATTAAGAAAAATGTATGTTGCAAAACAGTAAAGTGAAAATAGAAAATAAGCATTAGAAATGTTATATTACGGACAATGTAAGCTCTTTCTGTTAAATCTCTTTTTTCATGTGAATGCTTTGTCTTTCATTTCTTACTTTTGGCTCTGGATCCGCATTCCTCCATCTGTTCCCCCTGATCCGTCCTCCTAATGGACTTTAAAATCTTCTCCGCCACCTCCACAGACTGTCCGCCATGGGTCAGCACCACTGAAAACACAATTTTCTTTATCTCCAGCCTCCCCAGATGCACCCATTCAAAGTTCATAAAGGTCCTACTCAGAAAACGTGTCTTGAAGGCCGTCTGCTCACTGGGACTCAGATCAGCCAGTGTTTCTAGCAGCAGCTCTATCCTCACCTGTTCATGTTATAAAATGTTCACAGACCAGGAGTACGTTTTCAGCTTTGATGTCTGCAAATGATCACGTCACAGTAATAGTAAAGATTTCATCAATCAACTGTTAACGGACGGACGAAAAAGAGGCTGCATCCTTCGAAGGCCAGATTTGTAGGCCGATTACGTCACGTCGATGTCGTCCAGATTAGAAACTCCTTCGAAAGCAGCGAACGAATGTTTCCTTCTTCTCCCTAGATTGCAGATGTGTGTCCTTCGTGGCCCGCCCTATCCAGGATACGTGAAAATGTATGAATAAAGTGGGAGATATGATGCTTTCTATGACATAATAGTAGCTTTAAAAAGGTTTTTGGGTGAGAATTTAGCTATGTAAAGCTGAAATATCTTCTTGGTGAATTGACATATCGCTTAATTGCAAAAGTGCTCTGATGTGTCCGATGCTGTTGCGCGAACAACCGACTATGCTGACAGAGGACGCCTGTCTTCTGGCACATTCACTTCAAACTTCCACAGTGAGTTAAAAGCAGAAATACTTCAGTCAGATATCTAATGTTAATTTGTTGTTCTGTACAAATAAATGAATTTAAACAGTTCAAAAAGTTAGTTAGTGTTGAAGTTCCTTTAAAGGTTTTACTGATAAATTAATTTTATTTTTGTAGTATCCATTAGCAAGAAGTAGTGTACTTGGATTTTATTTTATATAAAGTATATAAAGTACTTATAAAGTAAGTAAAGTATACAGTATAATCTTAAGACTTAATATTAATGTACTTAATCTTAGACTTCTCTGTTCAGTGGAGTGCTGGGTAATCGGGAGGTCCGGGTCATCTCCCGATGGGCCGGTTCATCTGTGGGCCGCTGTGGGGGACTAATATACTAATACTAATATACACACACACATTACTGGTTTTCTAAAGACAAGACAGCAATTAAGTTGTTTTGTTTTATATTCACTTTAAATGCCTAGATGGTCACTGAAGGTCACTGATGGGCTGAAAAGGACAGAATAAAAAGAGAAACGCCTTGGAAGAGGATGCTGCAAAGTGTACAAAGCTCTCACGTTTTCCAGGTGACAGACAGAAGTGACAAAAGGTAAATCACTAGCGCTGGTGGTACAGCGTATGGGGCTAATAAGCTAATATTAGACTCCGCTCAGAATTGGCAAAGTGATATTTGTGTAATTCACCGCTGTGTTTTAAGAATTAACCGTATAATTTGGGAAAAAATGTTATCAATATAGCTATGAGAGCATGATTTAGATTATAAAGTAACCTACTAATAATTTATTTGCAGGATTGGGACTACTAGTGCATGTTTTGGGTATCAAAAAATGTTTATTGAATGAAAGTAATTAATCCACCAACTAACCTATCAATTGAATTATTTTTGTAGCACCTGAGCGGTACCAAACTCCAAATTAAATCAAACCTGCTAGTGCATATTATGGCATATTATTAAATATTTAAATAAATACGCGCTTTCATGCTGAAATTGTTAATTTTATGCTTTTAAACAAAGACACATGCGGTATTACAAATCAATACCCAGCAGCATGAATACATTTTATATTTTAATAAAGAAAATAGTTGGATTTTCATTTAAATTTGTTTCACTCTCACATGTAGAGAGAGTGAAATCGGCAATAACAGATTAATAAGCATAACATTATGGTCCAAGCCTGAGCCTTCTCTACACACACCAAAAATAATTTCTTCATATTTTTATGTGCTGTGTTTGCACACATGGATACATAGGGTCTTTTTTTTAATGCCTAGTGTGCTCTTTAAAGTTTCCAGGTCAATCCAGTGTGTTACACTACTCTGCATGCAACCAGGGCTGGAGCTTAAGACCCTTGAAAAAGGACAGTTTTGCACAGCTTCTTGCATGTGTCTGTACTCTGTAGCTCCTGGGTACTTAATTAGGCAACATGATTGAGCCTTAGATTGTGAAATATGGCAATAGCAGATTAATAATCATAAAATTATGGTCCATCTGTTGGTTTTCTGCATTGTTCTCATCAAGTAAAAACTCAGCTTCAGAACCAATCTCAGCACATAGTAGTGATGTCCATCACATGATCTACTTTCCCCGGTTATTGATACCGTAAGATGCAGATAATACGGGCAAAATTGCCCTCTGCGTTCCTTCTCATTGGGTCCTATGCCAGCCTTGAGTAGGAGAGACCCATCCAATATGGTAGCGACGCAGGGTTCGCTCCAGCACGTAATGATACGTCTACTTAAAAAATCTCTATCCCCGTAAACAAAGAGTTCGAAGGATGCAGCCTGCATCTGGACAAACTAAAACGTTGCTTCCTTGTGTGATATCATGGCAAAGTCAAAAGGAAAGAAAGAAAACTATTACAATAAAATACAGCAGAACAGATCTGACTAAAGAAATCGCAACAATAGAGACCCGTGGCTGGTTTTATTTAAACCAGAAAGGAGCGGGAGAAGGAGGGCAGCGGCTCCACACTAAATCTGATTAACACGGAAGAAATCAGGAAATAACAGAAACTTTTATTCTAGCGTAAAGATACGCAAATGAAAATGATGGCGACATGTTCTTCCAACACAGTCCTAAAACTCTGATGACCAACGGTACTCTTCCTCCAGTTTCCGTTTCACGGAGTGATGCGGAAGTAAACGGAATGTTTTATTAAAGAACCCGAACCGGGCCGGACTCGGACACAGCGGGGTTCTGCTGCCTCTCCGCTGCAGCGGCAGTCAGCGCGTTCAGGTCCACAGAGAACAAGGAGAACATCTCCTACCTGCAGCGGGTGCTCCCTCTCTGAAATCCTGCAGCTTTCTCTCATTTTACTGCAGGATCTCTGCAGGATTCAGAAACCTGCCGCCTTCCACAGCACCGGTGTTGAACACACGCTGGCGCTCAGGTTACCTGCTGAACTGGGCCATCCCGGGGCAGGTGTGGCCTATCAGAACCTCAAACAGGAATAAAACAACAGATTTGTTTGAAATTCATTAAGATAAAACAAAATCATGAAAGTTTACACTTTGCGCTCTTTTGCTGGTTTGTAAATAGAAAACAATTGTTTTTCATTTTCAGACCAACTCATTTCAACAGGACAGAATGCACTCATTCTTTTTTAAAATTTTACTGTTTCTTTTTAATCAGGCACTCGTGTTGTCGCCCCCAGGCAGTTCCGCGGAGGATAGTTTCACTTTCGCTTTGCCACTACCCGATCTCAAGTAAGTACGATTCGCGCCATCCGTAGACAACGTAGACCATAGACATCATATACGTAGACGCCCCATTGTATGCTGCCGGACGCTAGACTGACGTGCCTACAGGGCGGCCATCTTGGGTCAGACCACAGATCAGACATCTGCTGTCAAAATGAATAGGAGTCAGCTCAGATTTAATTTAAATCATATGTTCACAATGCTGGTGACCTTTCAGACATATTACACATATTTATTCAGAACAAAAACAATTTAAACTGAAGTCTAACGGGATGATATATATACTCACAGTTATATATTTTCAGTTACATATTAATATAATAATCTCTCTCTCTATCTATCTATCTATATATATATATATATATATATACATATATATATATATATACATACATACATATATAAATATACATATATATATATATATACATATATATACATATACATATATATACATATACATATATATATACATATATATATATATATATATATATATATATATATATATATATATATATATATACATATATACATATATATATGGATATATATATATATATATATATATATATATATATATATATATATATATATATATATATATATATGGATATATATTTATATATATATACTGAAATAGTTCTGCAAACTGTGACTGGAAATGTTCCCCCTTAATTCTCATAATATGACGTTTGTCTCATTATATATATATATATATATATATATATATATATATATATATATATATATATATATATATATATATATATATATATATATATATATATATATATATATATATATATATATACAGTATATACGCCCTCTAAGTCTCTCCATGTGGGAGTGGGCATGTTTTGTAAGGCTGGGTAGGAGTGGCTCTTGTCCGCTAGATGGCTGGATATAGTTGACCTCCTCTTCCTCATTTTGCTCATACAGGAACCAATCCTGCGCTAGTCAGCAGAAAGACATGCTGTCCTGATTTGTTGTTTCCCAAATCAACCTTTTTCATTACAACAAACATAAAACTTTATTTGTATTTGTTGCTACAATTTTATTTGGGTTTTAGTTCAATTTTGCCTGATTGCTGGAGTTTAGGCTTAACCAGCTGCAAGTTAACTGCGGCTGTCTGTGGGCTGTACCGGACCGGGCCAAACTTCACACGGCAGATTTTAACCCAACTGAGTGGTAAAGAGTTGCTGTGAGGAGAACCCTGTGTCCTGTGTGGGTCTGAGGAATCTCTGCTGATGGGGCTGGTGGACCACAAGTTCGAGTTTCTGCTCCAACCGAGGAGGCAGGAGGAGGGTCCTCTTTTTAGTGGAGCAGCTGAAGGTAAAACCTGCTCTGAGACACCACCATCAAGCGCCTGGTTCCCCTTTAGCGTCAGAAACAGGGACTGAATTGGTCCATTGGACGGTTTTGCGTTCAGAGGGTTTGGACTGATTTTTGGGTAGAAATTAGTTGTTTTGTTGCTTTTGTCATGATGGCTATAGGAGTGGAAACTACAAACAAAGAGGATTTAGGATGAGTAACCTGTAAATCTAGCTTTGTTCTGGAATCTCAAACTATTCATAAATTCTATTTATTTATTTGTCTAGCAAACAAATAGGTAATAAATAAGTAAATAAATAAATAAATAGCAACCCAGTTTTCACACACTGCCAGCGTGCGCGATGGAAATGCATTACAGCAAAAGCAATGAGATCAAGGAGCAATGCTTCAATTGCTCTCCATCATATTAAACTGTTCGTTTTATTTATCTACTTATTTAAAGCATATTTGTTTGTGTAGCCTATTTATTTGATCACTTCTATTGTGGATTTTTTTCTTTACCAATGGTTTGTGTTTTATCTTAGCAGCAACCACAAACGGGCTTAAATTGGAGGCAACTGCTCCACCGGTTGAAGCCTCCTGTCCAACAACCTTGTGTAGACTAGCCCTAAATAATGTATGTTTGTTTATTGCTTCTGACCAGCTGTTCTTTAAAAATGTTTTGGGGCCTTAGTCCTCGACGCGGTCGACCCGGGTTTGAATCCGACCCGCGGTCCTTTGCCGCATGTCTCTCCCCCTCTTCCACCCCCTTCCTGTCAGCCTACTTTCAGAAAAAGCGAGCCGCAAAAAAAAAAAAAAATGTTTTGATATCAAGTAGAATTTAGCTGATATCATGCATGTGGATACATTTTGTCCTAAAACCGCCTGGGAAAAAAAGACTCAAACATTTTTCTTGATCAGGTTGAAACGCTGGAGTCTGATGTTGAGCTGCTGCTGGAAACACTGGCTGAATTCACTCAGAACGATCTCCTGACCTTCCGGAAGGTTCTTTTGAGGGAAAGGCGGATCTTCAAACTTCATTCAGATATAAGACGTAGGCTGCTTCTGGAGGCAGACCTGCAGAACACTGTGCTTGTAATGGTGGAGATCTTTGGTCTGCAGTCTGTGGACATAACCAAGCACATTTTGATGAAGATGAAAAAGACCGGTCTGGTTATGAGCCTGTCAGGCGCCGGCTCAACATCGAAAGGTAAGATAAAAAAAATAAAGTAAATAAACCTCAATGTGTCTTTCAATTTTCCCTCCACTTTTCTAAGGAACAAATCAGGATAAACGTCTGGCTGCATTGATCCACAAAGTAAGCATTATGTCGTCTTGTTCTAATACGTCTTCATACTTCCTGGTCGTAATAATACCAAAGATCAAAGGTAAACAGATGAAAATGTTTCTGTCTTTAAAGAAACGTTTTTTCCAATTTGTTCAGGTGGCTTCAATGGCCGCTACCAAAGATCTTCTATGAGAAATACTGATGGCTTTAAATCCGAAAGAATTCAAGATACTCAAATGGTTTCTGCAGTCCACTTTCTTCCACATGGGTGTTCCACTACTCCCGTGGAGCCAGCTGGTGTTGGCGGACACGGAGCAGGTGGTGGATCAGCTGGTGCGTCTGTTCGGTCGACGGTCCGTGGAGTTGGCTGCCGCGGTTTTGACAGACATGAACTTACGTGATCTGGCTTTCAGGCTGTCAGAAGGCTACACAAGAGAAGAAGGTGAGATTCAACCAATACTTCAGTGATGATAATAATAATATACCCACTCACTGATTATGAACATGTTGCTAGTCACGGTTTGATTAAGTTTTGCCTACAGAATTGTCTTAATTCTTTGATGCATGGAGTTGTTCCATGTTTCTTTGCTTAACATCCATCATCTGAATATCCCGCCATCCCTATGTTGCTCTGTTGGATTGAGATAAGTTGGTGTAGATTCTTGGTCTTCCAGAATGTGCCGGTCCTAAATGTTTCAGTAGAAGTAAACTGGACATCTGTTTTTCTTTGTTTCCCCTCTCATGGAAAATGACTCTTTAGTTCTGAACATGTTGGACTATCAGGTTGATGGATTATAGTCAGAACAATCTCACCGATGACAGCATTAAGGTCACCAATGGGACAATTACAAGTCACTGTCCCTATGTGTCCTCATTGCCCCATCAGGGACCTTAATGGGGCAATTGGATGTGAGCTGAAATGTCCCTCTGTCTTTTAGATTAAATATGGTAATATAGTTACCGTTTCAGGAGTCTTTTTCTTACTACAGAAGTCTACAATAGAAACACCACATTAATCAGAAAAAGAACCTGGGGTGACCGCAGGTAAATTATTTAACACTACCTTCAAGTCCTCTTTAACTCCATCCACAAATCTCTCTGCTCTTCCTCTAGGCCTCCTGCCTGGCAGTTCCAGCCTCAACATCCTTCTTCCAATGTCCTCACCGTTCCTCTTGTGTAAACGTCCAAACCATCTGCATCTGGCCTCTCTTTCTTTATCTCCAGAACATCTAACATTAGCTGTACCAATGATGTGCTCATTCATAAACCTTTCCATTGTGGTCTGTCCCAAAGAAAACCTCAAGATCTCCCCTTCCTCCACCTGCACCTCCCGTCTCTTCCTCAGTGCTTCTGTCTGTAAACCAGACCACTGCTGCTCTCACCTCTGTCTTCAACACCTTTCCTTTTATTCTCGCTGACTCTTTTATCACACAACACACCTGACACATTTTCTACCCGTTCCAAGCTGCTTGGACACATTCCTTTGCCTCTTTTCCACACTCATCGTCGCTCTGCATTGTTGACCCTAACTTCTTAAAATCCTCCACCAAACAAGAAGGGGCTCTGAGCTGATCCTTGATGCAGTCCCTCCTCCACCTTGAACTCATCTGTCACACCTACAGCCCATCTCACCACGGTCCTACAGCTCTCATACATGTCCTCCACCACTCTAACCAACTTCTCTGCTCCTCCAGGCTTTGTCATACAATTCCACATCTGCTCTCCTTGCACCATGTCATTTGCTTTCTCTAGATCGACAAAGACACAACACAGCCCCCTCTGACTCTCTCTGTTCTTCTCCATTAACATCCTCAAAGCAAATACTGCGTCTGTAGTACTTTTTCTTGGCAGGAAACCCTACTGTTGCTCATAGATGCTCACTTCTGGCCTCAACCTAATAATTAGGCCCGAGCAGCTAAGCGCTGCGAAGGCCTATTGTATCTGTAGTGTTAATTATTAGGCCCGAGCAGCTAAGCGCTGCGAAGGCCTATTGTATCTGTAGTGTTAATTATTATTATTATTATTATTATTATTCTGCCCCCCTAAAGAGGGGCCTTTTTGGGGGCTTTCTCATTTTCAAAAACTCACCAAACTTGGCAGATGCATGGTGACTGTTTAAAAATTTTGTATTTTAAGGTCGTCACAAAAATCTAAAGAAAAATGCCTCAACGGCGCCACCTAGAAATTTTCAAAGGACCCTTTGCTATTCACTTACTTCGTCGTAGAGACATGAAATTTGGTACAGTTGTAGAGCTCACCAAGACGCTCAGAATTTACAATTAATGTCATAGTGTAAATATCACAGGAAGTCGGCCATTTTAGATTGAAAGTCTGATTTTGACCTCAATTTTGACAGTTACAGCATCGGTATAAGATCTAACTCCTCCTAGAGATATCGAGCGATCGGCTTGAAACTCGGGCAGTCTGATCATAAGGCATGGCCAATCAAAAGTTATCAAAACGGTGAGTTTTTGAGCATGCTGAAGGGGCGTTGGCAGGGGTCAAAGTTCACCTATTCGCCACAAAAAATAAAAGTGTTATATCTCCTACACAGAAACACACAGAGGCACCAAACTTTCTGTGATTAATCATCATCAGGTCTCCTATAATATCCAATGGTCAAATGATGACATCACTTAGGCCACACCCCCTGACAACAGGAAGTGTCATGTTTTGCTGTAAACGGTCGCTATGTTACCCCTCTGAGCTAATCAACATGAAACTGTGTCCACAGACAGAACACATGTTGTTGTGTTGTGGATTCCAGCCCCAAGTCGATTCGATGGAGCAGGAGAGCGTGGCGGCGTGGTGAAGTCACCTCAAACGCCGCTGCCATACGTTTGGCTCTGAATTCCACATTTTTGGGCCGAGCTGCATAAAACTCACTTGGATGCATCCTTATCCACCCCCCAACAGGAATCCATAACAAATTTTGGTGGGCGTGACCTAATGCCTCAACGGCGCCACTTAGCAATTTTCAAAGGACCCTTTGCTATTCACTTACTTCATCGTAGAGACATGAGATTTGGTACAGTGGTAGAGCTCACCAAGACGCTCAGAATTTACAATTAATGTCATAGTGTAAATATCACAGGAAGTCGGCCATTTTAGATTGAATGTCTGATTTTGACCCCATTTTTGACGTTTATAGCAT
This sequence comes from Fundulus diaphanus, assembly GCA_037039145.1. Taxonomy (NCBI): domain Eukaryota; kingdom Metazoa; phylum Chordata; class Actinopteri; order Cyprinodontiformes; family Fundulidae; genus Fundulus; species Fundulus diaphanus. Next base: position 51,929,106 of record CM073130.1, on the reverse strand, counting down.
TGGTATTTGATGGATCTCCTCCTAGAGATTTTTAGCGAGCGGCTTGAAACTCGGGCAGTCTGATCATAAGGCATGGCCAATTAAAAGTTATCAAAACGGTGAGTTTTTGAGCTTGTTGAAGGGGCATTAGCAAGGGTCAAAGTTCACCTACTCGCCACAAAAAATAAAACTGTTATATCTCCTACACAGAAACACACAGAGGCATCAAACTTTCAGTGATTGATCACCATCAGGTCTCCTATAATATCCAATGGTCAAATGATGACATTGCTTAGGCCACGCCCCCTGACAACAGGAAGTGTCATGTTTTGTTGTAAGCGGTCGCTATGTTACCCCTCTGAGCTAATCAACATGAAACTGTGTCTACAGACAGAACACATGTTGGTATGTTGTGGATTTCAGGCTCAACTGGATTGGATGGAGCAGGGGGGCGTGGCGGCGTGGCATATTCACCTCAAACGCTGCTGTCATACGTTTGGCTCTGAATTCCACAGTTTTGGGCCGAGCTGCTTAAAACTCATTTGGATGCATCCTTATCCACCCCCCAACAGGAATCCTTAACAAACTTTAGTGAGCAGGACTTAGTTTCTCTATAGCGCCACCAAGCAAATTTCAAAGGACCCTTTGGTATTCACTTACTTCATCGTAGAGTAATGAAATTTTGTACAGTTGTAGATCTCAGCAAGACGCTCAGAATTTACAATTAATGTCATACTGCAAGTATCACAGGAAGTAAGCCATTTTAGATTGAAATCTGAATTTTGATACCAAGTTGACATGTAAAGCATATGTATTTGATCATACTTGTCCAGCAGGGGGCAGCAAGAGACCACAAATAAACCCCAAAGGAATTTCTCTTGGTAAGTAAGTGATCTTAACTCTTTGGTTTCCTTGTATATTTAAGTTGAACAGATATACAAATCCTGCTTGAAAACTGACAAACTCTTGTTCAATACATTTCAGTTTTTATTTATATAGCGCCAAATCATGAAACATGTCATCAGGGGTGGATTGGGACAAAAAATTGGCCCTGGCATTTTGGATTAGACTGGCCCACCACATTTTTTTTGTGTACTGAATGTGTATACCAACTGTGCAATACCAACTGTGCAATACCTTGAAGTCAGGATAATGGAAATTAGTGAGTGGACACTTAAAATACTTCCAAAATCTTAATTTATTAACACTGTAAAATGTAAACTCCACCACAGCACAGCAATTATTCTTAGATCAGAGAGAGAGAGAGAGAAAGAGAGGTGTCACGGTCAATCACACATATTATCACGTTACATCATTATAAGAAGTTATTGTAAGTTGCTCATCAGATCTATTCAGTCTTCCAGATACTGTAGGGTAACATTGGACTAATGTGCACTCACTGTGTAAAAGAGGATGCCAATGACAAAATGAACCAGAGAAATGCCTCACTTGTCATCATGGAAAGAAAGAAAATATATAATAACATAATATAAATTTTGATTTACTCAGTCATTTGTAATAAGTATTTTATTTATCTAATTTCCTAATTTTTGATCATATTTTCTTTAAAATCGCAGACTTTTCGCTATTTTTCATGTAAATCCTTGGTGGCGCTTCATAGCGAAGCCGGTGAGGCCGCAGCGAGCTTGGCCTACCCTGGGATTGCGCAATCCCATGGTAACTGCGCTGACTTCCATTCTGTGAATGCATCTTCCTGTCTCTAGATCATAAATTCAATTGTTCAAACAGTTATGAACTGATTTTCCACAATTTAATATATGTGGATTACGAATTGTGTTTTGGTCATCAAACTGTGTGCAGATAACATGTTTTCGTGGTGCTGGCCGATCATAAACAGCAAAGAACTGGTTGTAGGTGAGGCCAGCAGTTCCTTGGCCACTAGGCAGGGGGCGCTCAAGGGGCACCGCTCGTGATCCCCAAATAGTAGAGTCAAAACAAGTTATTGATGTTTTATTAGCGAGTTTTGCTAAACAAGTAAAGCACTAAAAAGACTCTAAACATACAGCTGGAACAGGACTGATCAGGGAAGGCTTTCCTCCCTGGCAGTGAGCTCCACTGAGACTGAGAGACTTTTAAAACTGAAGAAGATAAAGAGAACTTTTACCGGAAAATGATGATATTTTTGTTCAGAAAGAGCGCCACAGGGACTTAAATTATAAGTAGAGGTAAGACAGCGATACTTATTCATGTTTTGTTTCTGTAATGAAATGTGCTTAATGTGGGTTATAGTTTTAGAATGTGTTACAAATGCAGAAATCCATCATAACTCATAAACTGTTACCAATCAAATGACAATTTTTTTCATCAAAGAACCAATATTTTTCCATGTATCTTGGTGAATTTATTTGGCTCAATCAGTCTCCTTCAGCACTTTGCAACGAGTCTACTCTGTAGAGTGTATATATTTGTAAATCTGACTCTGATGACGTCAGTGCCTCACCAGCTATGAACTCTACCGCACGTCACTGACTACAACCACAACCACCATATTTTACACCAGACACCGGAGCAGATGAAGGGCCTGCTGTTGGGAACATGTCAGTCAGTTTGACACATTTCGCAGCATCCGTTTGAAGAACTCGTTTCTTTTTTTCGTGCAGTTTCTCTGCGCCTCCCTTGCGTTTCTTATCCATTACTACTGTGAACACCGCTGCACAAAGTTCCACATGGAGCATGAAGGTGTTTTTCTGCTTTATGATTGGCCTAGCCCTTTAGACTGTCAGGGATGATAACCAATGGGCTGCAGTAGCCTGTGGTAAGGGCCGGATGATCGGAACAGACTCTTGCGCTGCTGATATTTTTCTTCATGCATTATGCAAATATAACGAGGCAGATATATAAAATAATAATAATATTAATAATAATAATACATATTATTAATATACATGTCGGGTCTGCCGGCCTGCATGTCATCTAAAGGCAGTTTACAATGTCAAAATCAATCAGATTATACATATTAAGTCAGATTATCCAGATTGGTAAAATAAATTCCTATATAAGGGAACCAGTTGATTTCATCAAAGTCGTAACAAGCAGCATTGACTCCTGAAGAAGCGTAGAGCCACAGGGAGAGTCGTTTGCATTGTACATGGCTTTGCAGCAATCCCTCATACTGATCAAGCATGAAGTGACAGCAGAAGGAAAAACTCCCCATTAACAGGAAGGAAAAACCTCCAGCCGAACCGGGCTCAGTATGAACGGTAATCTGCCTTGACCGACTGGGGGTTACAAAAGAGAGAGAAGAGACACAACAAGACAGACAAAAAAGCACAGAAGCACACATTGATCCAGTAATGTGTTTTACATTAGATGGTAATAGCAGGTGATCTGTCTTCCCTGAATGATGTCACAGCTAACAGAACGCCAGACCAGGTGTACCTACTATGAAGAAAAAATAGAAAAAACAAAAAGGTAAAAGCTGAAATGACAACAGTCATGCAAAATTGAAGAACAATAGACCCTGATGTCCTCCAGCAGCCTAAGCCTATAGCAGCATAACTATAGAGGTAGCTCAGCGTAACATGAACCACTCTAACTATAATCTTTGTCAAAAAGGAAAGTCCCAAGAGCCAGCTTCTAGTGGAGGAGTTCAAGTATCTTGGGGTCTTGTTCACGAATGAGGGGAAGATGGAGCGGGAGATCGACAGGCGGATTGGTGCGACGTCTGCTGTGAAGCGTGCGCTGTACCGATCCGTTGTGGTGAAGAGAGAGCTGAGCCAAAAGGCCAAGCTCTCGATTTACCAGTCGATCTACGTTCCTACCCTCATCTATGGTCACGAGCTTTGGGTCGTGACCGAAAGAACGAAATCCCGGATACAAGCGGCCAAAATGAGTTTTCTCCATAGTGTGTCTGGGCTCTCCCTTAGAGATAGGGTGAGGAGCTCAGTCATCCGGGGAGGACTCAGAGTAGAGCCGCTGCTCCTCCACATTGAGAGGAGCCAGTTGAGGTGGATCGGGCATCTGGTTAGGATGCCTCCTGGACGCCTCCCTGATGAGGTGTTCTGGGCACGTCCCACCGGGAGGAGACCCAGAGGAAGACCCAGGACACGCTGGAGAGACTATGCTGGCCTGGGAACGCTTTGGGATTCCCCCAGAGGAAGTGGCCCAAGTGGCTGGGGAGAGGAAGGTCTGGGGCTCCCTCTTGAAGCTGCCCCTGCGACCTGACCCCGGATAAGTGGAAGACGATGGATGGATGGAAAAAGGAAAGTTTTAGGATTAGTCTTAAAAGTAGACAGGGTGTCTGCGTCACGGACCAAAACTGGGAGTTTGTTCCACTGGAGAGGAGCCTGATAACTAAAGGATCTGCCTACCATTCTGGTTTTACAGACTTTAGGAACCACTAGCAGACCTGCTTTCTGAGAGTGAAGTGGTCTGTTAGAAATTACTAAAGTTTGTACACAACATACACATGTGGAATATTGCTAACGTGTTACTTTAGCAATTTTCCAATTGCCAAAGTGTTACTTTTACATTATTACTTTTGGGTGTGTATCCACCAATTTAACTGTCAAACTTTCATAAAAGCTGTCTTAATGCAAGAAACGAAACCCTTAAACACATGAAATAATTAACTTTAAATAACTAAAAAGGTTTTGTTAACTTTTCACATGAAGCTGGATTAACAGCTAGTAAGATACCTTTGATTAAGTTGGTATACTAATGTTTAAACCAGGGGTGTCAAACGTACGGCCTGCGGGCCGGATCTGGCCCGCCGAACGATTTAGTCCGGCCCGGTGGCCAAATGCATTTTTATTATTCAACGGCTGTGTCTCCTCGGTGCATCGACCGATCTGCACCACATTTTTTGTGAGTCGTGGGGGAGCGCTGCCCAACGCATACGTGTGTATTGCATGGTAGACGGGTGAGGAAAATGCATGACAGCTTCTGCGGTGGCTGGCGGCGGGAGGTGCGCGTACCCTAGCGGTGGCCCTTAGGCCAGAGCGGCGCTTGGCTGCGAGGGCCGATCATCACCGCTTGCGGTTTTAATTATTATTATTATTATTCTGCCCCCCTAAAGAGGGGCCTTTTTGGGGGCTTTCTCATTTTCAAAAACTCACCAAACTTGGCAGATGCATGGTGACTGTTTAAAAATTTTGTATTTTAAGGTCGTCACAAAAATCTAAAGAAAAATGCCTCAACGGCGCCACCTAGAAATTTTCAAAGGACCCTTTGCTATTCACTTACTTCGTCGTAGAGACATGAAATTTGGTACAGTTGTAGAGCTCAACAAGACGCTCAGAATTTACAATTAATGTCATAGTGCAAATATCACAGGAAGTTGGCCATTTTAGACTTAAAGTCTGATTTTGACCCAATTTTTGACGTTTATAGCATTGCTATTTGATGGATCTCCTCCTAGAGATTTTGAGCGATCGGCTTGAAACTCGGGCAGTCTGATCATAAGGCATGGCCAATCAAAAGTTATCAAAACGGTGAGTTTTTGAGCATGCTGAAGGGGCGTTGGCAGGGGTCAAAGTTCACCTATTCGCCACAAAAAATAAAAGTGTTATATCTCCTACACAGAAACACACAGAGGCACCAAACTTTCTGTGATTAATCATCATCAGGTCTCCTATAATATCCAATGGTCAAATGATGACATCACTTAGGCCACACCCCCTGACAACAGGAAGTGTCATGTTTTGCTGTAAACGGTCGCTATGTTACCCCTCTGAGCTAATCAACATGAAACTGTGTCCAGAGACAGAAAACATGTTGTTGTGTTGTGGATTCCAGCCCCAAGTCGATTCGATGGAGCAGGAGAGCGTGGCGGCGTGGTGAAGTCACCTCAAACGCCGCTGCCATACGTTTGGCTCTGAATTCCACATTTTTGGGCCGAGCTGCATAAAACTCACTTGGATGCATCCTTATCCACCCCCCAACAGGAATCCATAACAAATTTTGGTGGGCGTGACCTAATGCCTCAACGGCGCCACTTAGCAATTTTCAAAGGACCCTTTGCTATTCACTTACTTCATCGTAGAGACATGAGATTTGGTACAGTGGTAGAGCTCACCAAGACGCTCAGAATTTACAATTAATGTCATAGTGTAAATATCACAGGAAGTCGGCCATTTTAGATTGAATGTCTGATTTTGACCACATTTTTGACGTTTATAGCATTGGTATTTGATGGATCTCCTCCTAGAGATTTTTAGCGAGCGGCTTGAAACTCGGGCAGTCTGATCATAAGGCATGGCCAATTAAAAGTTATCAAAACGGTGAGTTTTTGAGCTTGTTGAAGGGGCATTAGCAAGGGTTAAAGTTCACCTACTCGCCACAAAAAATAAAACTGTTATATCTCCTACACAGAAACACACAGAGGCATCAAACTTTCAGTGATTGATCACCATCAGGTCTCCTATAATATCCAATGGTCAAATGATGACATTGCTTAGGCCACGCCCCCTGACAACAGGAAGTGTCATGTTTTGTTGTAAGCGGTCGCTATGTTACCCCTCTGAGCTAATCAACATGAAACTGTGTCTACAGACAGAACACATGTTGGTATGTTGTGGATTTCAGGCTCAACTGGATTGGATGGAGCAGGGGGGCGTGGCGGCGTGGCATATTCACCTCAAACGCTGCTGTCATACGTTTGGCTCTGAATTCCACAGTTTTGGGCCGAGCTGCTTAAAACTCATTTGGATGCATCCTTATCCACCCCCCAACAGGAATCCTTAACAAACTTTAGTGAGCAGGACTTAGTTTCTCTATAGCGCCACCAAGCAAATTTCAAAGGACCCTTTGGTATTCACTTACTTCATCGTAGAGTAATGAAATTTTGTACAGTTGTAGATCTCAGCAAGACGCTCAGAATTTACAATTAATGTCATACTGCAAGTATCACAGGAAGTAAGCCATTTTAGATTGAAATCTGAATTTTGATACCAAGTTGACATGTAAAGCATATGTATTTGATCATACTTGTCCAGCAGGGGGCAGCAAGAGACCACAAATAAACCCCAAAGGAATTTCTCTTGGTAAGTAAGTGATCTTAACTCTTTGGTTTCCTTGTATATTTAAGTTGAACAGATATACAAATCCTGCTTGAAAACTGACAAACTCTTGTTCAATACATTTCAGTTTTTATTTATATAGCGCCAAATCATGAAACATGTCATCAGGGGTGGATTGGGACAAAAAATTGGCCCTGGCATTTTGGATTAGACTGGCCCACCACATTTTTTTTGTGTACTGAATGTGTATACCAACTGTGCAATACCAACTGTGCAATACCTTGAAGTCAGGATAATGGAAATTAGTGAGTGGACACTTAAAATACTTCCAAAATCTTAATTTATTAACACTGTAAAATGTAAACTCCACCACAGCACAGCAATTATTCTTAGATCAGAGAGAGAGAGAGAGAAAGAGAGGTGTCACGGTCAATCACACATATTATCACGTTACATCATTATAAGAAGTTATTGTAAGTTGCTCATCAGATCTATTCAGTCTTCCAGATACTGTAGGGTAACATTGGACTAATGTGCACTCACTGTGTAAAAGAGGATGCCAATGACAAAATGAACCAGAGAAATGCCTCACTTGTCATCATGGAAAGAAAGAAAATATATAATAACATAATATAAATTTTGATTTACTCAGTCATTTGTAATAAGTATTTTATTTATCTAATTTCCTAATTTTTGATCATATTTTCTTTAAAATCGCAGACTTTTCGCTATTTTTCATGTAAATCCTTGGTGGCGCTTGATAGCGAAGCCGGTGAGGCCGCAGCGAGCTTGGCCTACCCTGGGATTGCGCAATCCCATGGTAACTGCGCTGACTTCCATTCTGTGAATGCATCTTCCTGTCTCTAGATCATAAATTCAATTGTTCAAACAGTTATGAACTGATTTTCCACAATTTAATATATGTGGATTACGAATTGTGTTTTGGTCATCAAACTGTGTGCAGATAACATGTTTTCCTGGTGCTGGCCGATCATAAACAGCAAAGAACTGGTTGTAGGTGAGGCCGGCAAATCCTTGGCCTCTAGGCAGGGGGCGCTCAAGGGGCACCGCTCGTGATCCCCAAATAGTAGAGTCAAAACAAGTTATTGATGTTTTATTAGCGAGTTTTGCTAAACAAGTAAAGCACTAAAAAGACTAAACATACAGCTGGAACAGGACTGATCAGGGAAGGCTTTCCTCCCTGGCAGTGAGCTCCATTGAGACTGAGAGACTTTTAAAACTGAAGAAGATAAAGAGAACTTTTACCGGAAAATGATGATATTTTTGTTCAGAAAGAGCGCCACAGGGACTTAAATTATAAGTAGAGGTAAGACAGCGATACTTATTCATGTTTTGTTTTTGTGATAAAATCTGCGTAATGTGGGTTATAGTTTTAGAATGTGTTACAAATGCAGAAATCCATCATAACTCATAAACTGTTACCAATCAAATGACAATTTTTTTCATCAAAGAACCAATATTTTTCCATGTATCTTGGTGAATTTATTTGGCTCAATCAGTCTCCTTCAGCACTTTGCAACGAGTCTACTCTGTAGAGTGTATATATTTGTAAATCTGACTCTGATGACGTCAGTGCCTCACCAGCTATGAACTCTACCGCACGTCACTGACTACAACCACCACCATATTTTACATCAGACACCGGAGCAGATGAAGGCCTGCTGTAGGGAACATGTCAGTCAGTTTGACACATTTCGCAGCGTCCGTTTGAAGAACTCGTTTATTTTTTTCGTGCAGTTTCTCTGCGCCTCCCTTGCGTTTCTTATCCATTACTACTGTGAACACCGCTGCACAAAGTTCCACATGGAGCGTGAAGGTGTTTTTCTGCTTTATGATTGGCCTAGCCCTTTAGACTGTCAGGGATGATAACCAATGGGCTGCAGTAGCCTGTGGTAAGGGCCGGATGATCGGAACAGACTCTTGCGCTGCTGATATTTTTCTTCATGCATTATGCAAATATAACGAGGCAGATATATAAAATAATAATAATAATAATACATATTATTAATATACATGTCGGGTCTGCCGGCCCAAACAGCACGTCGGCCCACCGGGAAAATGCCCGGTACGCCCGATTACCAGTCCATGCCTGCATGTCATCTAAAGGCAGTTTACAATGTCAAAATCAATCAGATTATACATATTAAGTCAGATTATCCAGATTGGTAAAAGAAATTCCTATATAAGTGAACCAGTTAATTGCATCAAAGTCGTAACAAGCAGCATTCACTCCTGAAGAAGCGTAGAGCCACAGGGAGAGTCGTTTGCATTGTACATGGCTTTGCAGCAATCCCTCATACTGATCAAGCATGAAGTGACAGCAGAAGGAAAAACTCCCCATTAACAGGAAGGAAAAACCTCCAGCAGAACCGGGCTCAGTATGAACGGTAATCTGCCTTGACTGACTGGGGGTTACAAAAGAGAGAGAAGAGACACAACATGACAGACAAAAAAGCACAGAAGCACACATTGATCCAGTAATGTGTTTTACATTAGATGGTAATAGCAGGTGATCTGTCTTCCCTGGATGATGTCACAGCTAACAGAACGCCAGACCAGGTGTACCTACTATGAAGAAAAAATAGAAAAAACAAAAAGTTAAAAGCTGAAATGACAACAGTCATGCAAAAACGAAGAACAGTAGACCCTGATGTCCTCCAGCAGCCTAAGCCTATAGCAGCATAACTATAAAGGTAGCTCAGCGTAACATGAGCCACTCTAACTATAAGCTTTGTCAAAAAGGAAAGTCTCAAGAGCCAGCTTCTAGTGGAGGAGTTCAAGTATCTTGGGGTCTTGTTCACGAATGAGGGGAAGATGGAGCGGGAGATCGACAGGCGGATTGGTGCAGCGTCTGCTGTGAAGCGGGCGCTGTACCGGTCCGTTGTGGTGAAGAGAGAGCTGAGCCAAAAGGCGAAGCTCTCGATTTACCAGTCGATCTACGTTCCTACCCTCATCTATGGTCACGAGCTTTGGGTCGTGACCGAAAGAACGAGATCCCGGACACAAGCGGCCAAAATGAGTTTTCTCCATAGTGTGTGTGAGCTCTCCCTTAGAGATAAGGTGAGGAGCTCCGTCATCCGGGGAGGACTCAGAGTAGCCACTGCTTCTTCACGTCGAGAGGAGCCAGTTGAGGTGGCTCGGGCATCTGGTTAGGATGCCTCCTGGACGCCTCCCTGGTGAGGTGTTCTGGGCACGTCCCACCGGGAGGAGGCCCAGGGGAAGACCTGGGACACGCTGGAGAGACTATGTTTTCTCTGCTGGCCTGGGAACACCTTGGGATTCCCCTGGAGGAGGTGGCCCAAGTGGCTGGGGAGAGGGACGTCTGGGCCTCCTTTATAAAGCTGCTACCCCCGCGATTTTGCTAAAGTGTTCCTTTAGCAATAGTCCAATTGCTAAAGTGTTACTTTTACATTACTTTTGGGTGTGTATCACCAATTTAGATGTTAAACTTTCATAAAAGATGTCTTAATGCAAGAAACAAAACCCTTAAAGACATGAAATAGCAAGTAACTTTAAAAAACTAAAATGGTTTTGTTAACTTCTCACATTAAGCTGGATTAACAGCTAGTAAGATACCTTTGATTAAATTGGTATACTAATGTTTAAACCAGGGGTGTCAAAGGTACGGCCCGCCGAACGATTTAGTCCGGTCCGGTGGCCAAATGCATTATCATTATTCAACGGCTGTGTCTCCTCGCTGCATCGAGCGATCTGGACCAGATTTTTTGTGAGTCGTGGGGGAGCGCTGCCGAACACGTTCGTGTGAATCGCCCAGTGGACGGGCGGGCAAAATGCGTGACAGCATCTGCGGTGGCGGGCGGCCGGCGGTGCGCAAATCCCAGCGGTGGCCAATAGGCCAGAGCGGCGCTTTGCTGCGAGGGCCGATCATCACCGCTTGCGGTTTTAATTATTAGGCCCGAGCAGCTAAGCGCTGCGAAGGCCTATTGTATCTGTAGTGTTAATTATTATTATTAGGCCCGAGCAGCTAAGCGCTGCGAAGGCCTATTGTATCTGTAGTGTTAATTATTATTATTATTATTATTCTGCCCCCCTAAAGAGGGGCCTTTTTGGGGGCTTTCTCATTTTCAAAAACTCACCAAACTTGGCAGATGCATGGTGACTGTTTAAAAATTTTGTATTTTAAGGTCGTCACAAAAATCTAAAGAAAAATGCCTCAACGGCGCCACCTAGAAATTTTCAAAGGACCCTTTGCTATTCACTTACTTCGTCGTAGAGACATGAAATTTGGTACAGTTGTAGAGCTCAACAAGACGCTCAGAATTTACAATTAATGTCATAGTGCAAATATCACAGGAAGTTGGCCATTTTAGACTTAAAGTCTGATTTTGACCCAATTTTTGACGTTTATAGCATTGCTATTTGATGGATCTCCTCCTAGAGATTTTGAGCGATCGGCTTGAAACTCGGGCAGTCTGATCATAAGGCATGGCCAATCAAAAGTTATCAAAACGGTGAGTTTTTGAGCATGCTGAAGGGGCGTTGGCAGGGGTCAAAGTTCACCTATTCGCCACAAAAAATAAAAGTGTTATATCTCCTACACAGAAACACACAGAGGCACCAAACTTTCTGTGATTAATCATCATCAGGTCTCCTATAATATCCAATGGTCAAATGATGACATCACTTAGGCCACACCCCCTGACAACAGGAAGTGTCATGTTTTGCTGTAAACGGTCGCTATGTTACCCCTCTGAGCTAATCAACATGAAACTGTGTCCAGAGACAGAAAACATGTTGTTGTGTTGTGGATTCCAGCCCCAAGTCGATTCGATGGAGCAGGAGAGCGTGGCGGCGTGGTGAAGTCACCTCAAACGCCGCTGCCATACGTTTGGCTCTGAATTCCACATTTTTGGGCCGAGCTGCATAAAACTCACTTGGATGCATCCTTATCCACCCCCCAACAGGAATCCATAACAAATTTTGGTGGGCGTGACCTAATGCCTCAACGGCGCCACTTAGCAATTTTCAAAGGACCCTTTGCTATTCACTTACTTCATCGTAGAGACATGAGATTTGGTACAGTGGTAGAGCTCACCAAGACGCTCAGAATTTACAATTAATGTCATAGTGTAAATATCACAGGAAGTCGGCCATTTTAGATTGAATGTCTGATTTTGACCACATTTTTGACGTTTATAGCATTGGTATTTGATGGATCTCCTCCTAGAGATTTTTAGCGAGCGGCTTGAAACTCGGGCAGTCTGATCATAAGGCATGGCCAATTAAAAGTTATCAAAACGGTGAGTTTTTGAGCTTGTTGAAGGGGCATTAGCAAGGGTTAAAGTTCACCTACTCGCCACAAAAAATAAAACTGTTATATCTCCTACACAGAAACACACAGAGGCATCAAACTTTCAGTGATTGATCACCATCAGGTCTCCTATAATATCCAATGGTCAAATGATGACATTGCTTAGGCCACGCCCCCTGACAACAGGAAGTGTCATGTTTTGTTGTAAGCGGTCGCTATGTTACCCCTCTGAGCTAATCAACATGAAACTGTGTCCACAGACAGAACACATGTTGGTATGTTGTGGATTTCAGGCTCAACTGGATTGGATGGAGCAGGGGGGCGTGGCGGCGTGGCATATTCACCTCAAACGCTGCTGTCATACGTTTGGCTCTGAATTCCACAGTTTTGGGCCGAGCTGCTTAAAACTCATTTGGATGCATCCTTATCCACCCCCCAACAGGAATCCTTAACAAACTTTAGTGAGCAGGACTTAGTTTCTCTATAGCGCCACCAAGCAAATTTCAAAGGACCCTTTGGTATTCACTTACTTCATCGTAGAGTAATGAAATTTTGTACAGTTGTAGATCTCAGCAAGACGCTCAGAATTTACAATTAATGTCATACTGCAAGTATCACAGGAAGTAAGCCATTTTAGATTGAAATCTGAATTTTGATACCAAGTTGACATGTAAAGCATATGTATTTGATCATACTTGTCCAGCAGGGGGCAGCAAGAGACCACAAATAAACCCCAAAGGAATTTCTCTTGGTAAGTAAGTGATCTTAACTCTTTGGTTTCCTTGTATATTTAAGTTGAACAGATATACAAATCCTGCTTGAAAACTGACAAACTCTTGTTCAATACATTTCAGTTTTTATTTATATAACGCCAAATCATGAAACATGTCATCAGGGGTGGATTGGGACAAAAAATTGGCCCTGGCATTTTGGATTAGACTGGCCCACCACATTTTTTTTGTGTACTGAATGTGTATACCAACTGTGCAATACCAACTGTGCAATACCTTGAAGTCAGGATAATGGAAATTAGTGAGAGTGGACACTTAAAATACTTCCAAAATCTTAATTTATTAACACTGTAAAATGTAAACTCCACCACAGCACAGCAACTATTCTTAGATCAGAGAGAGAGAGAGAGAAAGAGAGGTGTCACGGTCAATCACACATATTATCACGTTACATCATTATAAGAAGTTATTGTAAGTTGCTCATCAGATCTATTCAGTCTTCCAGATACTGTAGGGTAACATTGGACTAATGTGCACTCACTGTGTAAAAAAGGATGCCAATGACAAAATGAACCAGAGAAATGCCTCACTTGTCATCATGGAAAGAAAGAAAATATATAATAACATAATATAAATTTTGATTTACTCAGTCATTTGTAATAAGTATTTTATTTATCTAATTTCCTAATTTTTGATCATATTTTCTTTAAAATCGCAGACTTTTCGCTATTTTTCATGTAAATCCTTGGTGGCGCTTGATAGCGAAGCCGGTGAGGCCGCAGCGAGCTTGGCCTACCCTGGGATTGCGCAATCCCATGGTAACTGCGCTGACTTCCATTCTGTGAATGCATCTTCCTGTCTCTAGATCATAAATTCAATTGTTCAAACAGTTATGAACTGATTTTCCACAATTTAATATATGTGGATTACGAATTGTGTTTTGGTCATCAAACTGTGTGCAGATAACATGTTTTCGTGGTGCTGGCCGATCATAAACAGCAAAGAAGTGGTTGTAGGTGAGGCCAGCAGTTCCTTGGCCACTAGGCAGGGGGCGCTCAAGGGGCACCGCTCGTGATCCCCAAATAGTAGAGTCAAAACAAGTTATTGATGTTTTATTAGCGAGTTTTGCTAAACAAGTAAAGCACTAAAAAGACTAAACATACAGCTGGAACAGGACTGATCAGGGAAGGCTTTCCTCCCTGGCAGTGAGCTCCATTGAGACTGAGAGACTTTTAAAACTGAAGAAGATAAAGAGAACTTTTACCGGAAAATGATGATATTTTTGTTCAGAAAGAGCGCCACAGGGACTTAAATTATAAGTAGAGGTAAGACAGCGATACTTATTCATGTTTTGTTTTTGTGATAAAATCTGCGTAATGTGGGTTATAGTTTTAGAATGTGTTACAAATGCAGAAATCCATCATAACTCATAAACTGTTACCAATCAAATGACAATTTTTTTCATCAAAGAACCAATATTTTTCCATGTATCTTGGTGAATTTATTTGGCTCAATCAGTCTCCTTCAGCACTTTGCAACGAGTCTACTCTGTAGAGTGTATATATTTGTAAATCTGACTCTGATGACGTCAGTGCCTCACCAGCCATGAACCCTACCGCACGTTAGAGACTGACATTTTTTCGGGAATCCCGCGGGTCACGTGATTCCCACGGGAATCTCGCGGGATGGGAGTCAACATCAGTAAATATCACGTGATTGGGACGGTACAGGATTAAATATAAACGGGAGCAGACGGGAGCGGGAGTAAACCAACAACAGGTACAATTAACTAGGATCGAAGCCAAAAGATTAAATAAAATAGAAAATCAAAAATGTAGGTTCGCCGCCGCCATTTTGTAGTTTTTTTCCAAGAAACCGAAACTATAATGCTGGTCAAAGAACTACACGACCCAGAAGCCAACAGTGCATCCGGTTTATTTTTTCCGCCAGCGCTCAAAAAACAGAATGGGAGTGGGGGGGGGGGGATCAACCGCTAGTGGCGAACTCAACCTGGAAAAGTTGGATCGGCAACGCAAAGTCAAAAGTAAGGACTTATTTATTAAACTCACAGCGCAACTGTAAAGTTGCAAATATTAACAAACTTGAGGAGAGTTGAATGTCACGGTGTTAACACTCAGTACCTGCTTGTAAAACGTGTTTCCTGGACTAATTTCCCAATGTGCAACAGTGTAATAATACGGCCAATAACTTAAAACTACTTTATTATTTTATTTAGTATTGTCTGAACAGTTGTGTTTTTTTCTGTTTTAACCCAATAACTGAACAATGTGTTAACACTTCTGTTTCACTATTTAACAAAAGTAAAACATGTACTTCCATGTCTGGTCGGGTAAAAATGAGACGGAGCCGACTGGACCGGCTGTTCCTGGGTCCAGTTAGCTCCGCCTCCAGCTCCGCATCATCCCCGAAAATTAACATAATCTCACTTTTAACTTTTGATAAAAGTTGACAGATCTGTCTAAGAATGTGTTTAATGTTCAATGAATGTATTGGTTCTGATAGTAAACCCTAATTAGTTTGTGGATATTTTATTGCAAATGGAAAAATACTAATATGCTTGAATGATATTCAACTTTTTTGTAATTTTTTGTTTTACTAAACTGAGTTTTTGAACCACTTCGGTACATTATCTAAATTGTGACAGTAATGCCTTTATGCACTTTTTTCTTAACTGAGTATAGATCTCTTTCTCGGTGCATTATTCTTTAGTTTCAGCAATTTGAAATGTAAAAGTAACTTCATTGTTCATGTGAAACAATTACTTAATGAATTAGTAAAAAGCAACATTGTACATTTTGTTTATTCAACTAAGATAGGCATGGTCTGTTTCCCTGTTTGTTACTTTATTTATTTATTTATTATTATTCCTTTCACTTTAACTGGCCTTTACTACAGCTAAAACAGGAACTTAACTGACCCTTCATAGACATTCAGGTTTAATGTATTTCCAGAAAACTTAATGAAGACAACAAGAATGGGAGTAGGGCAGGAGCGGGAGTCATTCTGAGTGGGAGCGGGATGGGAGTGGGAGTAATTTTACCAGGAGCGGGACGGGACAGGATTTTTTTTTCTACTCTGGCCCGGGATTGGGACGGGACACAATTTTTATCAGTGGGAGTGGGACGGGACAGGAGTGAAAATCCACTCCCGTGTCACTCTCTACCGCACGTCACTGACTACAACCACCACCATATTTTACACCAGACACCGGAGCAGATGAAGGGCCTGCTGTTGGGAACATGTCAGTCAGTTTGACACATTTCGCAGCATCCGTTTGAAGAACTCGTTTCTTTTTTTCGTGCAGTTTCTCTGCGCCTCCCTTGCGTTTCTTATCCATTACTACTGTGAACACCGCTGCACAAAGTTCCACATGGAGCGTGAAGGTGTTTTTCTACTTTATGATTGGCCTAGCCCTTTAGACTGTCAGGGATGATAACCAATGGGCTGCAGTAGCCTGTGGTAAGGGCTGGATGATCGGAACAGACTCTTGCGCTGCTGATATTTTTCTTCATGCATTATGCAAATATAACGAGGCAGATATATAAAATAATAATAATATTAATAATAATAATACATATTATTAATATACATGTCGGGTCTGCCGGCCTGCATGTCATCTAAAGGCAGTTTACAATGTCAAAATCAATCAGATTATACATATTAAGTCAGATTATCCAGATTGGTAAAAGAAATTCCTATATAAGGGAACCAGTTGATTTCATCAAAGTCGTAACAAGCAGCATTGACTCCTGAAGAAGCGTAGAGCCACAGGGAGAGTCGTTTGCATTGTACATGGCTTAGCAGCAATCCCTCATACTGATCAAGCATGAAGTGACAGCAGAAGGAAAAACTCCCCATTAACAGGAAGGAAAAACCTCCAGCCGAACCGGGCTCAGTATGAACGGTAATCTGCCTTGACCGACTGGGGGTTACAAAAGAGAGAGAAGAGACACAACAAGACAGACAAAAAAGCACAGAAGCACACATTGATCCAGTAATGTGTTTTACATTAGATGGTAATAGCAGGTGATCTGTCTTCCCTGAATGATGTCACAGCTAACAGAACGCCAGACCAGGGGTACCTACTATGAAGAAAAAATAGAAAAAACAAAAAGGTAAAAGCTGAAATGACAACAGTCATGCAAAATTGAAGAACAATAGACCCTGATGTCCTCCAGCAGCCTAAGCCTATAGCAGCATAACTATAGAGGTAGCTCGGGGTAACATGAACCACTCTAACTATAATCTTTGTCAAAAAGGAAAGTCCCAAGAGCCAGCTTCTAGTGGAGGAGTTCAAGTATCTTGGGGTCTTGTTCACGAATGAGGGGAAGATGGAGCGGGAGATCGACAGGCGGATTGGTGCGACGTCTGCTGTGAAGCGTGCGCTGTACCGATCCGTTGTGGTGAAGAGAGAGCTGAGCCAAAAGGCCAAGCTCTCGATTTACCAGTCGATCTACGTTCCTACCCTCATCTATGGTCACGAGCTTTGGGTCGTGACCGAAAGAACGAAATCCCGGATACAAGCGGCCAAAATGAGTTTTCTCCATAGTGTGTCTGGGCTCTCCCTTAGAGATAGGGTGAGGAGCTCAGTCATCCGGGGAGGACTCAAGAGTAGAGCCGCTGCTCCTCCACATTGAGAGGAGCCAGTTGAGGTGGATCGGGCATCTGGTTAGGATGCCTCCTGGACGCCTCCCTGATGAGGTGTTCTTGGCACGTCCCACCGGGAGGAGGCCCAGAGGAAGACCCAGGACACGCTGGAGAGACTATGCTGGCCTGGGAACGCTTTGGGATTCCCCCGGAGGAAGTGGCCCAAGTGGCTGGGGAGAGGAAGGTCTGGGGCTCCCTCTTGAAGCTGCCCCTGCGACCTGACCCCGGATAAGTGGAAGACGATGGATGGATGGAAAAAGGAAAGTTTTAGGATTAGTCTTAAAAGTAGACAGGGTGTCTGCGTCACGGACCAAAACTGGGAGTTTGTTCCACTGGAGAGGAGCCTGATAACTAAAGGATCTGCCTACCATTCTGGTTTTACAGACTTTAGGAACCACTAGCAGACCTGCTTTCTGAGAGTGAAGTGGTCTGTTAGAAATTACTAAAGTTTGTACACAACATACACATGTGGAATATTGCTAACGTGTTACTTTAGCAATTTTCCAATTGCCAAAGTGTTACTTTTACATTATTACTTTTGGGTGTGTATCCACCAATTTAACTGTCAAACTTTCATAAAAGCTGTCTTAATGCAAGAAACGAAACCCTTAAACACATGAAATAATTAACTTTAAATAACTAAAAAGGTTTTGTTAACTTTTCACATGAAGCTGGATTAACAGCTAGTAAGATACCTTTGATTAAGTTGGTATACTAATGTTTAAACCAGGGGTGTCAAACGTACGGCCTGCGGGCCGGATCTGGCCCGCCGAACGATTTAGTCCGGCCCGGTGGCCAAATGCATTTTTATTATTCAACGGCTGTGTCTCCTCGGTGCATCGACCGATCTGCACCACATTTTTTGTGAGTCGTGGGGGAGCGCTGCCCAACGCATACGTGTGTATTGCATGGTAGACGGGTGAGGAAAATGCATGACAGCTTCTGCGGTGGCTGGCGGCGGGAGGTGCGCGTACCCTAGCGGTGGCCCTTAGGCCAGAGCGGCGCTTGGCTGCGAGGGCCGATCATCACCGCTTGCGGTTTTAATTATTATTATTATTATTCTGCCCCCCTAAAGAGGGGCCTTTTTGGGGGCTTTCTCATTTTCAAAAACTCACCAAACTTGGCAGATGCATGGTGACTGTTTAAAAATTTTGTATTTTAAGGTCGTCACAAAAATCTAAAGAAAAATGCCTCAACGGCGCCACCTAGAAATTTTCAAAGGACCCTTTGCTATTCACTTACTTCGTCGTAGAGACATGAAATTTGGTACAGTTGTAGAGCTCAACAAGACGCTCAGAATTTACAATTAATGTCATAGTGCAAATATCACAGGAAGTTGGCCATTTTAGACTTAAAGTCTGATTTTGACCCAATTTTTGACGTTTATAGCATTGCTATTTGATGGATCTCCTCCTAGAGATTTTGAGCGATCGGCTTGAAACTCGGGCAGTCTGATCATAAGGCATGGCCAATCAAAAGTTATCAAAACGGTGAGTTTTTGAGCATGCTGAAGGGGCGTTGGCAGGGGTCAAAGTTCACCTATTCGCCACAAAAAATAAAAGTGTTATATCTCCTACACAGAAACACACAGAGGCACCAAACTTTCTGTGATTAATCATCATCAGGTCTCCTATAATATCCAATGGTCAAATGATGACATCACTTAGGCCACACCCCCTGACAACAGGAAGTGTCATGTTTTGCTGTAAACGGTCGCTATGTTACCCCTCTGAGCTAATCAACATGAAACTGTGTCCAGAGACAGAAAACATGTTGTTGTGTTGTGGATTCCAGCCCCAAGTCGATTCGATGGAGCAGGAGAGCGTGGCGGCGTGGTGAAGTCACCTCAAACGCCGCTGCCATACGTTTGGCTCTGAATTCCACATTTTTGGGCCGAGCTGCATAAAACTCACTTGGATGCATCCTTATCCACCCCCCAACAGGAATCCATAACAAATTTTGGTGGGCGTGACCTAATGCCTCAACGGCGCCACTTAGCAATTTTCAAAGGACCCTTTGCTATTCACTTACTTCATCGTAGAGACATGAGATTTGGTACAGTGGTAGAGCTCACCAAGACGCTCAGAATTTACAATTAATGTCATAGTGTAAATATCACAGGAAGTCGGCCATTTTAGATTGAATGTCTGATTTTGACCACATTTTTGACGTTTATAGCATTGGTATTTGATGGATCTCCTCCTAGAGATTTTTAGCGAGCGGCTTGAAACTCGGGCAGTCTGATCATAAGGCATGGCCAATTAAAAGTTATCAAAACGGTGAGTTTTTGAGCTTGTTGAAGGGGCATTAGCAAGGGTTAAAGTTCACCTACTCGCCACAAAAAATAAAACTGTTATATCTCCTACACAGAAACACACAGAGGCATCAAACTTTCAGTGATTGATCACCATCAGGTCTCCTATAATATCCAATGGTCAAATGATGACATTGCTTAGGCCACGCCCCCTGACAACAGGAAGTGTCATGTTTTGTTGTAAGCGGTCGCTATGTTACCCCTCTGAGCTAATCAACATGAAACTGTGTCCACAGACAGAACACATGTTGGTATGTTGTGGATTTCAGGCTCAACTGGATTGGATGGAGCAGGGGGGCGTGGCGGCGTGGCATATTCACCTCAAACGCTGCTGTCATACGTTTGGCTCTGAATTCCACAGTTTTGGGCCGAGCTGCTTAAAACTCATTTGGATGCATCCTTATCCACCCCCCAACAGGAATCCTTAACAAACTTTAGTGAGCAGGACTTAGTTTCTCTATAGCGCCACCAAGCAAATTTCAAAGGACCCTTTGGTATTCACTTACTTCATCGTAGAGTAATGAAATTTTGTACAGTTGTAGATCTCAGCAAGACGCTCAGAATTTACAATTAATGTCATACTGCAAGTATCACAGGAAGTAAGCCATTTTAGATTGAAATCTGAATTTTGATACCAAGTTGACATGTAAAGCATATGTATTTGATCATACTTGTCCAGCAGGGGGCAGCAAGAGACCACAAATAAACCCCAAAGGAATTTCTCTTGGTAAGTAAGTGATCTTAACTCTTTGGTTTCCTTGTATATTTAAGTTGAACAGATATACAAATCCTGCTTGAAAACTGACAAACTCTTGTTCAATACATTTCAGTTTTTATTTATATAACGCCAAATCATGAAACATGTCATCAGGGGTGGATTGGGACAAAAAATTGGCCCTGGCATTTTGGATTAGACTGGCCCACCACATTTTTTTTGTGTACTGAATGTGTATACCAACTGTGCAATACCAACTGTGCAATACCTTGAAGTCAGGATAATGGAAATTAGTGAGAGTGGACACTTAAAATACTTCCAAAATCTTAATTTATTAACACTGTAAAATGTAAACTCCACCACAGCACAGCAACTATTCTTAGATCAGAGAGAGAGAGAGAGAAAGAGAGGTGTCACGGTCAATCACACATATTATCACGTTACATCATTATAAGAAGTTATTGTAAGTTGCTCATCAGATCTATTCAGTCTTCCAGATACTGTAGGGTAACATTGGACTAATGTGCACTCACTGTGTAAAAAAGGATGCCAATGACAAAATGAACCAGAGAAATGCCTCACTTGTCATCATGGAAAGAAAGAAAATATATAATAACATAATATAAATTTTGATTTACTCAGTCATTTGTAATAAGTATTTTATTTATCTAATTTCCTAATTTTTGATCATATTTTCTTTAAAATCGCAGACTTTTCGCTATTTTTCATGTAAATCCTTGGTGGCGCTTGATAGCGAAGCCGGTGAGGCCGCAGCGAGCTTGGCCTACCCTGGGATTGCGCAATCCCATGGTAACTGCGCTGACTTCCATTCTGTGAATGCATCTTCCTGTCTCTAGATCATAAATTCAATTGTTCAAACAGTTATGAACTGATTTTCCACAATTTAATATATGTGGATTACGAATTGTGTTTTGGTCATCAAACTGTGTGCAGATAACATGTTTTCGTGGTGCTGGCCGATCATAAACAGCAAAGAAGTGGTTGTAGGTGAGGCCAGCAGTTCCTTGGCCACTAGGCAGGGGGCGCTCAAGGGGCACCGCTCGTGATCCCCAAATAGTAGAGTCAAAACAAGTTATTGATGTTTTATTAGCGAGTTTTGCTAAACAAGTAAAGCACTAAAAAGACTAAACATACAGCTGGAACAGGACTGATCAGGGAAGGCTTTCCTCCCTGGCAGTGAGCTCCATTGAGACTGAGAGACTTTTAAAACTGAAGAAGATAAAGAGAACTTTTACCGGAAAATGATGATATTTTTGTTCAGAAAGAGCGCCACAGGGACTTAAATTATAAGTAGAGGTAAGACAGCGATACTTATTCATGTTTTGTTTTTGTGATAAAATCTGCGTAATGTGGGTTATAGTTTTAGAATGTGTTACAAATGCAGAAATCCATCATAACTCATAAACTGTTACCAATCAAATGACAATTTTTTTCATCAAAGAACCAATATTTTTCCATGTATCTTGGTGAATTTATTTGGCTCAATCAGTCTCCTTCAGCACTTTGCAACGAGTCTACTCTGTAGAGTGTATATATTTGTAAATCTGACTCTGATGACGTCAGTGCCTCACCAGCTATGAACTCTACCGCACGTCACTGACTACAACCACCACCATATTTTACATCAGACACCGGAGCAGATGAAGGCCTGCTGTAGGGAACATGTCAGTCAGTTTGACACATTTCGCAGCGTCCGTTTGAAGAACTCGTTTATTTTTTTCGTGCAGTTTCTCTGCGCCTCCCTTGCGTTTCTTATCCATTACTACTGTGAACACCGCTGCACAAAGTTCCACATGGAGCGTGAAGGTGTTTTTCTGCTTTATGATTGGCCTAGCCCTTTAGACTGTCAGGGATGATAACCAATGGGCTGCAGTAGCCTGTGGTAAGGGCCGGATGATCGGAACAGACTCTTGCGCTGCTGATATTTTTCTTCATGCATTATGCAAATATAACGAGGCAGATATATAAAATAATAATAATAATAATACATATTATTAATATACATGTCGGGTCTGCCGGCCCAAACAGCACGTCGGCCCACCGGGAAAATGCCCGGTACGCCCGATTACCAGTCCATGCCTGCATGTCATCTAAAGGCAGTTTACAATGTCAAAATCAATCAGATTATACATATTAAGTCAGATTATCCAGATTGGTAAAAGAAATTCCTATATAAGTGAACCAGTTAATTGCATCAAAGTCGTAACAAGCAGCATTCACTCCTGAAGAAGCGTAGAGCCACAGGGAGAGTCGTTTGCATTGTACATGGCTTTGCAGCAATCCCTCATACTGATCAAGCATGAAGTGACAGCAGAAGGAAAAACTCCCCATTAACAGGAAGGAAAAACCTCCAGCAGAACCGGGCTCAGTATGAACGGTAATCTGCCTTGACTGACTGGGGGTTACAAAAGAGAGAGAAGAGACACAACATGACAGACAAAAAAGCACAGAAGCACACATTGATCCAGTAATGTGTTTTACATTAGATGGTAATAGCAGGTGATCTGTCTTCCCTGGATGATGTCACAGCTAACAGAACGCCAGACCAGGTGTACCTACTATGAAGAAAAAATAGAAAAAACAAAAAGTTAAAAGCTGAAATGACAACAGTCATGCAAAAACGAAGAACAGTAGACCCTGATGTCCTCCAGCAGCCTAAGCCTATAGCAGCATAACTATAAAGGTAGCTCAGCGTAACATGAGCCACTCTAACTATAAGCTTTGTCAAAAAGGAAAGTCTCAAGAGCCAGCTTCTAGTGGAGGAGTTCAAGTATCTTGGGGTCTTGTTCACGAATGAGGGGAAGATGGAGCGGGAGATCGACAGGCGGATTGGTGCAGCGTCTGCTGTGAAGCGGGCGCTGTACCGGTCCGTTGTGGTGAAGAGAGAGCTGAGCCAAAAGGCGAAGCTCTCGATTTACCAGTCGATCTACGTTCCTACCCTCATCTATGGTCACGAGCTTTGGGTCGTGACCGAAAGAACGAGATCCCGGACACAAGCGGCCAAAATGAGTTTTCTCCATAGTGTGTGTGAGCTCTCCCTTAGAGATAAGGTGAGGAGCTCCGTCATCCGGGGAGGACTCAGAGTAGCCACTGCTTCTTCACGTCGAGAGGAGCCAGTTGAGGTGGCTCGGGCATCTGGTTAGGATGCCTCCTGGACGCCTCCCTGGTGAGGTGTTCTGGGCACGTCCCACCGGGAGGAGGCCCAGGGGAAGACCTGGGACACGCTGGAGAGACTATGTTTTCTCTGCTGGCCTGGGAACACCTTGGGATTCCCCTGGAGGAGGTGGCCCAAGTGGCTGGGGAGAGGGACGTCTGGGCCTCCTTTATAAAGCTGCTACCCCCGCGATTTTGCTAAAGTGTTCCTTTAGCAATAGTCCAATTGCTAAAGTGTTACTTTTACATTACTTTTGGGTGTGTATCACCAATTTAGATGTTAAACTTTCATAAAAGATGTCTTAATGCAAGAAACAAAACCCTTAAAGACATGAAATAGCAAGTAACTTTAAAAAACTAAAATGGTTTTGTTAACTTCTCACATTAAGCTGGATTAACAGCTAGTAAGATACCTTTGATTAAATTGGTATACTAATGTTTAAACCAGGGGTGTCAAAGGTACGGCCCGCCGAACGATTTAGTCCGGTCCGGTGGCCAAATGCATTATCATTATTCAACGGCTGTGTCTCCTCGCTGCATCGAGCGATCTGGACCAGATTTTTTGTGAGTCGTGGGGGAGCGCTGCCGAACACGTTCGTGTGAATCGCCCAGTGGACGGGCGGGCAAAATGCGTGACAGCATCTGCGGTGGCGGGCGGCCGGCGGTGCGCAAATCCCAGCGGTGGCCAATAGGCCAGAGCGGCGCTTTGCTGCGAGGGCCGATCATCACCGCTTGCGGTTTTAATTATTAGGCCCGAGCAGCTAAGCGCTGCGAAGGCCTATTGTATCTGTAGTGTTAATTATTATTATTATTCTTATTCTTATTCTTATTCTGCCCCCCTAAAGAGGGGCCTTTTTGGGGGCTTTATCATATTCAAAAACTCACCAAACTTTGCAGATGCATGGTGACTGTTTAAAAATTTTGTATTTTAAGGTCGTCACAAAAATCTAAAGAAAAATGCCTCAACGGCGCCACCTAGATATTTTCAAAGGACCCTTTGCTATTCACTTACTTCGTCGTAGAGACATGAGATTTGGTACAGTTGTAGAGCTCAACAAGACGCTCAGAATTTACAATTATTGTCATAATGCAAGTATCACAGGAAGTCGGCCATTTTAGACTGAAAGTCTGATTTTGACCTCAATTTTGACAGTTACAGCATTGGTATAAGATCTAACTCCTCCTAGAGATATCGAGCGATCGGCTTGAAACTCGGGCAGTCTGATCATAAGGCATGGCCAATCAAATGTTATCAAAACGGTGAGTTTTTGAGCATGCTGAAGGGGCGTTGGTAGGGGTCAAAGTTCACCTATTCGCCACAAAAAATAAAAGTGTTATATCTCCTACACAGAAACACACAGAGGCACCAAACTTTCTGTGATTGATCATCATCAGGTCTCCTATAATATCCAATGGTCAAATGATGACATTGCTTAGGCCACGCCCCCTGACAACAGGAAGTGTCATGTTTTGTTGTAAGCGGTCGCTATGTTACCCCTCTGAGCTAATCAACATGAAATTGTGTCCACAGACAGAACACATGTTGGTATGTTGTGGATTTCAGGCTCAACTGGATTCGATGGAGCAGGGGGGCGTGGCGGCGTGGCATATTCACCTCAAACGCTGCTGTCATACGTTTGGCTCTGAATTCCACAGTTTTGGGCCGAGCTGCCTAAAACTCATTTGGATGCATCCTTATCCACCCCCCAACAGGAATCCATAACAAACTTTAGTGAGCAGGACTTAGTTTCTCTATAGCGCCACCAAGCAATTTTCAAAGGACCTTTTGCTATTCACTTACTTCATCGTAGAGTAATGAAATTTTGTACAGTTGTAGATCTCAGCAAGACGCTCAGAATTTACAATTAATGTCATACTGCAAGTATCACAGGAAGTAAGCCATTTTAGATTGAAATCTGAATTTTGATACCAAGTTGACATGTAAAGCATATGTATTTGATCATACTTGTCCAGCAGGGGGCAGCAAGAGACCACAAATAAACCCCAAAGGAATCTCTCTTGGTAAGTAAGTGATCTTAACTCTTTGGTTTCCTTATATATTTAAATTGAACAGATATACAAATCCTGCTTGAAAACTGACAAACTCTTGTTCAATACATTTCAGTTTTTATTTATATAGCGCCAAAATCATGAAACATGTCATCAGGGGTGGATTGGAACAAAAAAATCGGCCCTGGCATTTTGGATTAGACTGGCCCACCACATTTTTTTTGTGTACTGAATGTGTATACCAACTGTGCAATACCTTGAAGTCAGGATAATGGAAATTAGAGAGAGTGGACACTTAAAATACTTCCAAAATCTTAATTTATTAACACTGTAAAATGTAAACTCCACCACAGCACAGCAACTATTCTTAGATCAGAGAGAGAGAGAGAAAGAGAGGTGTCACGGTCAATCACACATATTATCACG
Organism: Fundulus diaphanus; assembly: GCA_037039145.1. Classification (NCBI taxonomy): domain Eukaryota; kingdom Metazoa; phylum Chordata; class Actinopteri; order Cyprinodontiformes; family Fundulidae; genus Fundulus; species Fundulus diaphanus. The sequence goes on along the minus strand of CM073130.1, from coordinate 51,902,816 downwards.
TTACATCATTATAAGAAGTTATTGTAAGTTGCTCATCAGATCTATTCCGTCTTCCAGATACTGTAGGGTAACATTGGACTAATGTGCACTCACTGTGTAAAAAAGGATGCCAATGACAAAATGAACCAGAGAAATGCCTCACTTGTCATCATGGAAAGAAAGAAAATATATAATAACATAATATAAATTTTGATTTACTCAGTCATTTGTAATAAGTATTTTATTTATCTAATTTCCTAATTTTTGATCATATTTTCTTTAAAATCGCAGACTTTTCGCTATTTTTCATGTAAATTCTTGGTGGCGCTTCATAGGGAAGCCGGTGAGGCCGCAGCGAGCTTGGCCTCCCCTGGGATTGCGCAATCCCATGTTAACTGCGCTGACTTCCATTCTGTGAATGCATCTTCCTGTCTCTAGATCATAAATTCAATTGTTCAAACAGTTATGAACTGATTTTCCACAATTTAATATATGTGGATTACGAATTGTGTTTTGGTCATCAAACTGTGTGCAGATAACATGTTTTCCTGGTGCTGGCCGATCATAAACAGCAAAGAACTGGTTGTAGGTGAGGCCGGCAAATCCTTGGCCTCTAGGCAGGGGGCGCTCAAGGGGCACCGCTCGTGATCCCCAAATAGTAGAGTCAAAACAAGTTATTGATGTTTTATTAGCGAGTTTTGCTAAACAAGTAAAGCACTAAAAAGACTCTAAACATACAGCTGGAACAGGACTGATCAGGGAAGGCTTTCCTCCCTGGCAGTGAGCTCCACTGAGACTAAGAGAGTTTTAAATCTGAAGAAGATAAAGAGAACTTTTACCGGAAAATGATGATATTTTTGTTCAGAAAGAGCGCCACATGGACTTAAATTATAAGTAGAGGTAAGACAGCGATACTTATTCATGTTTTGTTTTTGTGATAAAATGTGCGTAATATGGGTTATAGTTTTAGAATGTGTTACAAATGCAGAAATCCATCATAACTCATAAACTGTTACCAATCAAATGACAATTTTTTTTCATCAAAGAACCAATATTTTTCCATGTATCTTGGTGAATTTATTTGGCTCAATCAGTCTCCTTCAGCACTTTGCAACGAGTCTACTCTGTAGAGTGTATATATTTGTAAATCTGACTCTGATGACGTCAGTGCCTCACCAGCTATGAACCCTACCGCACATCACTGACTACAACCACCACCACCACTATATTTTACATCAGACACCGGAGCAGATGAAGGCCTGCTGTTGGGAACATGTCAGTCAGTTTGACACAGTTTGACACAGAAGCACACATTGATCCAGTAATCTGTTTTACATTAGATGGTAATAACAGGTGATCTGTCTTCCCTGGATGATGTCACAGCTAACAGAACGCCAGACCAGGTGTACCTACTATGAAGAAAAAATAGAAAAAACAAAAAGTTAAAAGCTGAAATGACAACAGTCATGCAAAATTGAAGAACAATAGACCCTGATGTCCTCCAGCAGCCTAAGCCTATAGCAGCATAACTATAGAGGTAGCTCGGGGTAAAATGAACCACTCTAACTATAAGCTTTGTCAAAAAGGAAAGTCCCAAGAGCCAGCTTCTAGTGGAGGAGTTCAAGTATCTTGGGGTCTTGTTCACGAATGAGGGGAAGATGGAGCGGGAGATCGACAGGCGGATTGGTGCGACGTCTGCTGTGAAGCGGGCGCTGTACCGATCCGTTGTGGTGAAGAGAGAGGTGAGCCAAAAGGCCAAGCTCTCGATTTACCAGTCGATCTACGTTCCTACCCTCATCTATGGTCATGAGCTTTGGGTCGTGACCGAAAGAACGAGATCCCGGATACAAGCGGCCAAAATGAGTTTTCTCCATAGTGTGTCTGGGCTCTCCCTTAGAGATAGGGTGAGGAGCTCAGTCATCCGGGGAGGACTCAGAGTAGAGCCGCTGCTCCTCCACATTGAGAGGAGCCAGTTGAGGTGGCTCGGGCATCTGGTTAGGATGCCTCCTGGACGCCTCCCTGGTGAGGTGTTCTGGGCACGTCCCACCGGGAGGAGGCCCAGGGGAAGACCCAGGACACGCTGGAGAGACTCTACTCGCCTGGGAACGCTTTGGGATTCCCCCAGAGGAAGTGGCCCAAGTGGCTGGGGAGAGGAAGGTCTGGGCCTCCCTCTTGAAGCTGCTACCCCCGCGACCTGACCCCGGATAAGCGGAAGACGATGGATGGATGGAAAAAGGAAAGTTTTAGGATTAGTCTTAAAAGTAGACAGGGTGTCTGCGTCACGGACCAAAACTGGGAGTTGGTTCCACTGGAGAGGAGCATGATAGCTAAAGGATCTGCCTCCCATTCTGGTTTTACAGACTTTAGGAACCACCAGCAGACCTGCTTTCTGAGAGTGAAGTGGTCTGTTAGAAATTACTAAAGTTTGTACACAACATACACATGTGGAATATTGCTAACGTGTTACTTTAGCAATATTCCAATTGCTAAAGTGTTAGTTTTACATTATTACTTTTGGGTGTGTATTCACCAATTTAGATGTCAAACTTTCTTAACAGCTGTCTTAATGCAAGAAACGAAACCCTTAACACATGAAATAACAATTAACTTTAAATAGCTAAAAAGGTTTTGTTAACTTTTCACATGAAGCTGGATTAACAGCTAGTAAGATACCTTTAATTAAATAGGTATACTAATGTTTAAACCAGGGGTGTCAAACGTACGGCCTGCGGGCCGGATCTGGCCCGCCGAACGATTTAGTCCGGCCCGGTGGCCAAATGCATTTTCATTATTCAACGGCTGTGTCTCCTCGGTGCATCGACCGATGTGCACCAGATTTTTTGTGAGTCGTGGGGGAGCGCTGCCCAACGCATACGTGTGTATTGCATGGTGGACGGGTGAGGAAAATGCGCGACAGCTTCTGCGGTGGCTGGCGGCGGGAGGTGCGCATACCCTAGCGGTGGCCCATAGGCCAGAGCGGCGCTTGGCTGCGAGGGCCGATCATCACCGCTTGCGGTTTTAATTATCATTGTCTTTATTGTCATTGCAACATACATTCCAATGAAATGTGTCCTCTGCTTTTAACCCGTCCCTCAGGGAGCAGTGGACTGCCACTGTGTGGCGCCCGGGGAGTATTTTTGGGGTGTAGATCTTGACCAGGGACCCAGAGTGGCATTGTGTGGGATTCTAACCCAGAACCTCAAAGCCTCCCCAGGAAGCAGGCACCCTGCTCTAACCACGAGGCCGCCACTCCTCAAGCTTCAACTTTATTCCCCTGTAGCTGCCAAAACTCTGCACATCTCCCTCACTGTTGAGGTTGTGCTTTTCAGACATATTTCCAAGGTCCCCAAATGGTGTCAGCATTACTTCCCACGCCATGACATAACCAGTTTAGTCTGTAGCTCGTCTGCTTCAGTGTTTGACCAGTTGAGGGATCACAGAGTGTTCTTCATACTCTGGTTTTAACAAGTGGTTATTTGGGCTATTTTGTCCTTTCCATCATCTCACATCAGTGTGGTCATTCTCTTCTGACATCGAAGCAATTATACAGCTTACTCAATATTTTCTCTTTTTTTCAGACCATCCGTAAGATGGCTATGTGTGAAAATCTCAGTAGATACGAAATGCTTAGGGCATTACACCTGACATCATAAAATCATACTATGTTAAAATACACTTCTTTCCCTTTCTTCATTATTCTGATGCTCAGTTTGAACTGCAGCAAGTCATTTCACCACCTCTAGATGCACCGAATGTATCGTTTTGCCACCATGTGATTGGATGATTCCATATTTTGGTTAAGGTAGCAATCGGACAGAGTTTCCTGAAATTGTGTAGTAGTAATAATAATAATAATAATAATAATAATAATAATAATAATAATAATAATAACTACACTTGGTTAGATTGTTTAATTGTGGTGGGATAAAGCTGATTAAAAGATGCACTTGGATTTTTACATTCACCAAGAAAGAGCAGTTCAGTTAGAAATCTGGAAAAGTTTGAGCAACTAACTCTGCCTGATACTTAAATGTGATCTTCGGTGAAATAACTCTTGTATTACGTATTAATTTCTCAGAGCAAAAAGAAGAACCTCAACCTGAACTGGACAAAAAAGTGAGTGACTTTTAATCTATTTTCAAACAGTGCACCATTTTTGCAGAAACAAATGTGAACATAAGTAAATTTCATTAATTAGGAACAATTTGAAGCACAATGGGTTTATAATTGTATCTGGTGTTGGCCACCTTGGATTAAAGGTACAGTCAATGATTTTGTAATTGGACTATAATCATACGACACCAGGATCTATGCTTTAGACATCAAGATGAGGGGAGGGGGTGACTCAAGTGAGGGGTCATGGTGAACTTCAAACATCTATCCAAGGATCCCATTCTGAAGATCTTCAACTCAAATCACAGAGAGTTGTTTTATCATCTTAGGGAGGTTAGGAAAATGGGGCTATAATCAGGTATTCAGTTGTGGATGCAACCCCCAGGAGTCCTATTACAATTTTGTGGACTACTCTTAGAAGGTATGAGTATGTAACAAAACAATTATTAGATGAAGAAATATTGCATTGGAAATTGATCAGATGATCAGCCATAAGGATGCGACAAGCTTGTCCACAGCTCCAGGAAGGGCTTGGAGGAGATGCAGCTTTCTAAATGAACTTTAACCATGTTTACATTTGAGACTCTACTTATTAATGAATACTGTGTGCATTACAGAAAGGTGAGTACCCAATTCTTGCTTGTAAGAATTATAATAATATATGTGCATCCAAATAGACAATGCAAACAGATAATTTAAAATCTAAAGTTAAAATGACGATTCCTGTCCGTGTCTTTAAATCTCAACAGGAAACTTGAGTTGTTGTTGTTCTTTCTTCCAGGTAGAACAGCTGGAGTCTGTGATAAAGCAGCTGTTGAATGGGTTGGCTGAGCTGCGTGATCCTGAACTTGAAGACCTGAAGTATGAAGTCTTGTGTCAAATTAGCTGCAAAAAAGATTCTTCAAGTTTTCACTGGGAACTTGTCCAGATGACAGACCTGCTGGACTTGACGTTTCTATTGGTGCAGACGTACGGTCAAGAATCTGTGAAACTAATCACAGGCATTTTACATAAAATGAAATGGTCTGTTCCCAGTTGGCAGTCCCCGATTTCCAGCTCAGAGAAAGAAGGTGAGATGGAACGACTGAACAGAATAAGATTCAGTTGAATATCCTCAGAGTCTCTCAGAGCTCCTCTCTTACCTAGGAGTCCTAGCTTCAGAGCTATTCAGATAGCTGCTGAGAATGACTCTGAGGAAGGAGACGACATACATTTTTATCTTAGGCTCTATCGGAAAACCCTTATCGGGTCAGGACTCAGCCAAAACAGAAGTCCGTCATAAGTGCTGTCCTACAGTGCAGTCAGTAAGGAAGGAGGTAGGAAAAGGAGCACGAATGCTTCCTCCTGCAGCTAATTTAGCCTTACCCCAATGTCCCTTACCGGCGATAAGGAGCTATAATGATGGTCACAGTTTCAATTCTAGAATTGCACTCTGAGTGGCAGCACATTGAAGTAGCTCTGTAACTTTGAGATTTTTTCAAAAGTTTGTCTCTTCTTGTATTGGATGCTGTGCGGCTGGATTGATTTTTTTTCCCAATACATTTTGCTCTTTTGTTGGGATGCGTAACCATAGCAACATGGTGGTTTATAATACGGAGCAGCTGATTAACATCGCAAAAGCAGAATTAATATGACACCTGAAGCCAGAAATCCCACAGGAGTTGAAAAGGAGGCGTCATGGTTGCAGAGTAGGAGCAAAGAGGAGAGAAGGAGAAAGTTCAAACCATCTCTGTCGTCCATCATCATGGGCAACGTGAGATTGTTAGACTTCAAGTTAGATGAACTTCAAGCAGTCCAGACGTTGATCTATTGGCAGTAAGTTTTCCCCCATATTATTTGCCAAGAGAGTTCACCCGTGTTGTTTCGGTGGTTGTTTACATCCCACCCTCAGCTGTTGCTGACAATGCCTGTGATGTCATCAGTACCGTTGTCGCTAAGACGGAGACCCAACATCCCAATTCTTTTGTGCTAATATCTGGTGATTTTAATCATGCCTCACTCTCTGCTACACTGCCAACGTTTCAACACTTTGTCAGCTGCTCTACCAGAGGAAACACGACATTGGATTTGTTTTACACAAATGTCAAGGATTCCACTCAAGACCTCCTCTGGGTAAACCAGATCACAACTTTGTTTTTCTCTGCTCAGATTATAAACCCCTTGTCAAGAGACTATCTGTAACAAAAAGAGCTGCGAGAAAATGGTCACAGGAAACTGAAGAAGCCCTACAGGGTTGTTTTGAAACTACCGATTGGATTTCTCTTTGCAAGCCACATGGAGAGGACATAAATGCCATCACTGAGTGTGTGACCGACTATATGGACAGCATCATCCGGACCAGAACAGTGAGATGCTTCCCAAATAAAACCCTGGATCACCAGTGACCTGAAGGAACTGTTGAACAATAAAAAAAGAGCCTTTAGGGAGCAAGACAGAGAGTTATTGATGAGTATACAAAAGCAGCTCAAAGTCAAAATCAGAGATAGCAAGGAGGTGTATAGGAAGAAGCTGGAGAGTAAACTGCAGAGGAACAATATCAGAGGTGTCAGCCCCAGAGTCCTAAAGGTCTGTGCAGAGCAGCTCTCAGGATTCTGCAGCACCTCTTCAATCTAAGCTTGACCCAAGAGAAAGAAAACTCACCCATCATTCATCAACGTCGACTACAGACCCGTTGCCCTGACATCCCACATCATGAAGGTCCTGGAGAGACTCCTGTTAGTCCAACTGTGTAAGCAAACCAGCACATATCAGGACCCCCTGCAGTTTGCTTATTGCCATGGAGTTGGACACGCCATCATACATTTTTAATATCATCTGTTTTTGTTTGATGTAAGGTGACCTGAGTGTCAAGAAATGTCCCTATAAATAAAATGTATTATTATTACTCCAAAACCTTCTCTTTGTGTTGTTTGTGGTTTCCATATCAGTGTCATATATAACCTTAACAGCCCTATCAGTGTGATTCTTCAAATTGGTCCTAAAACGTTTTTCTGTCTTTTTCCTCAGTGCATAAATGGTACGCAAAGTGAGTAACATTAGTTCAGTGTTAAAGGGCCAGAAAAATGGTCTTTGTTTGGTGTTGCTGACATGCTGTAATTATCACAGTAACATTTTCTGTTGATGAACTTTATGTTTCAGATGGCCACAGTGTCAGCTTTTAAACTGTCGCTGTTGAGAACTATAAGTGACCTGAGCGACGTGGACTTTGATAGATTCAAGACGTTACTGCTGTCAAAGTCTGGTGGGAGTCTTTCTCCAGTCACAGTGATGTTAATGTATAACTATGACAGATTAGAAATAGTGGATCTGATGATGGAACACCTTGGCCAGCGGTCCTTGGAAGTGACCAGGCAGTTTCTCATAGCCTTGACGAGGATAGATCTGCCGCAGAGGCTCCCTGTGTCCAGCTCCAAAAGTAAAGGTAAGGTGCATCAGTAAGTAAATGTAGCAATACATTACCTGAGCATATATATATATATATATATATATATATATATATATATATATATATATATATATATATATATATATATATATATGTCAAAGTGTATCAATGTAATGTCCTCATTTCCCAGATGACCTTCCTTCGGTACAAGCTGCTGCATCAATGAAGAGGGTAAGTTTAACTCTAGGCTAAATAGCATCCTTGTTTAAACTGGATTATTCTTAAATTATTAATAAAGATGTCTTTAATGTAATAAAATGCAAATGCACAAATATATCACCATCCCTGATAGGCTGTAGCATTTTGCCTTCTGTGCTACTGAATTTATCAGTAATTCAATTTCAGTTCAGTTCAGTTTTATTTATGTAGCACCAATTCACCACACATGTCATCTCAAGGCTCTTTCCAAAGTCAGACTCCATCAGATCCTCCAGGTTGGTCAGAAAGTTTCCTCTCTAAGGAAACCCAGCAGGTTGCATCAAGTCTCTCCAAGCAGCATTCACTCCTCCTGAAAGAGCGTAGAGCCACAGTGGACAATCGTCTGCATTGTCCATGACTTTGCAGCAAATTTGCAAAGTAGACAGGGTGTCTGCCTTTTCAAGATAGACCTGTTTGATAAAACAAACAACAGAAACAGCATTTCTCATGTTCATCAGAGAGACTGTTTCAAGTTCTGGGAAAATGTGGATCCTAGGAATCCACCTTTTCTCAGGGGAACAACAGACTGTTTTATATCCACAGGGTCCAACTTTATTGAGAACAACAAACAATGTTGTTCTCAATGGACCAGAGGACCATGGAGTCATCTGAAAATTTAAGGAGCTTCACAGATGAGTTTACTCTGGTGCAACCCTAACCCTAACCCCAAATCCAGAAGTTGGGAGATTGTGTAAAATTTAAATAAAAACAGAACCTAGGGGTTTTCAAATCCTTTTCAACCTATATTCAATTGAATACATGACAAAGGCAAGCTATTTAATATTAAAACTAATAAACTGTATTGTTTTTTTGTATTCACTCATTTTGAATTTTATGTGTGCAACACGTTCCATAAAATGTTTTAGGAAACAAGTTGATATATTCAAATGAATCTTAATATTTGGATCTTTCCAATTTAAAAAAAAAATAAAAAATATTTGATTTGGGACTTTCAGGAGGACTTCAGATTTATCCTTCTGGAGAAGCTATGTGGTTTTGATCTAAAGGATCTGGACAAATTCAGGTGGTTGCTGCAGTTCGCCTACTTTCGCAGAAGTATTCCGCAAATCCCAGAAGATCAGCTGGAGAAAGCGGGCTCTCCACATCAACTGTTCTTTCTGATGCTGGAGAGACTTGGTCAGAAGTCATTGGAGGTGGCCAGAGAGGTTTTCATTGACATGAACAGGAGTGACTTGTTGCAGAGGTTGCCAGATACAAGCTCAGCATCAGAAGGTAACAACAACTGCCAATTATCTGTTGGTTCTGCATGATTTAAAATTATATTCTGTTGGTAGTTTGTAGTTCATTGCTGTTATTCTCTTTAAAACAGACTGTTTTACATCCACAGGGGTAAACTTTATTATTACCACTTAGGAGCACACCCTTCTATAAAAAACACTGAAAAATGAAATATTTCTGTCTGATTTTATTTTCTTTTTTGTCCCTGTGTCACAGCAGACCTATCTGCACTCCTGCAGTTGGTAAGTTGGTTCCCCAGGGAATTGTATTTTTTTATTTATTAAATATTTGCTCTAGGTATGCAATTTTTTAACTGTTTGCTGCGTTTTGTATTCAACAGTTAAAATTATGTTTTAAAATAATGGTACAGAATGATGTGTATTTTTGTTTTATATGTTTTTTATTTTATTTAAAAGTGAGCTTTGTATAATTAGAGAGATTAATTTGGGTATTTTTTCAGGTTTTTGTCTACACAAAGTAATGGGTAGTTCTTAGATAATTACTAATAAAGGAAATGTCCCTTTAAACTAAATAATCTTCAATTAAACCAATATATTTATATAAGGATAGAACTTGTTTTCGTAATCTTCTGAATAAGTTTGGGAAAAAAATAATTGTCCAGAACAATTGTATCCAGACAGCAATTTTGTTCCATTATTGAATAAAATAAATTAGGAAAATCATAATTGCTTAATATGCTATATGTTTTACTTTTTACATTAAAAAATGCATATCTAATTTTAGCCAACAGTATGTTGATTTTTTTTATTTTTTTTTGGTTACTGGTAAACAATTTACTCTTTCTTGGCCATCTAAACAACTTTATATCAAAGTTTTAGACAGCTGCAGCTCTGAACCAAAGCATTTTTATTATTCAAAGCTGTGCTTTAAAGGGTATACTTTTTGGTTGGATAATCTAAGTGTTATTCGTACTCAATGGCATATGTCACCCCAAGGTCCAGAGTATGAGGACAAGAGTAAGTATGTCTGTAAATGTTTTTAGCTGATGACTCAATGCAATTACCTGTTGCTACACGCTCGTTCAGGGGAAGGGATTGTTGAAAAATCTGATTAATTGCAATGACTTAGATACGTTTTTACCAATTGAAAAATTAGACTGAACTTGTCTGCATTGTTTTATGACTAGGAATTAATTGACATGTATGTTATTGACTTTGAACCTATATCAATGATTGGTTTGAATCGCCTGTATATTTCTGTGCCTTAAGACAACATTTGTTGGGAATTGGAGCAATCTAAATAAACTTAATTTAATAAAACCTAATTATTAATCTTTAAATATAGTTGCTCTAAATTGAATATGATAATTGAAAAGCAGTGAAATTGCCCTTTATCAAAGTTAAAATCTGAAGCCAACTTCAGGACCATAAAGAAAATAAGACCCAACTATGAAAGTATTTATAAGCTAATGTTTTATGCTTTTATGCCCAGAATGTTTTAAAAACAGAAAATAAATTCTACACGAGAATCTGAAAAAATTTAGATGTTTTGAAGAAAAAAAATGCATAGAAATGGACTGATTTAAAAGAAGACAAAAAAGTGTCTTCTGATGTATTTAATCTTTCAGGAAACAAACATCAATCCAGACATGGAGAAAATTTATGAATCCTTGAAGTATCTGAGCGACATGGAACTGGAAAATTTCAAGAAGATTCTCCAGAAGGCCTTGTGGAGCAAAGGCTTCAGATTAGTCCTGAGAAATCACTGAGAAGACACGTTGGAGAGACTGAAATTAGTAGAGGTGATGGAGCAGTTGTTCGAAAGACAAAGTTTGCAGGTGACCATGGATATTTTAGAGGAGATAAAGAGGCCTGACCTCCAGAAGAAGTTGTTCGACAGCAGCTCTGCATCTGAAAGTGAGTTACATTAAAAACTTTATTTGACGTTTATTATATGGGTTGTTGTATGTCACATCTTCTTAAATAGAGAGTATATACACATTTTTTAGATGTCTGTTAGGGATTTATCATCTTTTGGCACCTCTCATTGGTGACCAAAGAACCATATAATCACTAACAGCCACAGTACAGCACCAGGGAGTCAATTTTAGTTCTTTAAACTATATACAAAATAAATAAAATATAAAGGTTTAACTGGCAAACTGCTTGAGTTGATACAATGGCCCTCACACATCTACAGGGTAAGAGATCATTAAGCTGCAAATGACAACACTGAACATGAAGTGTCTCCTCGCTGACTCTGCTCTATTTCTAAAAATCTCTTGTAATATGTGGAAGCCAAATTAAACACAAGTTCTGCACAAAAAATAAAAGGAGTGTGGAGTTTATCGGGTTTATCACTTGCATGAACATGAGCAAGGGGTGTAAATTAGGTAAAAGCAATGTTAGTATTCTTGTTAACAATATATTGTCATGTATTAACTAATCATCATTTAGCTAATATCTGCATTCAGCAGCATTACTAATTTTACATGGTTTGTTTGGCTTTTTGTTGGCTCTGGCTGGTTTTGCTGAAGAGGATTCAGACACAGCACTGTTCAGCGGCTCAACAGCACAGCTCAGGTTGCTGGTTTGATTCCCCGCTCTGACCATTTCAGTTGTTGTGTCCTTGAGCAAGACACTTCACCCACATTCCCTGCTGGCAGTGGTCAGAGGGCCCGGCGGCACGGATTTATGGCAGCCTCGCCTCTGTCAGTCTGCCCCAGGGCAGCTGTGGCTACTAGCATAGCTCACCACCAACAGGGAGTGAATGCATCAATGACTGATTGTAGTGTAAAGCACTTTGGGCTAGTTAAAGTGCTATACAAGTACAAGCCATTCACCATTTTACTATTCTGATTTTAAATCTGGAAATGTCATTCATCTGAAGTGAAAAACATACACTCAGCAAAAATGTAAACGCAACACTTTTGGTTTTGCTCCCATTTTTCATGAGATGAACTAAAGATCTAACACTTTTTTCACATACACAATATCACCATTTCCCTCAAATATTGTTCACGAACCAGTCTAAATCTGTGATAGTGAGCTCTTTTCCTTTGCTGAGATAATCCATCCCAACTCACAGGTGTTCATATCAAGATGCATATTAGACACCATGATTAGTGCACAGGTGTGCCTTAGACTGCCCACAATAAAAGGCCAAACATATTGTTGAGTGTAGTAAAGAGATAATGAATCAAGATGAATGCGTCATGAGGATCGAGAATCCTGTTTAGTTTACTCATTAAGGAAAATGTGTGAGCTGTGTTTTACCATGTGAGGTAATCTCACAGTAAAACATGTCATTCAATCTCTGCTCCAAGGACAGCCTTTCGAACATCCAGAAAGAGGTGGACATGTTGAGGTAACCTTCTTGCATTGATGCCATTGACCTTTCACCCATTTGTTTATTAATATCAACAACAAAACATTGCTCTAATTAACTAAATTATTTCATCAGCAGAAAGACTCCGGCGAATGGACGAGAGTTGAACCTACAATCACAGATGTGGACGAGGCTCCAATTTACAGGTAAAAATCCTTAATACCACAACTGCCTGGAGGAAAAACACAGAGTCTAGAAATGTCTACTAGAAAATGCTGACTGAATTATTTCACACCTAATAAACAACGTTTGTTAATGTTTTTGGCTGACATGACCATGCAGTTAATATCAAAGTTAACAATAAGCTGCTTAAAACAAAAACCACTCTCTGAAGAGCTTGGTCTTCAAAAGTTTCTTGGAGATAGACAGGCAGGACCCGGGTTCGGGAAAGGCTTAGGAAAATGATGAGTCTGAATTGTCTATAGCGTGGTGTAGACACTGCTAGATGACAATGCCTCGATGGCCAAGGTGACCGAGTTGTGACATAAGTCTTGTCTATAAAGAGTGTTTGGTTCAGAAAGTTGTTCACGGCCCCATTAAGCCACCGTGTGTGCGGCAGAAGGCAAAATGCAGAGGAGCTGCCTGCTGTTTTCACACCACTGGGCTCCACACTACAGGCTCCAGACCGCTGCTGCAGCGGCTGCATTGTGGTATGCACAGAAGAATTATGTGTAAGACAATATGAATAGTACAATGAAATGTAGCAACAGGATGTATTGCAACAATGAGCAGACCATATGACGGTGCAGATAGTACAGTTACTCAATAGAGTTCAGTGTCCATGTAAAGTGACTAGTTTTATTGGGGGGTTTTAGGAGTTTAGCAGTCTGTTGATGTGAGGAATGAAGCTGTTGTGGAATCCAGTTGTTCTGCATTTGAAGCTGTTGAACCACTTTACAGGGGGCAGCAGGGAGAACAGTCCGTGGTGGGGTCTTTATGGTTGTCTGAGCCCTGGTCAGGCAGCGTCTGCCAGCAGTGTCATGGATGGAGGGAAGCGCTGTCCAGACGATTCTCTCCGCTGTTCTCACTGCTCTCTCCACACATTTCCAGTTTGAGCTGTTGCAGGCCCCAGACCATTTTTTAAAATGGTCCTGTAAGTATTTATGTGTAGGTGCCCACAGTAACACTCTAACTTCATGGCTTCTCCCTGAGTTCTTTTAACTTCTCCAAGCAGCTTACCACTATAAACACCCTCTAAGGATGACTCAACTTCAGAGTTTAGCTTTACCATTTATTCTAATACGACAGAGAAATAATCATAAGGTTACAGCACTGGACCCCTACAGCAAACAGCCTCAGGCAACATCCTGGAGATAAAGAGTCCTGTTCTCATATAAGCATAGCTTTTTCTAAGCTTAGACACAATCCTCTAAGGCAGGAGTGTCAAGCTCCAGTCCCCGAGGGCCGGTGTCCTGAAACTTTTAGAGGTTTCCCTGGTCCCACACACCTGAATCAAATGGCACAATTAGCTCCTCAGTATGCAGTCAGGTTCTTCAGAGTCCTGCTAATTACCTGATTATTTGACTCAGGCGTGTCGGACCAGGGACACATCTAAA